>BMAU01019830.1:0-600000 GCA_019973935.1 Trichonephila clavipes
ATGCGTTATGTTATGGGAATCTGCATGAAAATCGTGAACTAAATTCGAGGAAGAAGTCTTCAGAGAAGAATGTTTCGAGCCTAACTAGAAGAAAACGAATCTGTTACGAGGAATTGTAATATCATGCTGGTGTCCGTTGTCTAAGTCGGAGTATAGTGTAAAGAATTTTGTGTAAATAGTGTAAATAATTTGTATTTGAGTGTTTAAGGCTACAAAGTACTCTAAAAATTTCATTTTTACCGAAAAATTTTTTTTGCATGTTTTGGTGACCCATATCATTGAAATGCTTGCCGCGAAATTTCAGATCTGTTAGCAAATTAGTTTTTAAGATATTTGAAGTTTTATGAGCTATGGTTTTGGTTTCGGTTTCCTTTTAAAGCATTTTTTCACACTGAAGTTGAATTAATTAAAATTATTTTTCAGCTTTTAGTTTGAAATGTTTATTGATTCCAATTTTCATTACTAAAATCATTTCTGCTTGATTATGTTTTGAGTTTTTTGAGTTCTCATAATTAATTAATAAAGATTAGTTTCATGGCCAATGTTTGCTTTAAAAATAGTTTATATAACTTAAAAAGCTTTACCATTAAATTTTTCCTGTACAGAAAATGACATGGCAAATGCGTTGTGGGTTTCTGTGAGAAAAAATATTTCGAAGAGATGGAATACTACTGAAAATGATGTATCTAAAAATCAGTCCTCAGCTGATTCTGCAATTAGACTTCCGAATACAAGTATTCTGAATTCTAATGCTGCAGATATAACTGAACATTTCCTTGATGTATATACCAAACTACATTATACTAAACATATTGTAGTACTATATTTTAGTATTTGAAAGTCTTACGACAAGAGCTAAAACTTCCTAAAATGCCCCAATTTAAAACTGAAAAAAATTAAATTTTATGAGCAAACCTGACTATTTTTAGCTCAAGTTAGTATCATTATTATTTTGTACATAAATGCTTCGTGTTTCCAAACTTTTGTGAATTATTAGGTTACGATAAAAAGCTGAATAAACTGACGTCTTAAGAAATGCTATCAATATTATGCAAAAATATATATTTTGAATTAAAAATATAATTTTCTGTCATATTTAATAAAAATAGTGTTTTAATGTAGAACATACATTGGAAAATAACATATTAAAAATTAGAGTTTTACGGGCCATATAAGTTTTTGTTTTATGACTTTACAAACTTTAAATGCGTTTTTCTCAGACTTTTAATTTTGAAGGTATAAATGTTTTCTAATCCCTAAGGCTTTTTTCCTGTTCAGGATAGAGCCTTGAATTTTTTTGTATATACTCCTAAATGTATGTTCTATAAAAGGTAATATGGATTTGGGGCTGAGAACTCTAGTTATTTTTCTAAAGAATGCTAAAATTGTTATTTTAAAAAAATTCGTGTTTTTTCCTGGTTTTTCTAGAAAAATAATTATTAAAAATCAACAAGGGAATATATTTTCAAATCCATACAAAATATTGTTTGTAATAATCTAAGAATCCTAAATAACTTAAAATTACTAAAAAATTTTAAAACTTGAGTATTTTATAAGAGTTTGAAAAAACTTCAAAAGTTCCTAAATTTTTAAAATTGTAAAATAATGGCTGGTCAAACTGACTTTTTGCTACAGAATCAGCTTAATAATATAATTTAAATATAAAACATCAATTATTTTTACTGTAACTGTCTCAAAATTTTTTTTTGAAAAAGCGTACCGTGTAGTCTTAATGCATTTATATTACTCTATGTTATATATATTTCATGTTAAAATTGTACTATTCACAAGTAATGCCGCCCCTTACGTTATAATGGCGATTCAATGAGAACTTGGCGAAAACTTGGCGGTAGAGCCAGGTTGACATCATTTTTGGCGACCAAGTTGGCGCATAAGTTAGCGGCCAATTTGGCGACTACTTTGGCGTCATTGGAGACCATGTCGGCGAGTTCGAAACCCTCTGGAATCTTCTGGAAAGTAGTGAATCTCTCCACTAATGGCACGCTCAATGACACGAGCGGTTACATTTCTGGAAATTTCTGTCACGCCTATAAATAAAGATGCTCGACGGTACGGCGATCAGTCTTGATTAAACCAGCGAGTAGTGAGGATAGTTTTGACTATCAATTATCTCGGCTGTGCTTGTGAATAATCTTTATATACGTGTATTTTTGAACACTGATGATTGTGTTGGATTGCAGTTGAAGGTATGAAGACATTTTGATACTTAACCTGTGACTATTGCTACTGAATCCTGTATTTAAAGCATTGAATTTTTGATAATAAGCTCTTAAAGAACTGTTTATTTTCTTCGTGATTGTTTTGCATAAAATCATCGAACCCGGATCTACGTAACAATATTTTTACAAAGATTCAGGGACCTACTGCAAAAGGTAAATATTTTTTGGAATCAAAAGATGAAAAGTATATCGATCTTATTGATAAAATTTGGTTGATGCATTTAGCTTTTGTTGTTGATATAACAAGCCATCTTAATGAATTGAACTTACAATTGCAAGGAAAAAATCAAATAATAGTAGATTGTATAGGATATGTTAATACTTCCAAAATAAATTAAAGCTATTATCTTCAAAGCTAATGAAGAATGAACAATAAAATTTTAAAAATATTTCTGACGAGTTGTCGAAAACGGGGATACATTAAAAATAAAAATAGAAATATTATGATGAAATACTAAAACTTCACTGAGAATTTTTGAGAGATGTTTCAAAAATTCTCTAAACTAGAATCAATTGTTACCTTCATGCGTTACCCATTTGGCAATATTCATGTGGAAGACATATAACTTAAAATATAAACTTATATATTCTATTTATCTCTTGAGGAAAACAAAGTTCTTCTCTTTCAAAATGACACAATTTTAAAAGCACGTAACATAAGCATACTTTTAAAAGCACAGAACCTAAGAATAACTTTTGGAATCTAATGTGTATGTGGACGAAGCAAAATTTCCTAATTTAAAAAAAAAAGTTGCATTCCATTTAACATCGTTCTTTGGCTCTACCTGCCTGTATGATTCTGCATTTTTGACGATGAATATAAAAAAGAATACATGCCGGTCCCGTCCAATTGTCACTCCCGTCAGATGACCATCACTTAGAACCCAGTGAAAAATTAGCAGTCAGTAACTATATATATCGATATTCAAGTTTGAGGGACAGTATATGCAGACTAAGTTCTCTAATAACTATAACTGATAGAACTAACTTAAGGCAAAAATGACTTTTTTACATATAGTGAATAGTTTGATAGTTAGTATCAATTAATTATATTATATTTGTGGACCATTGTGCAAATTTGTATCTTACATTTTGCTTCAAATGCGGCTTAAAAAGAGTTAAGAGAGAGATTTTTTTATTGTAATTATGTAGGTAAGTACATATTCCTTATTTAGGACTAGCTAAAGTAACGAGCTCTTTGGCAACGAGTTACTCTTTCAAATATTATTCTTGATATAACAGCTGAATTGCAAGGAGACTATTTTTTAAATGTCAGTTCTAAAAGGAATTTTTGTAAAACATTTATCATTGTGTGGGTTATACATGTTTGAGAAGACTCAAAACATAAATCTTGCCCAAATAATCTTTTAAATGTGCTATCTGTGCTTTTCCAAATATCTCAATGCTTTTACATGAAAAAAAGCTCAACAGAAATAGTTTATTTACGACTGCTCTAAATGAGGATGAAAACACATGTATGGGGAGGGAGGGAACTCTAACGTGGATGCGCAATAAACTCGAGGCCAACATATGATCAGCAATAGTTTTTGCTGCCTCGATAAAGAGTGAGTAGTGACTTTTTTTAATAATAATATTCAATTATAATATTCAATAATAATAACAGTGATTGATTTTCTTCCCAGAATTGTATTAGATTTCTAGGTCTCAGTTGTTTTGTCTCTGCGAGATTAGTTCTTCAGGTTTAAGAAGAAACGTACAAAAGACAATAGCGCAGGGTTGTATGTGCTTCAGCAAATCAAACAAAATGCCTTTTGATTTAGTTATTGGATCAAAGATATCTAATGAGAGAGCTTAAGGTATTTACTTATTTTAAGTATTGTCGAAAATTACGATCTTCAAAATATTTCAATCTGTTAATAGTAATTACAGTATTGTTTTTAATAAAAGCTACACCTCAAACTCTCCACATGTTTTTGTGAAAAAATAAAAAATAGTGTTAAAAATATAATTTATCAAAATCCGATATTTACAAAATTTAAAAAAAAAAAAAAAATTAAATGATGATTAATAATAAATGTATAATTGATTTATTTTGCCAGTATTAATAATTTTAAATAATTTTTTTGAATCAATTTGCTCTAACCGTCAGTATCAAGCTCAATTTCCCCATCCAATGAATTTTCCATCTTCGATTCGAAGCCGCACTTGATTTTTAGTTTCATAAAAATAAGAAAAAAGTGCGGCTTATATTTCAATAAATACGGTAGTTTGAAATTTCATTTTCTTTTGAAAGCTTTTTTTAGCTATATTTTTCTACTATTTTACTATAATTATGAGAACATGGAATTTGCCGAAGAAAGAAAAGCAATAGACTTTTTTCAAAGGAAGGAAATATAGTAATAGCTTTCCAGACCAAATGGTCATGCTATGTACATGGAAGCAACCAATAAACAGCGCTGAAGTAATCTGATATTCATGTGATACTTTAGCTCTTAAGTTTAATTTACGTTTGAGCCGACAAACACCTTGAATAATAAAAATTGTAGACCCTCCTTTTTTGTTCATGACTCTATCGTCACTTATGGGTTGACTGCCACACTTTGAAAATAGAAGTAGACCGTAGCCTGGAAAAAGTCTGCCCACCCCTGTCATAAGGCATTTTATTAAGAATTTAAAACATATATTTAAAATCCACATTTAAACTACAATACACAAATTACATTTTTTTCCAGGAGTTTTCTGAGCAATCAAATAATTAATGTGCAATTAGCCCTTGGATGATTTGTACAATTGTGATTTTTCAATTTAATTCGATTCTTTTTCCTTCCACCTCAAAAGTTACACCACCTCAAACCTTCCACTTCAAAGTTTTATTGCCTTTTTACATTTTAATAAATGAACACGTGTATTTTTTTACAACTTGGAGATACATACATAAGCGTGTAAGACTTAACTGTACTAAAAAATATACCTCGAGTCAATTTTACATGAAATCATGTTCTTTTCACTACTCGGTAACGACAGGAGAAAGGACAACTTAGTTTTGCCGTATACGCCCGTGTTTAGATTTCTGAGTAGTTCCATTCATAGGAAAGTCAGCTGTGTTTTACTTATTGATCGGCGTTGCTTTCTCCCCGTTGTCCTGGCAACACCCATGTGTTTTTCTCTCAACTCACGTCATACACCCCCACCACCCCTTAGACCTCGACAACTTCTCTTCCTTCCGGACGATTCATATTTATTCCATATTCTCCACGAAGCCATATTTTCTAGAACTGAATAATAGCGGAGTTTTAACCGTTCACTTCCTGCTTTCTTTACCTTTTTCGGCAAGGAATTCGGAGAACTCTTCATTATAATATTTCTTATTAACTGAATTATTTGTAGATAAAACTACCATTGGGAGATTTTTATCAGTATTATTGAACAATAGTGTATTTTACTGTGATTCAAGAAATAGTAAAAGAAAAAATACATACATATAAAAAATACTACCAATTTTTGTACACAAATTTGTATTTTTAATTTCTTGTTATGATTAATGTTTAAAATACTTTAGTAATTAAAATATATTTGTTTCTAAAAAAATGGGTTGATTTGTCGAATCGAGCGCCTCTCGCGCCAAGTGTTTTCTCGCCAAATCGATAAATACGCCAAATCTGGTAACCCTTCTGAATTCGTTTTCCAGTGGAAAAGTCGCTTTTTTGGCGAAATTCAGCGCATGCGCAGTAGAGAATTCTTTAATTTTAACAGTTTTAACGAAGTTAGCGCATTCGTAATTGGTTATTTTTTTAATTTTAACAGTTCAATTCTTCAACGGTCTTTCTCGCGCATGTGTGTGTGAGCAGAAAGCTTTTTTCTTCAAAAAAACCGTTACTCAGCAAACGGTTATTTCTTTCGCTCCGGTTGTGTCAGCTGTTCGGCTTCGTTTTCTTCGATTTGGGAATTACTTTTACAGGTAATTTTTTATTTCTTTCTTTCTCCACATAAATTTTAAAAGATTACCCTGATGTCCAACGATGCTGTTAGAATTAATTTGATTGAATGTATGCAAAAGTATGATGAGTATTCTGAAAGGTTTTTGCCTTGTTGCCTGTGTTTGGAAAGAAAGCTGTGTTAGAATGGTGTATGTGAAAGAAGGTTTGATTGCTTCTTCATACGTTTGCCCGAAATGTGGGAAACCTATGGAATTGAGAAAGAACAGGCAAAAGTTTGAATGATGGTTTTGAATGGCTGTGCAGAAATCGGTCCAGTGTGAAAGAGGAGAATCATTATGTTTCTCGGAGTGTAAGGAAAGGGTCTTGGTTTCAACTGAGCAACATGGATATGTGTACGGTTTTGTTAGTGATGCGTAAATGGTTTGAAGGTGCCCTCAGAAATATGCAGTCGCAGACTTGGGTGTTGGTTCACACACGGCTGTCGATTGGTATAATTCTGTAGGGAAGTATGCATACATGTTTTAATTAGAGATAGTTGCAAGATTGGAGGAGTGGATGCGATTGTTGAGGTGTATGAGAGTAAATTTGGGAAAATGAAATATGGTAAAGGAAGACCCGTGTGAATGGAAAATGGGTGTTTGGAGGTACTGAAAGGAATTCGAACAAATGTTTTTTCAGAGTGGTTCCATGTCGAACGAAAGAATGTTTGCTTGCTGTCATTAAAGAATGGGTGTTGCCTGGTACCACAATCACGACTGTTGGGCTTCCTACAATTGCTTGAAAGATAAAGGTTTTCAGCATTTGAAGGTAAACCACAGTCTGACGTTTGTGTGTCCGGTAACAGGTGCGCATACTAACAGCATTGAGGGCTCGTGGAGTGGAATCAAACGTTTCCTTGGAAATACGACTCATCGCACCGAGGATATGTTTGGATTCATATCTGCATGAATTTATGTGGCGAAGGAAAATTCCCATTCCGTTGAAAACGAAGTCTTCAAAGCGTTCTTAGCGGATGTGGCGAGTTTTTCCCCCTTTGCAACAGGGACGTATCGCCGAGCACGAAATAATTCCGCAAGATGATCAGCCGGGTACTTCCTCTTCATAAACATCGTTATTTAAGGTAAGTCAATAAATTTTCATTTTTAAATGCATAATTTGTGCAGCGATTTTCCGTTTCGAAACTTTAAAAATACTACATTTTTGATGATTTTCCTTCCGACATCTTGAATTTCACGCTCCGGCGTTGCGTGTTGTGGTAGGGTTGCAACTCCAAAACACAACACGCAAAAACACGCCAAATTGGCGATTTTTCAAAATTTGGCGGAAAGGCGCCCGATTCGACAATTTCACCAAAAATTGTAAGACTGTTTCAATATATATATATATATATATATATATATATATATATATATATATATGTAATAACTCCCTCTAGTATCATTTTTATTAACTATCCGTACTAATATTTTAAATAACATTTTCTTTGGTATAAGAAATAAAACTGTGATCTTAATCGAAATCGGCTAGTCCGAAATCCTTGTCCCGCCCATTCCATCCAATCAGAACACCACTATTACGTAATAATCACGCGCTGACACTGCTGGTATAAAAGAAACCTTGTGTAATCGCTTTTTCTTTGTCTGCTTGCCGTCATCATGTAATAATGTAAATAACTGTAGTTCTTTGTCTTTGTGTTGTGTCCGTCAAGACGTCGCTTCTGTTATATGTGTCTGCTTACGTGTTTTTAACAAATAGATGTAAAATATAAAATGATTGGCCATTTACGCTATGCGTGCTTCAAAATAAAAGATGAAACTCAATTCTGAAGACATTTTGCACTAAACCAGATATGACAACAATTGAAACAAACCAACCCCGGCCAACGCCACGACAATGATTAATAAAAGTCGGCAAGGATAGTTTCCTGCCGTGAAGATGTGCATGAAAATAAGAATTAACGTGTGCGTTCCCAGCGACAACAAAGGAAAACTATTTATTATTTATTACCCGTTTACTAAAATTCCTGATGTTTTCAGCTACTTCATTAAGAAGGGGGAAATCCCCGTTCAAGTTCGTGCGAGACGGCTTCGTTTTCATCAAATGCATCAAAGAAGTGTTGTGAATAAGCATAGAACAGTTTCGTGTTTTGTCGAAAAGTGTAACCGTCAACATAAAAATGAAATTTTTTTAAATGTGCTTTACTACTTACTTTTTTAAATGTGCTTACTCTGTTAGCAGTCAACAAATTCCTAATCAGAGACAACACCCCTCTACTGAGGCCTCTGGCTTAGCATATTGACAATTACAAGTGTCCGACACATCTTATTATTTCCAAGCCTAGCTAGCTTGGACAATTTACCTAAACAGAACAATCTAAATATTGTTATTGATACTGGATCCACTATATCTTTAATTTCTGCAGATATTGTAAATAAACTTAGATTACCAAAACAAACGACTAGGCCTGTACATATTAACCAAGTTCACGGCCATTTTCAACTAAACAAACTATGCAAAGCTTACGTAACCATTGGACAGGTAGAAAGAAACATAAATCTATATATAATTAATAGTAGTCTACCTTATATTATTCTAGGACTACCAGAATGTAGGCAATATAAATTTGTTATTAATTGGGAACATAACCAACTACTACAAAATGGAGAAATCATTGTAAATAATCAGCATCCACTCACTGAATAAATTTCATTACATATACAGGAAGAGTTAGTAAATACCTCAGAGAGGAAGTTTTCTCACCTCTGACTGTTAAAGAACTATTTCCTAACCTGATACTTCTCATAATACTCTCATGTTTTTTTTTCTAAAAATAAATATGATGTAGGTAAAATAAGACTGGAACCCCCTACAATTAATTTAGCATCAGACCTCCCAATTCCTCAGCGAGCTTATAGATCTTCTGCCACTTCAGAAGCTGAGATTAATTAACAAGTACAATATTTATTAGCTGCAGGTTTAATTAAATACAATGGTTGTTATTCTTCCCCTGTTACTTTAAATTATAAGAGACATGAAAAACAAAAAAAAAACCGATTATGTATTGACTATAGAAAACGTAATGCAATTTGTAAGACAGTTGCAGAGATAAATTAAATAATGCTAATTTTTTCTACGCTTCTTGATCTCACAAGTGGTTACTGGCACATAACTCTGCATGATAAAGATAAAGAAAGATTAGCTTTTATTACAACTGAAATTTTATATGAATTAAAGTTCTTCCTTTTGGCTTTCGAAATGCCCCAGTAGTTATTAATGGTACTAGTCGTAAAATTCTAACTAAAATAAATGTTCAAATTTTGCTTGTCACTATTTTGATGATATAGTTATTTTTCAAATTCTTTGGAGGAACATTATGCTCATTTAAAAAACATATTCAAAATTTGTGAGGAAGAAAAACATTAAATTAACATTTTCAAAATGTGTTTTTGCAAAAAAATAAGATAAACTTTTTAGGCTATGAAATTAAAGAAGGTTGTATTATCCCTGATAATATCAAAAATATTGAAACTATTAAAAAATTACAACCTCTCAAAAATGTTAAAAAACTTCAAAGTTTCCTTGGTTCTGTAAATGTTTATAACAAACTCTTTGATTCCTATGCCAAAATTAGATAACTTTTAAATCAATTACCATAGAAAGATAAACGATGGGATTTTGGACTGCTGAATGTCGAACAGCATTTGAATTGGTTAAAAATAAATTACTAACTAAACCTGTCTTGCAATTATATGATCCTAAATTACCTCTTCATGTTTTCTGTGATGCCTCACTGAACGCTATTGGAGCTATTTTGAAACAACCTGATAATTCTGGTACTCTTCACCCAGTATCTTATCTTTCTAGAACTTTACGTGATTATGAAGAAATTTTTTTGTATCACAGAATTGGAATGTTAGGTCATGGTAGATGAACTTTATGTTTTATTATTATATACAATATGGTAAAAAATTCATAATCTACACTGATTATGCTGCTCTTGTTTGGCTTAAAAATGTGAAACGTTTAAGGGGTAGATTATTTCTTTGGTCCTTAAAACTAAGCATGTTTGATTATGAAGTAAAGTATTTAAAAGGGACTAATAATGTTGAAGCTGACATGTTATCAAGACATCTTATTGCTCAATATATCCAACGCTCTATACATTTACTTGAATTAAATGAGATAAAAATTCATCAAAATTTAGATAATGTAAATGACCCTAAACATAAAAAAGTTGATGATATATTTGTTCATAAAAGAAAAATCTGTTTAAAATTGTTGTACCACTTTATTTAGAAGAAAAAATTTGCAAAATGCTCATGAACAATTTCGACACCTTGTTACTCAAAAAATGATAAATTTAATTACCCCTTAATAGTGTATTGGCCTCATATTAACTTAGATATTTCAAAATGTGTCAAAATTGTAATACATGTCAATTAAACAAAAAGAAAAGACAAAAAAAAAAAT
Organism: Trichonephila clavipes; assembly: GCA_019973935.1. Taxonomy (NCBI): domain Eukaryota; kingdom Metazoa; phylum Arthropoda; class Arachnida; order Araneae; family Nephilidae; genus Trichonephila; species Trichonephila clavipes. The sequence goes on from BMAU01019830.1 coordinate 10,610, forward strand.
TTGGTATTTTACAGACTGTACCCCTTTCCTCCACAGATCAACCTTTGAGTATATCTCTGTTGATACTGTCTCACTCTCTCTCTCTCTCTCTCTCTCTCTCTTGTTGGTGGATTCAATTATTATAATTCTACTAAAAATTTCTCCACCTAGTAATTGATCATGCAACTCGCTATGTTTGGGCTTTTGCTTCTAAAAAGTGAAACCACAGAAACCTATGCAAATTGTTTAAAAAAAAACTTTTCCAAATTCAAATACCTATTAAACTGTTAACTGATAGAAATGATGTTTTTACCTCATCTCGATTCAAATGCTTTTTGAAATTATAACTTAAAAAGTTATTAACTACGTCTCATCATCTCCATACAAATGGTAAATGTTAACGTGTAAATCAGTCTATTGTAACTGAATTAAGATGTAAAGTAAATTCTTCTCCTTACAAAATTCCTTGGACCAAATATTTAGAACAGGTATATATAATCAGTGAATATAACTTAACACCACATTCAGTCCCAAAATTCCCTCCTGCATATTTGTTATTTGACACTTTACAATATTCACCTCCATTAGCTCAAAATCAAGTGTACCCTCCAATTGAAGAAGCCCGAAGATTAGCAAAAAGAGAACACCATAAAATACCATGAGAAAAACAAAATTAAATATGATGCACGTTTCATTGATTTCTTTTTTAACCGGGTGACATTGTAATTTATGAATAATTAAATTATCCAAATCGAAGAAAATTATCCTCAATTTTTTCAGGCCCCTACGAAAGAGTACAAAAGCTCTCAGATGTCAATTATGAAATAACCAAGCCTAACGCGTTAACTAAAAAAACCTACTGAAATTCTCTACGTTTCAAAATTGAGAACTTATTATCCTCTTGAAGAATTGAAATTAAGTCATGAATAATAATAATAATAATTTCACTAAAAATAAACCCACACACACCTACACAAAACTAAATCATTGTCCTTTTACCTCTTATGTGGACCCCTTTTCCACTCTTGAGATATTTTTTTCCTTTTTTTTTTTTACTGTGTTGTTGTGAAATATCACAATAAGAAATGATTACAGATCTCTCTTATAATGTGCGAAACACACATGGATCCATCTTCCAATCCATTTCGGATTTTTTCCTGTTTTCATCTCGATATACTGTTTCAGTTTTGGAGAACTGTATGTTCTTAAATGGAAACAGGGAAGAGTCTGAATTAAATTTCCCTTCCTTAATAGTCTCATATTATTAAGTTTACTTTTAGACGAAGAAGTATTTTTTTTTTATTTTTCAAACAAACTTAGATGTGTTTCCATGATGTTAACCATTGATGATATTTTGATATTTTAGACTACAATTATTTTGAATCTTATTTTATTTTCATTCCATTTCAAGTGTTCCTTGTTTTTATTTTTGATATTGTGTATTTTTATGATATAATGTTTAGTGGTGTGAATATTATTACATCAGCTACTCAAGAAGATGTGAACATTTTTCAACAATACTTTTTGATTTTTTCTACATTTTGAATCTTATTATGTTTTGAAGGTTATGTATGGGTACCCATCTTTTAAAATTTAACAGTATCTATCTATATATATATATATATATATATATATATATATATATATATATATATATATATATATATATATGAAAAATATTGGCCGAGTGGTATATTTTGTCGAGAGTGTTTGTAGGTTTTCATTAAACACATCTTCGGTGAACAGACATCTTCTTTATTTTGAAGCACACATCAAAGCTTAGGATAAATTTTCGGTATATTTCCACGTTGACGAGACACACAAACTTGCGACGATATTAAAGCAAAGTGGACAGGAGAGAAACAATAGCAACATCTTGGAGGGCACAACACGAAGAGCAGCTATGTACAGTTTTACATGATGACGGCAAGAAGGAAGAGAGAAGAGCGAAGAGAGCGAGATTACACGAGGTTTCGGCTTTTATAGTACAAGTACTTATGACGTAATAACAGCTCTGATTGGATAGAATGGGCGGGATTGGGATGTCTGATGCAATAAGAGTACTCGATTAAGATAAAATCAGGGTGTTAGTGTAGAACCAAATAATTAAAGGATTATTTCAATATTATTAAAAGAGTTAATTAAAAGAATGCTAGAGGGAATTATTTTATTTCCCCCCTCCGCAAGACGCGTGTGTGCACCAGGGCCCTTGACACACACCCGTATCTTACAGATATACCAAAATTAAAATTAAAATTTTCAGATTAACATTATTTAAAAAATTTCCCTTTTCTTAAACATCATCATGGATATGATTTTGAACATGGAGAATATGGTCTTAGAAAAATATGAAAGAAAAAATGCGCATTAGTAAATAGTGAATTATAAAATATAAGATTGCACACTACGAATATATCAAAATAAGGTTATTAAACAATTGAAATAAAATTAATAAATTTCAAAAATATTTGTAAATTGCACGCATCATGTAGAGGTATTGAAATATTTGTACATAGAAAGTCATTTCTTTCCTGGTCTTGTTTGGGAAGTAGTGGACTTGTCCAAGTTAGCTAGACGTGACAAGGTTGTGACGTGTCCGGACACTGGTAATTATAAATATGCTAGGCCAGAGGAATCTTGTCTCTAATTTGGGATTTGTTGAATCTTAACAAGGCTCTCCGAGTTCTGAGAATCAGTGTTAGAAATGAAGGATGAGTCACAAATAAATGGGGTGTCTAAATTGAGATTGATTAAAAGGTCATTGTTGCTTCCAACAGTTTGCATTGGGAGTACCTTGTTGAATATAAATTCACATTAAAATTTCAAAAATACAAAAAAATAAATTCTAAGAAATAGATTCAAATTTGTATACAAGAAAGAGCACTGAGGGTGAAAACAGGCTAGAAAAACAATTTAAGGGATTGACCCATGCCTTGCACAATCATTAAGACAAGTTTTCCTTCTTATCGTGTATATTGCACAATAACTTCAAAAACAGAAATTTCCCAAGACTGGAAATTGCAAATCAACCGTAAAAAAGAATTTTTTAAAACTATTTATGATTTTTATTTTTATTTATATTACGCTTTTAACTTATAGAAACGGTACAAGTTAGGAGACAATAGTATTTTGACAGTCAGGTGTAGTCCTTTGAGGTACTCACTATGCACAATCCTTACAAAACCTTTCTTAATTAGTATTTCTTCTGTATGTTAAAATTCGCTTTTTTTTTTTTTAATTTTAATTATTTACTTATATCTTCTCAGCCTAAGTGCTCTCAGACCGTTATCATTTTATAAACATTAAAAGTTGCTCATTTTAATATCAAATAAATTGTATCATTGTAATAGAGTAAATCTTATAATAAAATTTCTTAAGGCTACATAAAATATATCAAATAGTATCAGCATAAAATTCTCAAAATAACAATATTAAAACATTGGTAAGAATTCAATAAACACTTGAAAAAAAACCCATAATAGCACCATTTCTCACATTCAAAATTAAAATTCAAAAATATAAACCCGAGATCTCTGGAAACGTTTTTAAAATGATATTTTTATAATAACACATAAACACTAATAGGTGAAGTTGACTGCCCACACACAATCAATAAATTTAGATTAAACTCAAAATAAAAATAACTTGTTACACATGTATTGAAAAACAGAATAAACCATTAAAACAATACAATGGTGGTAGGGACCAAAATATAGTAAAAAGTAAACGCTGGGGTAAGACCCATATAATATTAATAAGAAACACTAGAGTGGACCCAGACACATATAAGAAAAATTGCTGGGGTATAAACAGGCTTTATATATATATATAAAAAATATAATGTTACCACTACCCCATAATAAACCATTTTATATGGAAAACTCAAAGCATAAAATTCTTCAAAATCTTTAAACCATAAATTTATATCAATATCAGAATTTGGATCAAAATAGATTATTAGCATTTTAAAATTACGACTTATTAGTAAATTATCTCATCGGGCATATTAATAATAAGACATTTCAAATTAAATCATTCAAAAAGCACAATGTGAAAATAAACACTCAATTTAGAGCTAACAGAAATAATTATAATGGAATAAAACATAAACACACACACACACTTATCACACTGGTTTGAAAAAATGGCTTGCGCTGCACTTTTCTGAAACAAAGTATCCCAAAACATAGGCGTGATGATTGATTTGTATTTTTTTTTTCTTTTTACTTTTCTTCTTCCACATATCAGCATCATTTCTTTCAAAATAATTTCAATTGAAGCACTTTCTTTTGATTTCTGAGACATACTATTGCAGGTTAGGAAGATTTAAGCTTTTCGACTAAGCTAGAAAACGGGAATTTTCCCCTGTTTAATGAAGTAGGCACATCTTGAACGTCGATTTCTCCCTTTTTAACGAAGTAGGTACAACTTGAACGGGGATTTCCCCGTTTCACGAAGTAGCTGAAAACATCAGGAATTTTAGTAACTTTCGACGAAAATTTTATTTCTTAATTTCTTTCATATCTTCACGGTAGGAAACTATCCTACCGACTTTCTGTAAGATATTGGCCGAGTGGTATATTTTGTCGAGTGTGTTTGTAGGTTTTCATTAAACACATCTTCGGTGAACAGACATCTTATTTATTTTGAAGCACACATCAAAGCTTAGGATAAATTTTCGGTATATTTCCACGTTGACGAGACACACAAACTTGCGACGATATTAAAGCAAAGTGGACAGGAGACAAAGAATAGCAACATCTTGGAGGGCACAACACAAAAAGAGCAGCTATGTACAGTTTTACATGATGACGGCAAGAAGGAAGAGAGCGAGATTGATGACGCTGGATGTCACTGGGAAATGGAACGCGAAGCGTTCCTCCATCCCATATCGAGATTGTTGCTGAGTCCTTGTGTGGGTGGGCCTGCCTGAGAGAGTATCCTTATTGGTGGATCGAAGGTGGCAAGTGGGCGTGGCTGTGAGATGAGGATTTTCTTCAATACGGTTTCGGCGGGAATGAGAGCGAGATTACACGAGGTTTCGTCTTTTATACAAGTACTTATGACGTAATAACAGCTCTGATTGGATAGAATGGGCGGGATTGTGATGTCCTATGCAATAAGAGTACTGGATTAAGATTAAAGTTAGGGTGTTAGTTTAGAACCAAATAATTAAAAGATTATTTCAATATTATTAAAAGAGTTAATTAAAAGAATGCTAGAGGGAATTATTGCATATATATATATATATATATATATATATATATATATATATATATATATATATATATAAGACGCATTTGTTGTCTGTTTGTCTGCTCCCTCATAACTCAAGATCCAGTCAACCAAATAACGGGAAACTTAATACACGTACACAAAATTACACGAGGAAGGTTCTTTAATAGGTTTGGCGTTCATAATTCTATCCGCTTTTTTTAAATTTAATTTTTAAGTGATTTTCCAGTATTATGACGTCACGTTTCTCACTAATGAAAAATTTATACTTTATGCGCAGTTTTTCAAGATTATTACTTATTTTTACTATAGCTATGTTTATCGGTTGGAATAGTAATTCATTTTTTCTATTCTTCGATATTTAATTAGGATTATTTTTTAAATAAATCAATTTTTTAAGGATAATTCTTTTAACATCTAAAATTTTGTTTTGTTGTTTTGTCAACTATAGGTATTATCGCGGGCTGTTTATGTGTGTAATTTTGCTTATACAACTTACATTTTCAATATTTATTGGATTATAATTTTGAAAAACTAAACTTCTTATTGATAAGGGTATTTCAGTTCTTATTACTGCAATTAACCATTTATTAAATAGTATTTCCAATTTCGTTATCTGATTTAGATAGTATGAAATTAATAATATTTTGCAATTTCATGTGTGTTTATTTTAACCTTTAAGGGTATACTATTGGCTTCAGTGCATAAAATTTCCTTTGCAGAAAATCAAACTTGGGTAATCATTCTGCCCAAGCAAAAGCATTGTTGTAGTAATTACATGTCAAACTGGAATAGGCATCAGAGAATGAGCAAAACAGATAATTGGCTTAAATACCTGTTGAGGAAGCAGGTAGTCGTAAGATAAAATATTTTTGATACTTATGTACTATCCTAACAATCGCCAATATTCAAAATAACTTGCCAAGTTGGCAATCTCAATTTCGCATGTAATATATATGCTGAATTGTGAGTCATATGCTTCTTTCATATAATGTCGCCAATAGGTTGCGGTTATATGTAAGTACCTTATTTTCAAGTTATGCTTCTGCATTGATAGAGTTAGGTCAGTTCTTTTTTATGTCAGATAATGTTAGTACTGTATTTCATTTTCAATTTATTTTTATGCTTGGGATATATATACTTTGGATAATTTTTTATTTAGTACTTATACGTATTGCACAATCACCAACGCTCAAGACAACTCGCCACTTTGGCAATTCCAACTTTGTATGCATTGAATTGGCAATCATGTGCTTCATTTTTGTATAATGTCACCAATAGGTTGCGATAATACACATAAGTACCTTTAATCTCTACATTACTATGGCATTAGACTAGCCGCAAAATAACAATTTGGCGTGATTTCAAAAATCATGCCAAAATTGAGAAGCCTACCAATATGAATATAATATTATGAGTATTATCTTAGTCTGTTTTATCTTTCCCTCAGTAATCTTTAATTAATTCAATATATAAGTTGTTTTTATATTTTAGTACCCATTTTTGGCGATTATGTACTGCAAATATTTTTTATACATTGTGATATCTTTGGCAAAATTAATCAGTGGTATTTTTCTTAAATACGTTTTTATCCTTTTTTGACAATTTTTAAAAATTTTGCTTGATGCCTCTCTTACATCAAGTAGCAAAATAAATATTTTACAATATATATAGTGTGTTTGTACAAAAAGTGTTTATACTGTTTAATCAAAATATTGAGCCTTCTTTACTTTTTGATATCTTTTTAAGATTTAATTTTATGCTATAACTAGCTATACCCTGCTAAATGTTGCTGTGACTCAGTCAGCTTTAAAAGACTGGTACACCATAAAGTATGACATGAGGAGGCAAGACAACTCGCCACTTTGGCACTTCCAATTTTGTATGCGTTGAATTGCAATCATGTGCTTCATTTTGTATAATGTCACCAGTAGGATGTGATAATACATAAGTACCTTTTAAATTCTGCATATTACTATAATATTAGACTAGCGTAACATGCCAATTTGGCGTGATTTCAAATCATGCCAAAAATCAGTAACCTATCAATATGAATTTAATATTATGAGTATTATCTTAGTCTGTTTTTATCTTTTTCGCATGTCATACTTATGCTGAATTGTGAGTCATATGCTTCATTTCATATAATGTCGCCAATAGGTTGCGGTTATATGTAAGTGCCTTGGCCATTTTTCAAATTATGCTTTTGCATTTATAAAGTTAGTTCAATTTTTATGTCAGTTAATGTTAGTATTTTACTTCATTTTTCAATTTATTTTTTATGCTCGGGATATATATACTTTAGATAATTTTTTTTTATTTAGTATTTATATACGTATTATTTACAATCGGCAAAGTTCAAGACAACGTTCGCCACTTTTGCCAATCAAACTTTGTATGCGTTGAATTGGAGAAATCATAAGCTTCTTTTTATATAATCTCACCAATAGGTTGCGATAATACATAAGTACCTAATTCTGTACATTACTATAACATTTGACTGATTGCAACATACCAATTTGGCGTGATTTCAAAATCATGCTAAAAATGAGATATGTTTATGAAGCAGGTAGTCGTAAGATAAATTATTTTTGTACTTATGTGCTATCCTAACAATCTCAACGTTCAAAATAACTTGCCAAGTTGGCAACCCTGATTTCACCAAGTCATATATATGCTGAATTGTGAGTCATGTGCTTCGTTTCATATAATGTCGCCAATAGGTTGCGGTTATATGTAAGTACCCTATTTTACAAATTATGATTTTTGCATTCATAGAATTAGTTCAGTTTTCTTATGTCATAATGTTATATATCAGTTCTTATTACTGCAAATAACGTAAGTATAGTATTTCCGTTTTCGTTATCTGTGTTTTAGATGTATGGAATTAATAATATTTTTGCAAATTCATGTGTCTTTATTTTAACCTTTAGCTTCAGTGAATAAAATTGCCTTGCAGAAAAGCACACTTGGGTAATCATACTGCTCCAAAGCTAAAGCAATGTTGGTAGTAATTACATATCATACTGGAATAGGCATCAGATAATAAAAGCAAAACAGACAATGGCTTAAATACCGGTTGAGGAAGCAGGTAGTCGTAAGATAAATTATTTTTTATGTACTATCGTAAAAATCGCAAACGTTCAAAATAACTTGCCAAGTTGGCAGCCGCATTTCGCATGTCATATATATGCTGAATTGGGAGTCATGTGCTTCGTTTCATATGTCGTCAATAGGTTGCGGTTATATGTAAGTACCTTATTTTTAAAATTATGCTTTTGCATTGACCAAAAGTTAGTTCAGTTCTTTTTATATCAGTTAATGTTAGTATTGCACTTCATTTTTGAATTTATTTTTTTATGCGCAGGATACATATACTTTGATAATTTTTTATTTAGTACTTATGTGTGTGTGTGTGTGTGTGTGTTTTGTGTATTATTGCACAATCGCCAACGTTCAAGACAACTCGCCGCTTTGGCAATCCCAACTTTGTATGCATTGAATTGGCAATCATTTGCTTCATTTTATATAATGTTACCAATAGGTTATGATAATACATAAGTCCAGTGGTGTAACGGAGAACACTTAGCCCCTGCAAATTCAGGTTTGGGGCCCCAAGTTGAATTTTACAAAGGGGTAGGTACTTGACGATGGTCAGGCTGTAGGCCCTCTAGAGCCCTGGGCCGCCCCCCGCGTTCCGGGGTGTACGTTACACCACTGATTAAGTACCTCTAATTCTTTACATTACTATAACATTAGACTGGCCGCTACATACCAATTTGGCGTGATTTCAAAATCATGCCAAAAATGAGTGTGTTGAAGAAGCAGGTAGTCGTAAGATAAATTATTTTTTGGCACTTATGTTCTATCCTAACAATCGCAAAAGTTAAAAACAACTTGCCAAGTTCGCAAGCCCAAATTCGTATGTCATATATGCTGAATTGTGAGTCATATGCTTCATTTCATATAATGTCGCCAATAGGTTGCAGTTATATGTAAGTACCTTATTTTTCAAATTATGCTTTTGCATTGATAAAGTTAGTTCAGTTATTTTTATGTCAGTTAATGTTAGTATTGTACTTCACTTTCCAATTACATTTTATGCTCTCTCTCTCTATATATACTTTGGATATTTTTTTTATTTAGTACTTTGCGTATTATTGCACAATCACCAACGTTCAAGACAACTCGCCACATCGGCAATCCCAACTTTGCATGCATTGAATTGACAAACCTGTGCTTCATTTTGTATAATGTCACCAATAGGTCACCAATAGGTTGCTATAACAGGTAAGTATCTTAAATTCTGTACATTACTTTAACATTAGACTGGCCGCAACATACCAATTTGGCGTGATTTCAAAATCATGCCAAAAATGATTAGCCTACCAATATGAAATCCTTAACTAATTCAATATATATATATATATTTTTTATATATTTTAGTAATAACATTTTTAGGTGATTATGTACTGCAAATATTTTTTTACACATTGCGATGTCTTTAGCAAAATTAATTAGTGGTATTTTTCTTAAATATGTTTTTTTTTATCTGTTTTTGACAAATTTTAAATTTTTTTTTTGATATTTGTCTGAGATGCAAATAGCAAAATAAATATTTTACAATATATATATTGTGTTTGTAAAAAAAATGTTTATACTGAGATTTATTCAAAATATTGAGCCTCCTTTTGTTTTGGATATTTTTAAGATTTAATTTTATGTTATAACTAGCTATACCCAGCTGAATGTTGCTGGGAGTATGTCAACGTGACCTGCCCTTAAGCTATGGTTTCCTAGGGAAGGGACGCCGTTCTTTAACGTCCGTAACATTACGGTGGATGACGTCACTAAAACGTCGCCTGTGTAATTAGTTAGGCGCGGTTTCCTAGAGAGCGGTGGATGGTAGCGGAATGTGAGCAGCAGGTCGTTACGATCGTCATAGCGGCAGCAACAGTTTGTTGCACGTTTTTCTCGACAGCGGTGGCAAAAAAGATGTGTGAGTTCCAATGTTTTCTGGACTCCTGAAAAGTCGCTCCTCAGAATGAACCAGATGAGGCTGATCTTTTTTTTTTTTTGGATCTATATGGCGAAGATTTACAAAAGATTTCCTCGTAAAGAGCAGGCTGAATTGCGAATTCAAACTTATAATTTCATTAGAAATGCTGAACTAAGAATGATACAATCTGATGCATCACCAGCCTGCTGGACCCCCAAGAAATGAAAGGAGGATGCTTTCAAGCAAAGCCAATGTTTCGGAAATATTTTTTGTCTAAATTTACTTTTTTAAATAATTAATCGACTAAAAAATTTAAAAAATTAGATTATCTTATTTTAATGCAAATAATGAAATAATGAATATCAAAATTGTATATTTTTCATTTTGTTGTTGTTGTTGTTCAGTGTTTAAATTAAATTCTCTTATTTTAATGTAAAATAAGGGAAGTAACTTATAACTTACTTATAATTCAATTATCAAAAATTGTATTTTTTTTTTTTTTTTGCTGTTCAGTGTTTAAATTAATTTTTAATCTGTAAAAATTTAAACTGTGGAAAAAAGAAATATATGCATAAAACTATTAAATCATGTCATGATTGTATTTTCTTTTACAACTATATGCAACACTTCTTTGGAGCATATTGTTTTTTTTTGTATTATAAAAGTATTTGAAGTCAGTTAACTGTTTACTCAATTCAATACAAAAATGTTGGTATTAGTATAATGTGTTATATACGGGTTTTGTCTAGAAGTTTTGTGAATTTTACAGATTCTTTTAAACTTTTCCAAATGTTTAATTTTGAGAAAATAATTTTGTGAAAATTAATCCATGGAATTACTTAGAAATAATATATGGTTTTTGTAATTCTTTAATTTTTCCATGAACTAATGCAACAAATAATCAAATTTCTTTGATTTCATTTATTGATATAATAAAAATAACAATATATGTAAAGTATGTACAACACAGTAATTAGTTAAAAATTGCTTTCGTCACTTGAAGATACAATTTCAATCGATTTATTTTCGACACCTTTAAGTGATAAGTTTTTGCAAACTTCACGATTACCAGATATGCATGATCAAAGCTCTTTTGAAATTCAAATCTATCATCTATCTATCAAATTATTGAAAGTTTCATCTTCAGTCAAGCATAGCTTCTAGTGCATTGAGAGAAAGCAATTGAACGTGCAATCAGTTCATAAAAAATGAACAATGCATCTTGATGTGTACATACTCTTATGTGAATTGATCGAAAAACATTACAGTGACGGCAAAGGTGTTGAAATTTGTATACCGCATAGAAAAGGACTGCACAAAACAGGTTCTACTGTATAAAAAAATGTGTATAAAAAATATAAAAAAATATGTTCAATATATAGGTACAATATAAAAAAAATATGTTCAATATATAGGTACAATATAAAAAAAGGATGTTCAATATATATACAAAAAAATATGTTCAATATAAAAAAAACACGTTCAATTTTTAAAAAAATATGTAAGGAAAACATCTATTTTAAGATTGTTTACAGCTACGGACGTAAGTACAGCAGGTCGCTATCCTAGGAAACCACTCGATCAACGTTAACCGACAGCCGTCTTTTCTGTGACGTCATCCATCGTGATGATTACGTCGGCGAAAGAGCGGCACCGCTGCTCTAGGAAACCATTACTTTACTGTGCCCATAAAGTATGTCATGAGGTTTACAAAAGTAATAATACACACAAGAATTCAAACAAATCTATATCTATATACATGTAAGACGCATTTGTTGTCTGTCTGAATAAACTTTCTCTTTCACACTACATCATTTGGACAAATTTTCAAAATTTGTTTGTGTGGTTAGTAGTTAATTATTATTGAATTATATTTAATTAAATAGGGCATATATATATATATATATATATATATATATATATATATATATATATATATATATATATACACACATTTTTAAGTATAAAAATAATTATAACTACTGTACTGTACTTTTGGAGTGAGTGAATATTAACGTCGCGCTGTTCAGCTACACGAGGGCTTTTGGCGACCGACCACGTAATCTTGAACCATGGTCAAGTGACGTGTACGACACTTAAGCTGGCACCCCCTTCTCCTAACTATGCCACACCAATTTAGCAGGAATATTCTTTGAAATTCACTCTTTCAAGATATATGACAGCACGGGTTCTATGATGAGTATTTTAGCGGGGAAGGCGAAATACTTTGTAGCAGTCATTGTGTTTTCAGCATATGGCGTTTTCAGCGGATTGCAAAGATTATCATTTTTGTCCCAAAAAATAGTTAATGTAAAAATTTAAGTGTCTTATGTTTTGTATGTTTATAATTAATTTTACAGTAGAATACATTTATTAATTTATTAGCTCTAACGGGTTAAATTTCCCTAAGTGGAGTATTTTTGTATATGTGCGCCCCTTAATTTTCAATGTAAAAAATCAACCTAAAAAACTTTTTGCATGAAAAATTGCGATAAATCATAATGCGGTACATAAAGTATTAACGTGCACGCTCCCCTTCACGGCGGGTCTTACAAAGCTCTAATAAAGCTTGAGCTATGAGAAAGTAGTAAACATTTGCCAACTTGACTCTATCATCAACATTTGGCTATGTGTTTCATTCAATCGCCATTGTTATTTTTACGAAACGGCGTTGCTTGCGAATATTAGAATATTTTAAGCGTCACAAAACTACTTTAATGTGTTACTTTCGTTGAGCAGATCAGCCTTAGGGAGGTATTTTCAAAAAGGACCCTCAAGAGTGTTACGGGAGTTATAAATATAAAAAAATCATTTTTATCAGCTATTAGATCTACAGACTTAAAATCTAACGAAGGTATTTTTTCTTTCTTTTTTTCTTCAGCTGAGATATGCGATTATCTTTTTTTGTTTAATTTGCAATTCACTTAAAATTACCTCATTAAAACTTCTTTATCCTTCAATCTGTTTTGTTTAATTTTTTAGTTCACCCTAGCGAAGAACGGGTATATCAGCTGCTAGTATATATATATATATATTTGTTTATTATATTTTCTTATTATCTAATTTATGTGTTGAAGGTCGCTAGTGTATGTCATTACCGGCAAAAAAGTGAAGTTTTTTAAATTAAAAATAATTTTTTCAAAATTTTAAATTTAATATCTCTTGTAAGATACGGGTCTGTGTCATGGGCCCTGTCACACACACGCGTCTTACGGAGGGGGAAATGTAATAATTCCCTCTATTATCCATTTTTATTAAATCTTTGTACTAATATTTAAAGTAACTATTTTCTTTAGTTTAGAAAATAAAACTGTAATTTTAATCGCAATTGCCGGATAGTCCAAATTCCTGTCCCGTGCATTCTATCCAATCATAACTACTATTACGTACGCGTTTTCACTGCTGGTATGAGCAAAAACCTTGTGCAATCGCTCTCTTAGTCTGCCGTCATCATGTGTAGAATGTAAATTACTGCAGTTTTTGTCTTTGTGCAGTCCCTCAAGATGTCGCTTCTGTTATATGTGTCTCTGAAGTGTTTTTTAACAAATAGATGTAAATATAAAGTGATTGACCAGTAACGCTATGTGTGCTTCAGAATAAAGGATGAAAAACTCAATTCTGAAGACGTTTTTCACTAAAACCAGATATGACAACATTCGAAACAAAAAAACACCAGCCAATGGTACTACAAAACTTATATATATATATATATATATATTGTGATCCGAAAAAATCTTCGAATAAAAATCAGACTCTTCAGAAGGCGGATTTTAGATTGGCGAGTGTGGTTTGTCTAGGGGTAAGTATTTAAGGGTGAGTGATGAATTATTGATTTTAATCTAAGTCATTTAAACACAAATACTTCATTTAAGTAAAAGAGAATTTATTTAAAGATTAAAGGAAATATTTGCAAAAGGGGATATTACAAAGAGAAAGACATGCAGGAATTAGGTTAATTAAAAGTTGAGTTATACCTTTAGAAGACGGGAAATAAGCCTTTCTCATTCTTGGATGTTAGGACTGGTGGTGCGCGCAGGGCGCGAAAATGCGGTTAAGACGCGCGACGTGTTGAACAAGCAGTGGTTGGTAGGCCTCTGCCGAAAAATTATTCAAGCCGGAGCTACGAAAGCTCACTAGATGCTTTTTCTTCGGAATGCAGTAATAAATAAAATTGAGATTTATGGTCCTCTGAAAAGGATATGACTCAACCTTTTAACAAATGTTTCAAATGGAAAATCCTACAAAAATCACCCTCTCCCTGACAGAGTTGGTCTCTCAGCTCTTACAAAATGTTGAGAGCTAAGTACTTTTTAAATACAAACTATTTTTTAGTTACAACTATAAATTTGATGATTATTGGAATATGAATGTAATAAAGACAAATAATACGATTCTTAAAGATAATAAAATAAAAATATTACAGATGAAAAGATGTATACCTCTAATATTCACAATTCCGGACCTAAAATAAAGCATATAAAAACAAAATATTCTATGTTGTGATCTACAATTAACTAAACCATAAAAAATCCTTCGCATCAATAGAAAGATAAAGAATAATACGAAAATATATATATGTTACAAGTGAATATAAAGTGATTAATGGAAACGAGTTTTACCATAGAACATCTATTAATTTCTCAAGAGGGATATGAGAAAAATTAAAAATAATAACAAATAAAAAAAAAAAAAAAAATTCAATTAAGCATAAAAATGTTTCATCAAATCAGCTGAGGTGGTGGTTGAGTTCGGTCCATCGTGCTGACCAACCTTTTCCACTTCATACCTATCCTTGAATTAACTTTTGTTACTTTGTAAGTTTGTAAGGGCCTAAGAACTTTGGTCTTAGTTTCAGTCCAGCTCAAAATTGGTTCTTTGGATGGCAACTAAATCACCTTCTTTGTATAACTAAGCTTTTTTCTTCTGTTATACGTCTGTCTATTTTCAGACTGCAGGGTTTCGATGTTCTTTTTTTTTGCATCGTTTCTTAAAAATTCGCGTTGTTCTAGTAATTCTTTCGCCATTTCTTCTAGAAGTAAGTCTTTGATTACTTGTTGTCTTTCTGTGAAAGCTAGTCGACAAGGGTGTTGACAGACTGGTTCTTCGTCTTTTAAAATAATTCTCATTGTGACGTCAGTAGATGCTGTTTTCTGGCTTGTAGTCTTGAATCAACTTTTCAAGTTCCTTCTTGATTTGACGATTTTCAACATGACGTAGGTCTAGTTCTTCTTGAAGATTTTCAGCAGATATTTTGCATAAGCTGGCCATGATTCTCATATTTGTTGAATTTAACTCCTTTAATAAAACTTATCGATACTTGTTCCAAAGATCTGATCCAATAACTGCTTCGAATTTTTAATTTATCAGTCGGTACAACATGCCAAGTTAACGGGTAATTTTCATCATCTATTTGAACTTATGTTCAAAGGAACTGATAGTTGTCACTTGTGCTTCACCAATACCTGTGAGAAGCATCTTGTTCTTCTGATAATTTTGTTGGATCCATTATTCTTCTGCTCGTATTTTCTCGAAGCAAACTTACGGTACTACCACTGTCTGTCAGCGCCGTGATTTTTCACCTTTCAAAAAATATCTCTTTAGTACGTAAACCTTCCTTAAATATGAGTGCAAGTTTCTTTTGGAGGTTCTTTGAATTTCTGCGATTTTGAATAGTTCGTCTGAGCATATGCTTGGAAGCATTGTGATTTGAGTGTTTCTCGTAATTTTTGCTGTTGTAATACCCTTTCTGCGCGCTGTCTTGATATCTTTGAACAGATTCGTACTTGGTGACAGGGGCTTCGTAATGTTTGTTGTAATTCGTTGACGCTGGAAACTTCTTATCTTTCCTGTTATACTCGAATTTTCCTGGTGCTTTTTATATCTGCGATTCTTTTCTGTGAATCTGAATTCTTGTTTCTTCACAAATGGACTACTAGATTCGAATAAATCTTCGAATAAAATCAGATCTTCAGAAGGGGCGGGATTTTTAGATTGGAGAGGTGGTTTGTCTAGGGGTAAGTATTTAAGGGTGAGTGATGAATTATTAATTTAATCTAAGTCATTTAAACACAAATACTTCATTTAAGTAAAGAGAATTTATTTAGTTAAAGGGAATATTTACAAAAGGGGATATTTACAAAGAGAAAGACATGCAGGAATTAGGTTAATTAAAAGTTGAGTTAAACCTTTAGAAGACGGGGAAATAAACCTTTCTCATTCTTGGATGTTAGGACTGGTGGTGCGCGCAGGGCGCGAAAATGCAGTAAAGACGCGACGTGTTGAACAAGCAGTGGTTAGTAGGCCTCTGCCGAAAAATTATTCGCCGGAGCTACGAAAGCTCACTAGATGGCGCTGCTTCGGAATGCAGTAATAAATAAAATTGAGATTTATGGTCCTCTGAAAAGAATATGATTCAACCTTTTAACAAATGTTTCAAAGGGAAAATCCTACATATATATATATATATATATATATATATATATATATATATATATATATATATATATATATATATATATATATATATATATATATATATATATATATATTTATATATATATCATCTTTGGTGTTCGATGGTTCACTTATATTATGCACTTAATTATTTTAGAATTTTAATATTTTAATGTTATATTTTTTCTTTCAGAATGCGATGGCGAATAGTTTAATTTTCAAGTTTAGTGGTTTAATTTTAACTTTTTAATTTTTAAATTTTTGAGAATTGGATATTTTCCATTAAACTTACCAAGTTGCAATGGGAGAGGTTGGCAGTATCAAACTAGTTTATCCCCACTTATCGGTCCTATGTTCGAGGTTGCACTTGGATATTTTATAAATTTTTATTTTTATAATTTTTTAATTTTGTTTGAAAACATTGCAATTTTATCTTCTACTAGCTGGTATACCCGTTCTTCGCACAAGTGAGCTGAAAAAATAAACAACACAGATTGAAGGATAAAGAAGTTTTTAATGAGTTAATTTTAAGTGAATTGCAAATTAAACAAAAAAAGCTTTTCGCATATCTCAGCTGAAGAAAAAAAAAGAAAGAAAAAAAAATACATTTGTTAAATTTTAAGTCTGTAGATCTAATAGCTGATAAAAAGGATTTTTTTTTTAAAAATTTTAAAACTCCCCGTAAACACTCTTGAGGTTCGATTTTTGAAAATACCTCCCCTAAGCTGATGTCTTCTCAGCAAAAGTAACACATTAAAAGTTTTGTGACGCTTAAAATATTGTAAATAATTTATATCTGAAAGTGTCATACATTAATATTACTTTCTGTTGAATTTATTTTATGTTAAAATTGTAATACTCGCAAGCAACGACGTTTCTAAATAACAATGGCGATTCAATGAAAAATAATAGCGAAATGTTGACGATAGGAGTTAAGTTGGCCACTGTCTAGCTACTTTCATATGTCTAACTTTATTACAGCTTTGTAAGACCTGCCGTGTAGGAAAAAGCGATGCACGTTAATGCTTTATCTACCGCGCATTATGATTTACTACAATTTTTCATGCAATATTTTTTAGGTCACTACATTGAAAAGTAAAGGGACTACATAAACAAAAACTCCACATAGGGAAATTTAATCCCTTAGAGATAATAAATTAATTAAAAGATATTCCACTCTAAAATTAATTATATACACCATTCACTTAAAATAAATAGTCAAATTGTTTCTAAGGTCTCCCATAAATATACAAAAACATAAGACACTTAAATTTTGACATTAAACTATTTTTGGGACAAAAATAATATTCTTTGCAATCCGCTGAAAACACCGTTAGCTGAAAATGCAATATCTGCTACAAAACTATTCGCCTTCCCCGCTAAAATACTCATCATAGAACCCGTGCTGTCATATACCTTGGAAGAGTGGATTTCAAAGAATAGTCCTGTTAAGTATTGGTAGAATATTCCCTTCTAAGTTGGTGTGGTGTGGTAGTTAGGAGAAGGGGTTCCAGCTCAGGTGTAGTCCACAACACTTGATCATGGTTCAAAATTACATGGTCTGTGTCTGTTGCTAAAAGCCCTTGTGTAGCATAACAGTGTGACGTTAATATTCACTCACTCCAAAAAATACAGTACAGTAGTTATAATTATTTTTATACTTAAAAATGCAATATCTGGCTATTCAATTAAAATTATAGCGTTATAATTAACTACTAACCAAGCAAATTTTGAAAATTTGTTCAAATGATGTAATGAAAGAGAAAATTTATTCAAACAGACAACAAATGCGTCTTATATGTATATAGATTTGTTTGAATTTTTTGTGTATTATTACTTTTGTATGCCTCTGGCGAGACCTACCAGTACCAATCTTTAAAAAAACTGACTGAGCCACAGTAACATTTAACTGGGTATAGCTAGTTATAACATAAAAATTAAATCTTAAATAAATATCTAAAATAAAAAAGACGGCTCAATATTTTGAATAAATCAGTATAAAAAAGTTTCGTACAAACACAATATATATTATAAAATATTTATTTTGCTATTTGCATTTCAGACAGACATCAAAACAAAATTTTAAAAAAATTGTCAAAAAACAGATAAAAAAAAACACGGGCATTTAAGAAAAATACGCTGATTAATTTTGCCAAAGACATCGCAATGTGCAAAAAAAATATTTACAGTAGATAATAACCAAAAAAAAATGTAAGTACTAAAATATATATATAAAAATTATATTGAATTAATTAAGGATTACTGGAGGAAAGATATAACAGGCTAAGATAATACTACATAATATTAATTAATTTCATATTGATATTGGCTACTTCATTTTTTGGCATGATTTTGAAATCATGACATATTGGTATGTAGCGGCCAGTCTCATCTTTAGTAGTGTACAGAATTAAAGGTACTTTACGTATTATTGCAACCTATTGGTGACATTATACAAAATTAAGCACATTATTGCTAATTCAACGCATACAAAGTTGGGATTGCCAAAGTGGCGAGTTGTCTTGAACGTTGGCAAATGTGCAATAATACGCAAGTACTAAAAAATTATCCAAAGTGTATGTATCCCGAGCATAAAAATAAGTTGAAAATGAAGTACAATACTAACATTAACTGACATAAAAAAAAACTGAACTAACTTTATCAATGCAAAAAGCATAATTTGAAAAAATAAGGTACTTACATATAACCGGAACCTATTGCCGACATTATATGAAACAAAGCACGACTCACAATTAAAAGCGCATATATATTACTTGCGAAAATCGGGGTTGCCAACGTGGCAAGTTATTTTTGAACGTTGTGATTGTTAGGATAGTACGCCAGTTAAAAATAATTTATATTACGACTACCTGCTTCCTCAACCGGTATTTAAGCCATTTGTCTGGTTTTGATCATTCTCTCATGCTTATTCCAGTTTGATATGTAATTACTACTAACGCTGCTTTTGCTTGGGCAGTATGATTACCCCTCCAAGTTTGATTTTCTGCATGGCAATTTTATGCACTGTAGCCAATAGTATACCCTTAAAGGTTAAAATAAAGACACATGAAATTGCAAAAAAACATATTATTGTATCAAGTGTGTATAGGGGCTACTTGGCACAGTACTCTTATTTTGTGACTAAAAGTTGTCCTTCAAAAAGTACTTTTTTTTTCGAATTATTTAGAAGGAATTGATCTCTCGCCATGACTTTTAGATAAAAAATTGAAAAATCTGAAGAAAATCGCCAAATCAAAGTGGTCCCCTATACTACACTTGAACCGAACTGAAATATAACCCTTTTATCAATGAGAAGTTTTAGTTTGTCAAAATTATACTCTTCTTCGCATTCTAAATAAATAAATAAATAAGTTGTAATTTGTAAAAGCAAAATCATACACACAAACATCCCGCGATAATACCTAAATGTTGCCAAAACTACAAAAACAAAATTTTTAGTTGTTGAAAGAATAATCCATAAAAAATGATTTATTCGAAAATAATCCTAATTAAATATCATAGAATAGAAAAAAATTGAATAAATATTCCAACTGATAATACAGCTATAATAAAAATATGTAATAATCTTCAAAAACTGCGTGTAAAGTATAAATTTTCCACTTAATGAGAAACGTGACATCATATGACGTCATAACACTGGGAAATCACTTTTAAAAGTTAAATTTTAAAAAATTAGAAAGAATTACGAACGCAAACCCTGTTTAAGAACCTTCCCCATGTAATTTTGTATACGTGTGCCAAATTTCTCGTTATTTGGTTGTCTGGATCTAGAGTTATGAGGGAACAGACAAACAGACAACAAATGCGTCTTATATATATATATATATATATATATATATATATATATATATATATATATATATATATAGATATTCGGCATTGATATTTTGAAATGGGATTTAATACTATAAGATTATATAATTTCATTTTTACTGATTGTTAAGTTGTGCTTGATTTACATATATTTAAATATTTTTCATTCATATGTTGGGCTGCTTTGCGCCTACAATTATTTGTATGAATTCAATGGTATATAATATCTTAATGATTCGAATATAAATTTTAAGACAAATTTATATATATATGTTTTTCTGGTGTTTAAGAGGGTATTCTAGCTTATATATAGAAATTTGAAAAAAATCGATTTTTTCCCTTTTATATTTTCACAGATTAAACATTGCAGAATATGTACGAAGAGGAGATATAGGTATTTTAGGGAAGTGGCATGTAAGCCGCCGAGGTCGGAGCGAATCGAACAATAGACGATCGGGACTTTCTGAAATACCTGCGATCGTATTACCTAGTAAGACTATCCGTACTCTTTATATACATATTAAAATAATAACAGAAAGTTTGAATTCATTATTATGGAATTTTGCCTCTAAACATACGTATGCAAGAATACACACGATTGAAATAGTAACTTTTTCTCAGTTTGCATTTTCAATAAAAGCTTAATCTCATTTAAAAAATATTCACCCTTATAAGAAAATCGGTCCATAAGCCAAAACGTTATACTTGACATATCCGGTTTGAAAGCTCAGAAATACGAGCTTCTGACGCTTCAATGGGGGCTTTGAACTGATCTTTTGAAAGAAAGAGCTTGGAAAAAGTGGTTTGTGAAGTAGAATAATGCCCAATGTGTGAAGCAGGAAACGCAGATTAAAATAATAAAAGTATAATGCACCATTGTATGGCTAGATTCTGCGCGTAACTAGACCCAAATCTTTAAGGTATCCGTCTACCCGAATATCATGATTTTTTTTGAAAAATTGGCAAATTCGTCTTATGATTTGTATAGGTCATCTTATTATCTTAATAAAAATACCAAGTCTTTTATTTTCCATTCATTAGAACAAAAACTACAGGTGTTTTAGTAAAAGCAAATGCCATAATTTTACACAAGATGTCAAACTTTAAAAACCCGTTTTACTCGAAATGTGTTATTTTCGAAAATGCTCAAACGGGGTCGGCGATTGCTCAAAAAGTTTTGAAAATAATGAAATGAAATTTTTTTTTGTGTATGTTATGTATAACAGTGGAAGTATTTTGACTTTCAGATTTATAAATCACTGTTTTATTACAAAATTTACAGTTCTTTATGTGAATATAATCGTTGTTTTTAAGCAATTTCATATAATCACTAAGATAAAGTGCTCTAGTTTTTGTGAAGATTAAAAATATCTCATCCTAAAGATCATTTCAAACATGAATAACAAGCCAACACATCAAAATTGAAAAATTGAGAATTTGTTCATAACATATTTGTACAGAGTGGACCCGTTTATGTAATTTTTTTGTATATGTTCACCAGTTTTTTCCCATTTTAATAATAATTTTTTCTGTTTTTAATTTTAGGATTTTTCCTTAAAACAAACTAAATAAATTAAAAATTACAAAATAATCCCCATTTTCATTTTTTTCAAAAAAGTTGTCAGAAGTAGTCGGATACCTTAAAAAAGCTTTTTACTCCTAATTACTTTTTTTTTCGAGACTTGTCACGATATCTCAAGTTCTACCGAGACAATTTACTTGAACATTGAAGTGAGCCTTTCCATACATTACTCTATCGCACCAACTAAAACTATACTAAAAATTTAATCTTTACTATTTTAAAAATTTTCAAAAGTCAAAAAAACTGGTAAAAAAATGTCTTTTAATTCAGACAACAGCTATTTGTGGAAAGAATAGTTTTAACTTCTTTAAAATTTGGAATATAGCAGCATTTTTTTTTTTTTTTTTTGATAATTTTTTAAAATTATCAGGATGGGTTGCAATCGTGTGAGCGCCATTTTTTAAATCACCAGTAGCTTTTAAACTTTATATATTTCTTCATTCAGTTTTCTTTTGAATCCTTCAATCACTAATAAATATCTGGTAAAGTAATGTTTGTTAAAAATATTTTTTGGTTTTTTTTTATAGAACCTGATAAAATACCTAAAATAAATGTCTCTAAACTGGAATACCTCCGCAAACTGTTTGTATATATATACATGTATATAAAATATCCATTATTCCCTTTTATTTATTAAATGAAGCAGGAACGAGAGTTCATTTAATATTCTAGGAGAAGAACAAGAATGCAAAATGCTGATTCCCCTCAATGATTCTAATGTCCTTACGAGATCAGGGTTGCATAGTGCAATTAATTTCTGAAGACCTAAGGAATAACCGGAACATTATTTAAATAAACTGTCGTTTTTCTGAAGTGGTTTATTTATAAAATTGCAATCACAATTCGTTCACAAACCATCTTAACAACTGTGTTCGTGTTTTTCTGTTCCTCTCTTGTCATTAGTACTCCGCTTCAAATTCTTCTGAAGTCTGCAAGATTTAAGAATAAATACACCACATTATCGTGTGACAAGTCCCGAACAACCCCAACGGCATCATTGTCCGCTATCGACGGTGATAGAGCCTTTTCCGACATCTCATGCCTGAATACAGAGTGCAACTTTCAAAGCAATGATACCAATATAAAGTTATTTATATTCCGATCCCAAATTTTGCTTAAAGTTTGTTCGTAACAACAGTATAAATATTAGACGTCTTTTTTAAAAAAAAAAAATCTTGATAATTAATGTAGGATTCACATTCTGGGATTTCTGTTTGTATTTCTATCTTATTAGAAAGAAGAATTTACGACAATTTTATGAAGGATATGTTTTATTAATGCAAAATGAGTACACTAATTTTCGCAAGATTGATTTTGAAAAAAAAACTTATAAGAATTCAATTTGAGGAACGTGTTTACACACAGTAAGCTCTGGCCCACTTCTATGTTCGGATCCGAATTAGAAATCCCACACACACCTAAAGTAATCTTTCGAATTTAATTGAGGCAATATTCTATTGTTATGGCAAAAACTAACATTTGTGTGGGGAGTTATAATTTTCGCATAAGAAGTTTGAAGAATATTTATATTTTCTTTTTCTGTAAACTGGTATGTGTTGTTGTTGTTGATTGAAAGATTGAAGGGGATATAGAGCAACACAGGCTATGATCCCTCAAATATAAAAGACAAGACAAAGAGAATTCCTAATAGATTAGTAGATATTGAAAAATTTCATTCCCTTTAAAAAAAACTCTGAAAGTTGATTTATTATTCATTGCCCTTTCTAAAAACATCTCTAAATGTAATAGTGGAATGTGGATCAATACGAAGAATAGACCAGAGATTATTACGATGCCTAGTATATCTAATGCAATTTAATATAATGTGGTCCAAATCATTTATACGTTTACATGTAATACACATTGCATTATCCTGTAAATTAAATCTATGTAGAAGGCCTGGAGTAACAATCATTTTACTGAAGATTCGAGTGCTTAAGATTTCTTCTCTTCGATTCTCTGTCCACTTTGAAATGATATCAATGGTCTGAATATTTCCCAATTTTTCAAAATATTTGCTTGAGTAAAATATTTCATTGATTTTTGAATTCTATTTCGATATATATTTTTATGAATGTCTTCTGAAGCAATCCAGTCAATGTAAACATTAGACTCCCGTGACCGATCTTGCGAGATTATCCGCCTGCTCATTCCAAACAATTTTCGAGTGTCCCGGAGTCCAAAGCAGAATTAACTGATGAATGTAGTTAGATAGCATATAAATTTTGTTAGCAAGTCTATGATTTACCTTATGGGATTTGATTGAGAAATTTTGTAGTGCAGAAAAAGAACCGAAAAAGACTATCCGACAAAACAAGTAAATTTACATTAGATTCCACCAGATCATCTAAAGCTTGACAAACGGCCAAAGTTTCCGCAGAAAAAGTGGAGTTATAATGGTTGATTCTGTAAGCAAATGAGGATTTTTTTATATACCTGCTATCGATGTAATTTGGTCATTTTTGAAGCATCAGTAGCTATAATGAAAAACTTCTGAAATTCCCGTTCGACCGTTTCATCAAATAAAACACTTATTGCAGGAATCGATAGATTTTTATCTTGAAATTTAAACCTATTGATATAAATTTTACATGAAAGTTCTAAAAAGGTGATTAATCTGGGAATTGAAATAATTTGATAACCACCAATATTTAAATCTTGCAGCAAGCTAATGATATAATTTTTATCTTCTTCCAAAACATTAAGATTCATTGCCTCTGGGCTTTTGTAATAAAGAGGAGGGAAATCACTATTGTAGATTTGAGTAATAAAGAACTTGTTTACCAATCTTCTAATTTTATCTGACAAAATCTCTTGACCAGCGAACTTTAGTAGCACAATATTTGGGGTCCATTGATGGAGACCTAATGCTATTCGGAGGGCTTTTGTTTGGATAACATTAAAAAGGTTTTAATTGATTTTCAGACCGTTTATTTATTATGTGACAAATATAATAAAAAACACTGCATATGCTGTTGTTGACTAAATTAAAGAGATCTCTTGATCTCGGCCCATAGTGTTTATATGCCATACCTTTTAGTGCATTGATCCTTTTCAAGGCTTTACTGCTTAGTTGATTTTTAATATATAAATTTTGACAACGTTTATAAAAAAACTCCTAAATATTTAATAGAAGTTTGCCATTGTAGGGGAAATCCAGCCAACAAAATATTAGGAAGAGTATAATTTCTTTTATTTGATAATTCAGCTATTGTACATTTCTCTGGGCTTAAATTTAATTTCCAATATTTACACCACTGGAAAATTCTTTCCAGAGTATTTTGTATTTTTTTTGCAAATAACATCAAGGGATTTATGAGAGCAAAATATAAAAATGTTGTCAGCCTAAACCAGGCATTTAACTTCCGATTCTAAGGTTTCAAAAATATGCATGTAGATGATGGTATACACAATAGGAGATAGGACACTCTCTCTGCCTTGGGCTAGGCCTTGCGGATCAAGCTTTTTGGGAGAAAAATAACCCCTCCATTTTATTTGGAAGGATCGAGATGTGAGAAATTTATGAATCCAATTTGCTATATTTCCTGCTATACCAATTTGTTAACATTTATAAATAAGGCCGTCCACATAAACAGAGTTGTATGCACTTTTAATGTCTAAACTTATTCCTACAAAAAAAATTTCTGTAATTTTGCATTCATTATTGCTTTATGTACCAGATAAGTAGCGCACACTTCTGCTATCTTTGAAAGGAACAAAACTATAATGCTGGGGATGAAATTTTCTTTCTTTAGTTAAATAGTAAGAAATCCTATTAGCCAAAATTCTCTCAAAAGTTTTTGAAAATACAGAAGTCAGAGCTATTGGTATGTAGGAAGATATCTTAGTTTTATCTTTGCACGGTTTATGAATCGGGAGAATGATTGTATGCTTCCAAGAATCTGGAACGATTGCATTATCAAATAATTTTTGGAAATATCTTAAAATTATATCCCGTTCACCCTGATCAAGATTTTTAAAGAAAATTTCTGTAACATGATCCACCCCAGGAGTTGCATTTTTTGAATTTTTTACTGCACTATGCAATTCAAGAATATGGAATGGTTTATTAAGGTTATTTTTGTCGTAGAGAAAATCCAAAGGAAGCGGTTCATGATAGGCATTTTTAGATGCAAAATAATCTGCAAACATATCTGCTTGCAATTGAGGATGAGTGATAAGCCTATTACTAAGCTGAAGAATATTAAGTTTTTAATCCGTGTTAGTAACTGGAAATTTTTTTTCAGAATATTAAGGGAACAGGGACATCATATACTTTCAAATAATCGATTTTTCAATTTTATTTCTAAAAAATAGTGCTTATTTTTCTGAATCTAAAAATGTATAATACTTATATGTTTGTTAATAAAAATAGCCTAAAATATGAAAAAATAAAAATGTAAAAAAATAAATGACCACGCCCCTTTTGACACGCCCCTTTGAACTTTAAATATGTAGTTTCCCCTGTGTTTTATCTATATTAACTTTTGATTGTTTTTTTCGTTTGAATGTTAACCCCGCTACTTTTTAGCCACGCTTGTGCGTGAGCTATTGTTCCAAGCTGTGTGACAAAATTTCTTACTTTAAATTTCGGTTTATGGCAATGTTTTGAACCGAGTTCGTCTATTCCGGAAGTTTCTTGTGGCATACAACTACTTAATTTTACATTAATTTTCGTAAGAAATGTTTATTTTTACTTATAATTATTAATATTCATAAGATTTTAAAAGTATCTTAACTTTTTTTTTTAAACGAGTAATTATGCCAAGAATAAAAATTTGGCAGAAGGAAGTATAGTAGCAATCAACATAAAATGTCTAAATCGACTGAAGAATTGCTTTTGAATTCCGTGGAAAGTGCTTCTAGGAGAAAAATTAAAATACCGGATTTACTAAAAAGAACAAGATTCTCAAAATGTAAACATAATCGTTGAACTGGATTTATTATCTTCCCTTATGAAAAATCTCTTATGTTGTAAATATTGCTGTTCTTCAGAGAAAATTGAGCTGAGAGAAGATTTAAAAAGTCGTAGAGGTTTAGCTGTGAGTTTGGAAATAATTTGTCACAACTGTGAAGAATCGACGAGTACAATGTCATCAAAAATATCAAATAAATGTTATGATGTTAACCTAAGATTGACATATGGAATGAGAGCTATTGGAAAAGGTGGAGCTTGCTGCTCGAATATTCTGTGGGCTCATGAATTTGCCTCCACCACCTGCAAAGTTTGAACGCCATAATTCTTTGTTTTTAAATGTTTTAAAAACAATTAGTGAAGACTCGATGAATGCAGCTGTTCACGAAGCAGTCATAGCGAATGATAATAATTCAAATATAGCTGTGGCTGCGGATGGCACATGGCATAAAAAGAGGCTATTCTTCATTGAACGGAGTTGTATGTGCTACGTCTGTTGAGAACGCGGAAAGGTTATCGACTTTGAAGCTCTCACAAAATATTGTTCTTCATGTAAGGGTAAAAAAAACCATGTGAAAATTGTGCTAAAAATTACGAAGGATTCAGTGGGGGAATGGAATGTCGGGGGGAGGGGGTATTAAGTATATTTCAGCGATCTGAAACATCACGAAAAGCATGTTATACGCAGTATCTTGGTGATGGGGACTCAAAAGGATTTCTTACTATAAAAGAAGCAAAAGTATATGGCGACACAGAAGTTGAAAAATTAGAATATGTTGGCCATGTGCAAAAGCGTATGGGCACAAGGCTGAGAATAATTCTAAAAATGAGCAAAGGCATTAAGCTATCAGATGGGAAAAATATTTCGGGACGTGGACGGCTAACGCTTAAAGAAGTGGACTCAATCCAACATTATTATGGGCTAGCAATCCGTAAAAATTTGTCATCTGTGGAGGACGTGAAAAGAGCCATATGGGCTATTTATTTTCATAAACTAAGTACTGAGGGATAATCCTCAACACGCTTTGTGTCCTCTTGGTGAGGATAGCTGGTGCGGTTATAACCGTAGCATTGTTACGAGGGGAATTTTATATTCACAAGCATTCTTTACCCGAGTCAATTTTATTGAAAGTAAAAAAAGTGTTTCGGGATCTCACAGAGAAGGACTTATTGAAAAAGTGCCTTCATGGGAAGAAACACAAAATCCCAATGAAAGTTTTAACAAATGTATTTGGGAGCGAATTCCTAAACAGTTTTTGTTGGCATTGAAACTTTGAAATTTGGAGTTATGGATGCTGTAATTTGTTTTAATGATGGATATGTAAGTAGGATAAAAGTCTTTGAAGCTCTGGGCATTAAATCAGGGATACAACACGGAACGTGCCTTACTTATAATTGATAACAAACGAATTTTTGAGGCTGAACGTATAGTAAATAAAGTGTCATTGGAAGCCAGAAATAAAAGAAGGTCTTTAAAAGGAAAATGGATAAACAGAATTTAGATGAAGAAAATGAATACCAATGTGGGAAATATTAATCAAATCTATAATGTAAGGAGAAATTTTTTGTTAAGTTTTATTATATTTTTTTCTCGAATGTTTAATATTTTTAAATTTAGGTACACTTTAAAAAACTATTGTAGCATATTGTTTGAAACCTTTTATATATCTAAACAGGATACATGTGCATACAGTGAACAAAATATCTTTTAGTATGTGTCTAATTTTTTGAAAATTAGATTTTATATGTAAAAAACAAAATTAAGATTTTCATAATTTTTAAGGTTTTATGATTATTTTTAAGAAATTATGCAATTATATAAATATAATTAGTTAAAAAACCGATTCATTATGTTTAATATGTTACTTTTTTTATATATATTTGTAAATTTTTTTGTATATTCAAAGAATATTTTTTGAAAGAAATGGTACCTATACATGAAAATATGTATTACAAGATCTCGAAAATTATGTTCATGTTAACTAAAACAAAGGGCAAAAAACATATGAATTTAAAATTACTTTTTGTAACTCTAGAAAATGGTTAAGGATTATTATTAGTCATATAAAAATAGGCAAGGAAATACTAATTAAGTGTATAATATGTGAAAATATTGTTTTTTTAGTTTTTCACTTTTTCTCAAAAGAATATTTTTTGCATTTAGGTACATTTTTAAAAAAACTGTTGCACTGTATGATTCCTGATTTTTTATACTTCTATACAAGATGCCTATGCATATAGTGAACCTAATTTTTTTTCCTATTAAAATAGTGCCTAATTTTTTTAAAAATTGTTTTATGCATAAAAAAAGCAGAAAAAATAAAAAAAAATTAAATTTCAAAAGTTTCATAATTTTTTTAAAGAAACTATACTAAAATTTTACTAAAAAAAAAGGGTTTCACTGTATTTTTATGTATTGTTTTATATATGTGTAAAAAATATTTTGCATAAAAAAAAAAAAGGATACTTTTTTAAAAAATGGTACCTAAACATAAGTATATATTACGAGTTCTCAAAAATTATGTATTACTTTAATTAAGTAGTAAAAAAACTTTTGGATAAAAAAGTTATTTTTGCAGTTCTACAGAATAATTAAATTATCCTTATTATAGACATAAAAAAAATCTAAGCTCTATTGGAAATTTTAAATGATATATGTCTCATAAACAAAGGGTCTTAATTTTGGCATTTTACTCTTTCGAGCATGTCCTGGTTCCCTTAAAAAAAACATCTTGGGATTAGAGAAATATTGCATATCTTGTCCCAGTACATTCTTTTGGCATTTTTAATATAGAATCTAAGTTTGCTCGCATATTGTTTTATATCTGATCCATAATTCAGATGAAATTTCTTTAATAAGCTCTCTTCCTAAATATTTTTATAAGCTTATAGAATTTATAACACGTACTATTCCACCATGGTGGGAAGAATCTATTCGAGACTTTAATTTCCCTAATATTATTAGTAATGATTTGCGATATCTTATCAGAAAGATTCTCAAAATTAAATTCTGGATTATTTAAAATAAAATGCGTTTGGTTCATAACTGCTTGCCAGTTTACTTTTAAAAATTCCTTTATTTGAATTGAGGAGAGAAAGCTCTGTAATAATTGGACTGTGATCACTTTCAAAGGAGCAATCTAAAAACATAACTATTGCAGTATCCACAGACATGCTTGAAGAACAAACTGTGAGATCTATCAATGATGCACCCACCTGTATAAGTGGGTTGAGTTGAGTTGAGTTGAGTTAATATTAACGTCGCACTGTTCAGCTACACGAGGGCTTTTGGCGACGGACCACGTAATTTTGAACCATGGTCAAGTGACGTGGACGACACCTGAGCTGGCACCCTCTCCTAACTACCACACCACACCAACGGGAGAACGTTTCAGCTCTCGACAGATTTAACGTGCATCGCTGCCCTACACGGCGGGTCTTTAAGTGGTACTGGGATCGAACTCATGACATGCCTGACATGGTTGGATACCTTAACCACTGGCTACCGCAGCCCTCCTGTATATAGGTGGGAACAGTCGTGTTAAGAAGAACCAAAATTAGAATCCAAGTAATCCATTCAACAAATTCATTACTATACCTTTGAAATGTGATCCGATCCCTACATCGGGTGATGAAGGTTAAAATCACCAAAAATAATCATTGGAACCATCAGGAATTCGAGAAAATATTTGATTATTTTTTTTTAATATTAAATCCCCGTGGAGTAAATATTTACAAAATAAAATGAAATATTTCGAACATGTATTTTAATTGCGAGGATTTCTAATTTCTGGTTTTGTTGAATCTGTATAGGAATCTGTTGTGCAGAAATATTAGAAGGAACAGCAATTAATAAACCACCACCTGATCTGTCTTCTCTATCTTTTCTAAAAATGGTTTTATTTGGAAGATTTATATTATCGTGAATTCATAAAAAAGTTTCTTTGAAAAATCCAGATATCTGCTTCAGAAAAGGGAGGGATATTTAACCATATGAATTTATTTTTTGAGGCCTCTACAATTCCATTGAATTATATTCATAAATACTTAAGAAAAAAATTAACTAGAACAAACTATCATCCCTTTGAGGAAAGAAAACCAAACTAATGAAGACAATAATTATCCCCCAAAACAAAAACTTGAATAAAAAAGAAACATATTTACAAAAACCCATCTTACTTCCGTAATTATCCCCTGTCTATGTTACTGGATGCGTCGCTTTCACTAGAAGCACGTGTTTTATGGATTGAGGATTTATTACCAACAGCTTTTTTCTTCCGCAATGGGGAGTGACTCGATTTCCCCATTTCAAAAATCTTGCTAAGGTGAGAAAGTACAGATTCCATTGTTTTTTGAAAAGCTTCCATAATTAAAGTGGTTTGCTTTTCTAATATTGCTTGAAAAGATGTCAGCATGTTTTCAAGTTTTTTTTTCTAGATAGCCTTGCATATGTAGATTAACTGTATTAGTCTGGATTACTGCAGAATAAGATGTCCTTTTATTGTCCCGGAACCTTCTTCGCGCTTCTCCCAATGTAAGATGTTGCTCATATTTCAATTCTAATATATTTTCTTCTTTTATATATTCGGGGCAATTTAATGAGTTAGCTGGGTGATCACCTTTGCAATTTATGCATCTTGAGTTATTAAAGCATTGTCCAGAATGTGAAGCACCACAGTTGATACATATTGCAGTTTTTTGGCAAAATCTAGTAGAATGAAGAAAACTAAAACACAGTGTACATTGTCTGGGTTTATCGATAAAATTTTGAATTCGATGATTGATGAACCACAGTTTCACAGTTTCTGGTAGAGTTGTCCCGAGTATTGTAATTAATACTGGTGAGAATTGTTGCTGTGAACCAACTTTTTAATAAATCTTCTCATCTCTATTATTTTAAAATTATTAGTTTCTTGTAGCTCTTTTGCTATCTCATTCAGAGATATATCAAGTGGTATTTCATAAATAAGGAATCTTGACGTGATTCCCTCCCAAAGAATTTTCGTTTTTAACTGACACATTTGAAATTTTCTCAAGAGATAGTATTTGTGCTGCACATACTGGGTCTAGCGTAGATAACCTTATCTTTCCATTACGAGTAAAAGACATACTTTTTATGTTTTCATGACGAGCAATTTTTTTTCTTTATTTCTGCATTTAAAAGCTGTGGGTTAGACTTTGGAATCTGAGAGGATCCTTGACTATTTTCAACCAAGATATTTGATTTCGGATATAATTCTTTGTCCAGCTCGTAGAATAATTTCCGCGTCCCTCAGAGAAGATCTGAAAATTTTGAAAATCCTGTTTCCATTGTTAAACTATTATCGATTAGGGTTTTTCAACATCAGAGACAATAAATCTAGAGTGATTCAGCTTGAATCTTTTCCAAATCAAAAAAACAGAGAAAATAGAAATTGAAAATTACCAAAAACAGAACCAAAAAATAGGAAAAAAACCCCTCTTGCTCTGAAAAGGGAACCAAATAAAAAGAATGATACAACATTTTAAGACTTGAGGAAATTAATACACCACCTTCAACCTTTCAACCGACCACCTTCGGTCGACTAAGAAGCTCTCACCCACCGGCAGTAATTCTGACCCATTTCCTAAGGAGATGATTGTGTTCTCCTGGCATGTGTGTTTTAATCTAAAATCAAAATTTTTTGCAAGTCAGAAGCTTAAGGTTATACACAGTACCCTTTTTCAAAAGAATTTTTTGGTCGATTGATTGAATATTAACGTCGCACTGTTCAGCTACACGAGGGATTTTGCGACAGACCACGTAATTTGAACCATGGTCAAGTGACGTGGACGACACCTGAGCTGGCACCCCCTCTCCAAACTACCACAACACACCAATGGGAGGACGTTTCATCTCCCGACAGATTTAACGTGCATCGCTGCCCCACACGGCGGGTCTTTAGTGGTTCTGGGCTCGAACTCGTGACAAGGCATGCCACGATACAATACCTATACCACTCGGCTACCGCGGCCACAAAGAATTTTTGAGGTAGTAACAGTAATCAAAAAATTGTTTTCTGCTTGTATTATGCTCTACTAAGTTGATTCTGCAAGTAAAATTTCAGTTTAACAAGCCAATATATTTTACAGTTTTATAAGAATACAATGTTTTGAAGTTTTTTCAAACTCATGTATAAGATGCGAAATTTGTAGTAAAGGGTAGTTCAGCAATTATTTGAGTTTAATTGCGAAACTTTAAAATGCTAAAATCTAGTACTACAACATGTTTAATATAATTTAGTTTGGTACACCAAGGGAATATTCAGTTTTATCTGTAATACTTAAAGTCAGAATACTTGTTGTAAAGGGGCTTTGGATAAATATTACAACAGTTCATTTGAAAGTTCAAGTGGCATTCTGCCATTCGCAGACTCTAGATCTGCACAAAACGTGATCCTAAAGAGCAACTTCTCAATTGACTCAGGATTCGTAAAAGGGTGAAAAAAACCTTACTCTGAATAGTTCACAGCGCCGAAGCAGGTCCACCTTCTGAATAATCCCCTTGGGTGACAATACACTTCTGCCACAGTTCGTATAACTTCTGGAAACACAGCTGGAAGACGTTTTTCTCAATCTCCAGAAAGGTATTCTGCGATGCTACTTTCATTTCATCTGATGACACAAAAAGGCGTCCCGGTGAAAGTTTTTCCGTTGATGGGAACAGGTAAAAAGTCATACGGACTAAGTCTGGTGAATAAGGAGATGTAGAAGCTCGTTAGTGTGAGTTTTGGCGAGGAACTCCCCTTACTAATTGGGATCGATGTGCTGATGTTTAGTCATGCAGAAGGTACCAATCGTCATTCTGCCAGAAATGAGCGCGTTTACGACGAATGGATTTCCTAAACTGACGTCTTCGAGAAGTGTGTAACCTCAGAATTTCGTTCAAGTGTTTCGTGACAATCTTTTCGAACACATTCAGACAGCAACACAACATTTTCCACGTTCCGTGAAGAAGAAGGTCGACCAACGCGTTCATTGTATTCGGTGGATTCTCGACCCTCTTTAAAGCGCTGATGCAATTCATAAGCCTTAAATCACGCCATGGTAGATTCACCATGCACCTTACTTAGCATTTCCAAAATCTACATTGCTGTTTTACCTTAGCGTTGTCAGAATTTAATGTTGCATGCTGTTAAAATAAGTCATCGTTCTTAGATTGCGGAACAAAGCTAACTAGATTCGGAAGATAACAGTTTCTTGTGCGGTTCGGTTAATGATATCGACTAATCCAATCTTGCTAGATGGGGCAGGGTTGAGAGTATCCGTTTGTGTCAATGTTTCTCAAACTGTGGGGCGCGCTTCCCTGGGGGGCGCGAGCAAATCGAAAATAAAAGATTTAAGAAATAATTAATTTACTGGAATGAATTAAAACAAAATACTTTCAGATATAATAAAAAATGCACTTTACTTTGATGTAAGTTATACGCGATATTAAAAAAGTCATCAAAAAATTTTCTTCAATACTTAATTAGCTATCTTTGATCCTATAACCAAATAAAAAAATATTTTATTTAATTCGCTGCAATCCCATGATGAGAGAGTTTTTATTATGTTTTCTTTTTTAAAACAAACATTCTACTCTTTCAGGGAAAAAACAGATCCCAGATCAAGAATCGAAAAAATTCAGGAACATAAAAAATACATCACTGTCATTATTTTAGAAATACTGCACATTACAGCTGTAATTTGTTTGACCTTCTAAGTTATTAGTACAGTTAGTTATAACCCCTCTCTTATGTGTTTATTTCTCATTTAAGGAAGTTGTAAGTAATGTATTTCTATGTTGCGCTTTTTCCATGCAAAACAGTTTTATGATATTTGGAAAACCACGGAGAGCACGCACACAAACACACACACACTTTGATGGATTACTATGCGAAGACTGAGACCAAGATGAGTATTTTCAAACATATAAAGCATAACAATTGTTTTTAGCAGTAACATACATATTATCATAATGAATACACTTTTAACCCGGAAGTGGTCGCGCGGGACACACAGATCTCGAAATTGTTAATTCTGGCAAAACTGTTTATTTGTTACAAAAGAAAAATTGAAAAGTCCTTGAAAGTAGGTAAGTATATAAACTTTCTCTTAATTAAATTCACTGGAATAACGATTTGTATCGTGTATAATAAAATAATTATAGAAAAAAAAAGGATTGGGTGGACTCAATAACCCCGCTAGACCGTATCGAGTGCGTGCCTGCTCACAGGTTAAAACATGTTGAAGTATTTTTGCTTTAAATATTAAAAATAATACAATTATTCTTCATCGTAATTTTATATTATTGTTCATTATTTAACATCATTTATAAATGCTATTTCTGTGAGGCTTAAAATTAAAATTCGCTTAAAACTAATTATAATTTGAGCAATCATTTTAAAAAACATTTTACATTTTTGTAAACATTGTCGCGCACTTGGCTTTACTCTCCTTACAATGCAGCTGTTATATCAAGAATGTTTTATTTTCTTATAAATTAACTCCTGCAAAGAGCGAGTACTTTGCCCGGTATACTTTTAATGTATCAGTGCTGCACAGAGTATTTCATAACTAATTAATTAATACTAAATTAAGAAGAAGTTTAATAAGTATTAGCGACTTCCATGGGCTTGTCTTAGAGAGCAAAGTTCTTCAAAGGAATGCTTAGGATTAGAAATTGAGCTTCCGAGTTCTTTTTCTACCTTTAGCTGATATCTATATTTTGTCTTCTAAGCAGTCACCGCATTTTGCAATATGTTCAATTTAAAAATTAGAGAAAGGAAACATAACGTAATAATTATCCTATTACTTCCTTAATTAATTTTTTTGGTTAAAAGTAGTATTCAAAATTTAATACTTATGTTATTAATTTGTATGGTTTATAATTAATATCTCGTATTGTAGCTTTAGCGTAAAAGTGCATTATTATTGCATTTAGTGCAGTGCTTCTCAAACTTTCAATACTGGCGCCCTCCTTTTCGATCACAATTTTTTCGCGCCCCCCTTATACATTAATAATGTACTGAATGCAATAATAATGCACTTTGACGCTAAAGTTACAATAGGCGATCTTAATTATAAACCAGAAAAATTAGTAACATAAGTATTAAATTTTATATACTACTTTTAAGCAAAATAAATAAATAAATAAAATAATAGGAGAATTATTATGTTATTTTTCCTTTCTCTAATTTTTAAATTGAACATAATGCAAAATGTGGTAGCTGCTTAGAAGACAAAATATAGATATCTGCGCTCTATATAGAAAAATAACTCAGAGGGTCAATTTCTAATAACAAGCATTCCTTATAAAAACTTTGCTTTGCAAGACAAGCCCATGAAAGTCGTTAATACTTATTAAACTTGTTCTTCATTTAGTATTAATTAATTAGTTATAAAATACTCTGTGCAGCACTGATACATTAAAACTATACCGGCTGAAGTGCCAACTCCTTGCACGAGTTCATTTATAAGAAAATAAAACATTATTGATATAATAGCTGAATTGTAAGGGAAGCAAAGCCAAGTGCTCCACAATGTTTACAAAAACGTAAAATGATTTTTTTTAAATCGTTGCTTAAATTATAATTAGTTTTAAGCGAATTGTAATTTAAAGCCTCACAGAATTAGCATTTATAATTGATGTTAAACAGTAGCGCACACAGGAATTTTCAAGGGGGGTCGGGGTCAAAAAGTTCACCAATCTTGTATCAGGTTCCTTTTGATTTTGTCGATTTTCGGGAACAAAACACAGTAAAAAACTAATTCTTGAATAAATAATTAGCATTAACTAATAAAATTAATCATTAATAACAAATACTTAACTAAATTTTTCGTACTATAAACTTAGAATTATAATCAATCGGAAAAAAATCAAGGGCTTTGGGGGAGGGTCCGGACCCCCCCCCTTGTGTGCGCCACTGATGTTAATACTGATCAATAATATAAAATTTCGATGAATAATAATTGTATTATTTTTAATATTTAAAATGAAAAGACTTCAACATGTTTTAACCCGGGAGCAGGCGCGCACTCGGTACGGTCGGGGTTATTGAGTCACCCCAATCCTTTTTTTTAATAATTATTTTATTGTACACGATACAAATAATGATTCCAATGAATAATTTAGCTAAGAGAAAGTTTACTTACCTACTTTCAAGGACTTTTCAATTTTTCTTTGGTAATAAATAAACAGTTTTGCCAGAATTAACGATTTCGTAATATGTGTGTCCCGCGCGACCACTTCCGGGTAAAAAGTATATTCATTATGATAATATGTATGTTACTGCTAAAAATTGTGTGAAACGTTTTTCATTATGTTTTATACATTGAGAATATTTATAAAAAAATGTCTTGGCAAAGTAATACTTCATGTGCTTGTGGTTGTGTGTGTGCCCTCCGTGGTTTTCCAAATATCATAAAACTCTTTTGCATGAAAAAAAGCGCAACAGAGAACACGTAAGATAGGGGTCATAACTAACTGTACCAATAACTTAGAAGGTCAAACAGATTGCAGCTATAATGTGCAGTATTTCAAAAATAATGACAATGATGAATTTTTTATGTTCCTAAAGTTTTTCGATTCTGGGTCCCGGATCTGTTTTTTCTCTGAAAGAGTAGTATGTTAGGTTAAAAAAAAGCGTAATAAAAAAATTTCTCATCACGGGATGACTGCAAATCAAATAAAAGTTTTTTTATTTTTTATAGGATCAAAGATAGCTAATTAGGTATTGAAGAAGTTTTTATTTTTGATGGCTTAATATCGCCTATAAATTATATCAGAGTAAAAGTGCATTTTTTATTTGGTCTGAAAGTATTTTGTTTTAATTCATTCCAGTAAACTAATTATTTTTTAAATCTTTTATTTTCGATATGCTCGCGCCCTCCTCGTAAGGTCATCGCGCCCCCCCAGGGGTCGCGCCCCACAGTTTGAGAAGCACTGATTTAGTGTATTATTAATGTATAAGGGGGGCGATAAAAATTGTGATTGAAAAGGGGGGCGCCAGTATTGAAAGTTTGAGAAGCACTGATTTAAGTGGTTTAAATTTAAACGTTTGCTTTCGTGGTGAGTAATGGCCGCAGTCCCCGAATTTTTGGATCGAATGATAAAAACTTGTCCTCCTTAATAGAGTAATAGCTGCCCAAAGAGCTTGCACTTTGCAATGAATAACGGCACACTTACACATCTTCGGCAATGAGCAGACTGCAACCATGAAAAGGAGGCCCAAAATTTTCCTCCACTTTCCAATAGTCTTACCTTTGCTAATTCAGATGCTATACCCGAACTTAACCTCACCGCTCATCCACTCAAGAAGCCCTTCATTCGAGATATTAATCGTAACCTCGTAATTTTAATTACTCTAGCTAGACTACGTACACGGAACTTTGATGGGATGACAATATCCCCCTGATGGCCAAAAGGAAGTTACAATGCTTGTCCTTACTGTCCTCTCTTTGGTTTTACTCCTAATCATATTTGTAGTTGTCTTTCTGTATTAGAGAAACTCCACAACATATACAAACCCCATAAACCACGTCTACTGCTTCGTTCACCGAAGGTCGACGACATAGCAAGAGCCGTTTTGGACGCACTTGGTCAACAATTGATTTCTCAGCACTGCATGGAGAGGACAACAACATGAAATATGTCTTGAAAGAATGTTTTTTTTTTTGCCTCAGTGGAAGCTTTTGTTCCAGGCAAAGGACATTCATCTTACAATTTTCGAAGCACTTGCCTCCTTTATTTTTCCGGAAGCAGTTTAAGAGCGGTTTTCAAAAATACAACCAGTTTCATACCCTCTTTTACCTATGTCCATAAGAGCTTATTATTGATGCTTACATTCAGTTGTTGGAGCTGGCTTGTGATACCGCCTAGGAATACACCAGCTAGCAAAGCTTCCTTTTTAAAGAGACCGTCAAATGACGTTTGAAAGCGCCTATGTCATTAAGCTTCTAAAGTCATTAAGCCATTTTTCTGTGCACGTACTCTTATGGATCTAAAAAAAAAAAATTTGTTTCTTAACACTAATATTCAGTTAAAAAGTTATGTACGGATGTAATTTATGGCAGTCTCTGTGTGTGCGTGTGCTGTAACGCAAAACATTGTTGGCATATAATAAACTTTGCATCTTGTGTAATCACGTAATTCTCACTGTAACGTCGTCAGAAGGTAGCGTGAAAATAATACATCACAGCAAGGTTGTGGAAGTAAAAAATACTTTTAATTTTTTCTCCAATAGGATGATCGATTTAAGTTAAATTGTAAAGTTAATAGTTTCCGTGCCTAAAACCGGTATGGTATCCCCGTTTTGAAACCGCTCTCTCCGCAGCTTGTCTCGGTCCTGTCCATAAGGCGTTCTTTCTCATCCGTGTTTTCGACTCTTGGACAGCAACACGGATCAAAACTCTGGGATTCTCCTCTCCGCTTCCTCAAACGACCAGCCCTCGTCTTTTCCGAGCGCTTTTCCTCGACCTCTCCTTTCGGGTCACCTCCTTTTTTTCTTTTTCGGGTCTCTTCGTCTCCTGAAAAAGAACCCTTTTAAACACCAGGGGTGTGTTCACAACACGCCCCTCGCTCTTTCTTATTCGCAGGTCACCAAAGTCTCTCTTGACCTCCTCCTTCTTCTTATTGGCGCATAACACGCCAAAACACACCCGAGCCGTCTGGCCCAAGGCGCCATAGTTCCTTGTCCACATCTGGACACACTTGTCCAACGCCAAAACACACCCGAGCTGTCTGGCCCAAGGCGCCATAGTTCCTTGTCCACATATGGACACACTTGTCCATCACGCAACCTGTTTCTAGTATTACATTCACAAAACCCTAGAAAAGATGACATGATTATTTTGAGATAGGCTTCGCCTATTGTAAATGGGGCGCCGGCTCTACTTTACTATTAAGGTGACCCGTCTGTCTGACTTCACTCCCTGAGTTCAGACAATAAACAATGGCCCCATGGCCACGTGCACTGGTCACTCCCCAGCTCGATAATCATAAAAATCCAGGGACAATCGATGGGTGTCATTCTTGTCCTTGACCAGCTGGTGAAACCATAAAACCTATTGTGAATCGGAAGATGGGAATTCACTCCCCTCGAAGATGTCACAACTCCTTCCCCCTTAAAAAGGTCCATTTCACGGGACTGCTCTGGTCCTATTTGGATTCAGTTCTTAGAAATCACACACATAAAGATCGTCCCATCAATGAGATTGATCAGGGCAGCAATCCCGGTATTAAACACATTCAAAAAAATAACATAATACATGAATCAAATTTCAAAAAAAAAATGTGCACTTCACAAAATTAGATCTTAAAATCCGAATCTGGGATTCTTTTTCTCAAAGTTACATTTCACCTTTAAATTATAATTTTTAAACAAAATGCGTCAAATGCTAATCTCTTACTAACCATCTACACTTAATCGCGCATGACTACAGAAGTAAACATCTGTGAGCGTACACAGTCCTAAGTATTACTCATTCCCATCTACTTATTCCAACGTTGTTTCCAACGATATTAAATAAACAAAATAAACATTTATAAATTCCAAGCTTTGCAAAAAAAACATAAAACCAAATTTTTAAATTAAGAAGTTTAAACTAAGACTTTTTAAATTTAATTAAATTATGGCTATCAGCAAGCATTATCACACCCATCATAACAGGTTATTCACAATCCATGGTATTGTCTTCCATTACGTTAGTTATTGAGGAAACACTTTAATTGGGAATATAATTAACAAGCCTCAGTAGCTCGTGCAATGAATTTCACTATATCTACATTACGTCAACACGCAACAAACTTGCCCATGTCTCTAATTTACCTTTAGTCAGTCCGACTTCCGACCCAACCCTACTCAACCATTTTAACACAAAGTCTATTTTCTTTACACGGTTTTTCCAAATTTCCATCAGAATGTCTATATTGACCATTCGCGGTACTTCAATCGGCTCTAACAACCTCAAAATCCGAGTCGTTAAATTACATTCATCATAAGCACAAAGAAACTTAAACCTCGATTTTTTAATAATGCACATGACAACTGGCATAACGCATGGGGTGTGCTTCGGATAATTCATCAGTAGTGAACGACGAAAATACCACTTCCATAAATCCAATTCAGTCACCCATGATGCCGCGTTGATCTTTTCTACCAAACTTTCCCTTCTTAAAAAAAATAAATCTCGGCTCGCGTCACCTGGTTAAAATTCCCATACTTTATACATTTGAAACGCGGGTACGGGTATCGGTTCACTCTCCCTAACCAAACAACGGGCAGAGTACGGTTTGACTGCCCCATCCCGTTCACACCTAAATCTAAAAGATACTTTGCATCCTCTCGTAGTGAATTAATTAACATCTGGGATGAACAACAAGTTTTAATTCTAAATGGCTTTCCCGTAACCAAATTAATATCCTTCTGTCTTAAAACAATCGTCCCAGGACCTGGTAGAAACCTTTCTTTCTTCTTAGCGTTAATCATCCTTAAATAGCTACTTCGATCAGGCGGTAATTTAAAATATAATTGACTTTTCCTTAAATTACCCTGAAAACCAACATCCATAAATAGCTTTACCGAATAGAGAGTTTCGGAATCTATTCCTTCTGAGCTGTTCTTCATAACCAAATTTTCCAATTCCGGCTTTCTGCGGTACAATTTTATTAAATCAAGACGATAAATGGTACTGCGATCTCTTTTTCCGGGTAAATCTATCTCGAAAGTAAATTCTGAACTAATGTTAGACCTATTGTCCGTCGCTAAACTATCCTTATAAATCTCCCTTGGTTCTGAGAGAGGCAATCGCATTGCTAACCCGTCTTCCAAGCATGTCCGCACATCTGCTTTACACGTGTTTCCCTTCCCTTTTAACGGCCCTGCTACCTTAGCTATTGTATGATTTCGAAAACTTTCCCGATTCACTGTTAACTGCTTTTCACAACCCATTAACGTCCCAAGGGTATATTTTTCGTCGCAGCTATTCTCAAAAATCAATCCTTCAGGGTTCGCCACTGCCTTATCTCTTTTCAATTCAAAAGAGCCATCTCCGATATTATCCAGATTTATTACCCGATGTGCACCCATCGCCACAGTTTTGACCCTTCCTTTACATACCCCTACTTTCATTTCCACGTCACAATCACTACTCCTATTCACGTTGAATTCTTTCCTTCCTACTTCAGATGGGTGGGAAACGTTCGTACATCTCACTGGGGGGTCACAATTCTGCTTTTCAAAATCACAAGACGTAGCGTTCTCCACGCTTTTATTAACTACCGGGTTATTTAAAAGCCTGCCCTTATTAACCGGTTCCCTAACTTCTGCGGTACGTTTTCCTGACAAAATACAAACATTTGCGAGATCGTTAATCCTATTCCCTGCCTTCAATTTATTTTCATTTAACTTATTTCTGAGTTGAATTCTCATTCTTTCTAACTCACGTTCCCTAGCTAGTCTACGTTCTTCGAATTCCTTAATTTCCCGATTCACTTTCGCTAAACTCTTTCCCCCTTCTCCTTCAAAAGCAGGAATGATAAAGCTATCGTCTTCCCCTCCCTCGGACGGGGGGATCCGTAAGTTCAAGCTCCTCTTCGTTCGCCTCTTTTTCTTTCTCGGGGGAAAATCTTTTTTGTTTACTTCTAGTCACCACTGCGTTAACCAAGTGCACCCCCTTTTCGTCTGACCAGCAGTTCAGCTGTTCGGTTTCCAAATAAATATTGATCATTGTCACTACTATCCTGTTTTATTGCAGCCTTGGTATAAAATACTTTCTTCGTTTTGATTCTAATTTTAGCCAGAGGCAAACAGTGGCAAATCTCATCTAACGGGCTTTTCAACCAAACGTATTCACCTAGGAGATCATTTTCATTGATACAGCTCCACGAACAGACGTCTATGGATGACCCCGAATATCTTAGACATACGCGATCAATGCCATTTATTTTCATGTTCATTTTGAATTTTTTAAATGGGTCGTAATTCCCGGTATTTAAAGTTAAATTAGCTACCGTTTCGAAATTATTTTTCCTTAATCTAGGGCACACTGGTTTTATGTGCCCTGTCTCATTGCAGTAGTAACATATTATGGGCTTCCTTTTCTCAAATTGATTATCCCCCGCCCTGGGGCACTCCCTCCTAATTTGAGAACTTCCATGGCTTACCTCATGCTTATAAGGATCCCTGTTCAAGGGCCCGATATTTTTACCCTTACCACTAAAATGCGCTGATTTATTTTTACTTTCGAGAGGCTGTTTATCAAAGGTTCTACGCTCCCAGGTTTTCATCGGACCTGTTTTTTATGCACTCTTCTAATCGCCTCAAAATGGTCCAATTTCTCAGCTAAACTTTTAGCCTCCTTGAAACCATCCCACGAATCTAGAAAATGGTCTACTAATTCACTTGGTGCTCTTTTTTTTTTTATTTGTTCTGTCACTAGTAGCTCTTTCAATGCGGCGAAATCACCCACTTTCATCCCCCCTAGCCAGTTGTCCAGGTAGGACCTTAGTTCGAATACTAAATCCGCCCACATGGCCCCAGGTCTGCGTTGATGCGACTCAAATCTATCTCTAAGGGCTATCGGTGTGAGTTGGAACCGCCAAGAGTAGATTTTTTATGTGGGGGGTAATCGTCGCTTTTCTCTAAAGGTTCTTTCGCTACATCTCCGCAATTTCTATGGGAAGTAAAGGAATGAGTTGGGAGACCCATCTATCCTCAGCCACTTTTTCTTTTATCGCCTGCCTTTCAAATATTTCAAAAAATAAATTAATGTCTGCATTTTTGCATCAAATTTAGGCACCAAGTCTTTTAAATTAACACGTCTATTTACCCCTTGCCCTTCTAAATCGGCAGACGATACACTAACCGTCTCAGAAGGTAGCGTGAAAATAATACATCACAGCAAGGTTGTGGGAGTAAAAAATACTTTTAATTTTTTTCTCCAATAGGATGATCGATTTAAGTTAAATTGTAAAGTTAATAGTTTCCGTGCCTAAAAAACCGGTATGGTATCCCGTTTTGAAACCGCTCTCTCCACAGCTTGTCTCGGTCCTGTCCGCAAGGCTTTCTTTCTCATCCGCGTTTTCGACTCTTGGACATCAACACGTATCAAAAAACTCTGGGATTCTCCTCTCCGCTTCCTCAAACGACCAGCCCTCGTCTTTTCCGAGCTCTTTTCCTCGACCTTTTCTTTCGGGTCACCTCCTTTTTTTTTTTCTTTTTCGGGTCTCTTCGTCTCCAGAAAAAGAACCCTTTTAAACACCAGGGGTGTGTTCACAACACGCCCCTCGCTCCTTCTTATTCGCAGGTCACCAAAGTCTCTCTTGACCTCCTCCTTCTTCTTATTGGCGCATAACACGCCAAAACACACCCGAGCCGTCTGGCCCAAGGCGCCATAGTTCCTTGTCCACATCTGGACACACTTGTCCAACGCCAATACACACCCGAGCCGTCTGGCCCAAGGCGCCATAGTTCCTTGTCCACATCTGGACACACTTGTTCATCACGCCACCTGTTTCTAGTATTCCATTCACAAAACCCTAGAAAAGATGACATGATTATTTTGAGATAGGCTTCGCCTATTGTCAATGGGGCGCCAGATCTACTTTACTATTATGGCGACCCGTCTGTCTGACTTCATTCCCTGAGTTCAGACAATAAACAATGGCCCCATGGCCA
This sequence comes from Trichonephila clavipes, assembly GCA_019973935.1. Classification (NCBI taxonomy): domain Eukaryota; kingdom Metazoa; phylum Arthropoda; class Arachnida; order Araneae; family Nephilidae; genus Trichonephila; species Trichonephila clavipes. Next base: position 55,285 of record BMAU01019830.1, read on the forward strand.
CGTGCACTGGTCACTCCCTAGTTGGTTGATCATAAAAATCCAGGGACAATCGATGGGTGTCGTTCTTGTCCTTGACCAGCTGGTGAAACCATAAAACCTTTTGTGAATCGGAAGATGGGAATTCACTCCCCTCGAAGATGTCACATCACATTCTAAATTTACAGTATAATTCCGTGGCATAGAAAATTACAGGGGGTGAGGCTTATCCAAGTTTACAATGTTCATGAATTCATACACATATATTGTACGGAAACCGATAGCGTGACGTTGATACTGCCTCAGTTTGTCTACGAAATTTGCAGGAAGTTTTGGGCAGACTGAAATCTTTTTTTTACTCCCACCTCTTGATGCTTTAAGAACTTTTATTCTAAAATTATGATCGGCCACTTTCACATTGTTTTGTAGTTTTTGTATTGTAATTGGCAGTGCAGTTAGAACATCATTTGCAAATAAAGCCACATATCATCTACTTCAAGATTTCTTCCTTTTATTTTTGGTACAGTGGAAGATTGTTGAAAATTCACAAGTGAAATTCATTTTATGCTGATTACACCATTGTCGTATATTCGTTTCAATTGTATCTAATTTTCTAACCGCTGATCTGTTTACATTTTTCAGTGCATATAATATAAACTTCCTTTTCATACTTGCGACATAGTGTACTCGTTCTGGTGCCATTACTATATCTGCTATGTTATGGTGAGAAGCGTTTACAGAAAAATTTAATGAATATGACCTGGCAGGGAAATTCAGGATAGACTAGATACTGAAGACGAACTTCGGAATGTGATGATCATCGATGCCAGTAGAATAGATGGTTACAATATTTCTATCGAAGGGGGTGGAAACTCTATTTTCCCATTTAACAAATTTTTTGTCCTTCTATTCTACCTCTCGCCCGATTTTCGGTAGCATTAACACTGAAAAATAGAGCAGATTAGATTCGAAAAAATACGTAAATACGGTTTATTTGTAAAATATAAAGATTGCTGTTTCTCACTTGACCCCTCCCTCACCTTTAGCTTTCAAATGTCGAAACTGGCGCCATTTCCTAGCATAAAATGGAAAATATTCTTGTGAAATATTGCATTGGAATCTTTTTCTTCCAGTCTAAGGCAGTGTTTTTCAAACCATGGAAGGAGCCCTCTAGAGGGCATGAGCATATCGGAACGTTGAAAATAAAACCTAATTTAAAATATTATTACTTTACTGAAAGGAAACAGAACGAATTACATTATGACATAATAAAAAAAGACATTCGCATTTTTACAATGAAAAAAAGAACTGTTAATGAGTATCACGAAGTCTTTGATAATTAATTTAATAATACTAAGAGTTAAGAACAAGTCAAATAATTATCAGTGATATTTACTGTTGCCAGGGTATCTGAGCTTTCCGAATCAATCTCCGTTAATGAATGAAATCTCAATATATATTTTTTTCTCTTTAACAAAAAATTGGACTTCATTTTTCAAATCTAAAATATGTTGCTGCATAAGATACATTTGACTTCGGTATACAGGGTGCCCGGAATTCAATATGAAGGGAACACGGGCTCATACCATTTATATGCAAAATAAAAAAGGTCCATATTATTTGGTTGAGTAATGACTAGAGTGTATTTTTGAAAGCATGGATAATTAACGTCCTGAATCAGATCATTAGGTTACTGTGACAACTCATTTTACTATTACATACAGTGAATTATTCTGCAAAAGCGATCTTAGGCATGCCTTTAATTACATACCAGATAGAAAAGAAGATTTTGCGGAATTAGTTCAAAGCAATCGACACCGCCGTTCATCTCTTCAGCCTTTCGCTTCATACTGACCACCTAATCGGGACGTCTGTTCATGCACCTGAGCGCTTAATGGTCAAGTATACTAGGATGGGAACAGTCGGCCCTGGCCTTCATGGGCTATTGCGCCACTGAGTTTGAGTTAAAATCAAAGCCATTTTTCATAATAAGGATTTGAGGAAATGATGTCATCTAACTTTGATTCTCCATGCAAAGCACGCTACCCAAGGTAAGTTAATTCAAAAGATTAACCTTTTTCAGAATTCAAGATGGTACAGCACTTGTTGTTTTCCTCTCCCTGACAGTCTTTTTCCTGTGCTTTTTATTCATTAATGAATAAAAAAGTGGTTTCATTAAAGATTTAAACAATTAGTGCCACACATTTTAAAATCCTTTAATGGATAAAAAGAATGCCAAAAATTGTTATGGGTAGAAAAGTAGAAAGTGTACTATTGTGGAATCTTAACTAAATGGATGTGACTTTTTTTTTTTTATAAATATTAAACCAGTAAGTTATTTTGCTCGATCTGTAGCTGGGATGAATAACATGGCTATGCAAGATCATGATAATGAAAAACAAAATCTCAGTAATATTAAGAAATTTGTAATCACAGAATAATTATGTTATGGAGGGGCTGTCGATTTTTCCCGTCAAGACAGGTGTGGATGCAGGCCGTTCTGTAAAACCTTCAGCAAACCATTGACATGATAGTAGTGCCGCCTATCCAGTATAGTAGCTAGTGCTGCGTTGTAGGACTTGGATTCGAATCCCGGAGAAGGAGTATATGTTTGTAAATGTATGGGGCCTGTGGACCTCTAAATAGCGATCGAACTGCCTCTCGTGTGGTTAAGGAATGGCAAGACTGGTGGAAGGCCCCTGACCATCTCCAGGGTGTTCTTTGACATAAGTGGATTGGAACACAGCCAAATCATACGGTCACCTCTATGGAGCTCAAAGTTGCGGCTGACGACAGGCACACGAGTTCGCCATGATGAATATCGGGAGCCTCGATCTGACACCGTCAGTCAGGTGGTCTCAGAAACAACAACATAAATCGTTGTTGGATTTTAAACAGTGCAACAAGTGATATCAAGGTGTGATTCGGACCTCTTGAAGCCTCTATCGAAGGCTGGCATTTGATATTAAGCATTTCTTCTTATTATTTGAGTTGCATTACGATATTCTGAGCAAACGACGATCTTACAAAGCGCTTTCCAAATGACAAATACACTGCACATTTTTTCTTTTACGCAGTATTTCAAATGTCGTTTCTCCCTCCTGCGTCGTCTAAATGCGATGCAATACTAATCATTTGCACATCCCTACCTCTTCTTCTTTTAATGTGACTTTGAAGTTCGTTAGGTCTTTCCTTCCTTGGGTAGAAAATTCAATGGTCAGCAGTGAAAAAGTTGATAATTATGTACGAAGTGATATTAAAAGTTTTAATATACTTATTATTGTGATTAAAAAACACTTTCAATCAAAAAATGTATGCTATAAATTCGAAAAATTATGTAGGAAAGTAAATAGAACATGGAACCCCATGAAACACGTTTTCATTGAAACTCAGATTGAGAGTTAAATACGCTGGTGAAAACAATTAAAGGGAATAACGTGTATTTTTTTAAAAAAGAACAACATAATGAACGCCCATACGCAAATTTGATAGCTGAGCTCTTCGCGAACACCTCTGTCACACAGGTGTCTGTAACACCTCTGTCACGTCTGATTATTAGAAATAATTAGATGTGGCATTGCCTAGACGGTGACTTTTTTAATCTGATTATTGAAAATAATATTCTGATTGGTTTAGTGTTTTGAAAATTAAATTTTCTATCTTTCCTTGATTTATATTTAAAAACACTTTCCCTAACCACAAACATAATCGATAACCAAAGATTGTTTTTAATTATTTTTAATCCTTTTTTTAAATACATTTCATCCATATGTAGCGGGAGTCTTAACACACGAAAAAAGTTTTCGTGATGTTATTTTCTTCAGAGAAAACATACAAAACTTCATAAATAACTATAAATTATTCAAAAATGACTTAATAAGGGCTAACGAAAGAAATTACTATTGAGAGTGCTCCTCGATAAAAATTTACTTTCAGTCCACATATTCTGTCTATGAGGGGAAAAAATTGGAATCCGATTTTTGCCACATTTACATTCTTAGTGAAAAACCGATTCTTTCATTCCACATTATCTGTTTTTACAGAATACTTTTTTAAAATCTATATACAATTGGTCCCCTCACTTACGTATGGTCAATTTGAGGCTCAGCAGCTAATAAAGCAGTGATATAATCCAAATCGTACAGAATTAATTCTCAGACAAATTGTCCTCCCCTTTCTCTGACTTATTTTTCCTAATTGTATTTTCCATAAAGAAAGAGTGAACATCAACAGAATAGCTAATTAAACAATTTCTTCCCGTTTTACTTATCCCTCTCTCTCCCACATTAATCCGACAATCAATACTTGCTCCCTAACAGCCTTTTATCGCTACTCATTTTGCATTCACATTAAATCTCTCGCTGACGCTGAGTGACTCAATTCCCTTCCCTTCCTTTTTCTCTCCGAGGTCTTACGCCTGCGGCGTCCAATGATTTGTACTCCTTGCAATCTCGTGCATAGGCAGGGGGAAAGTGTTCTTTGGTTCCGCTTGCTCTCGACTTCCTCACAAAAGCCTAGTGACAGGAAAATCTTTGATGATAGGGATATCTGAATTGTAGAAAGAGATTGGGTCAAAAAGATTCCAAGATCGACTGGAAATTGAAGAGTGGTAATGTTAATATATTAGGAACAGAGAAGAATAAGAAATACACACAATTTGATGTTTCCTGACGCAACAAGGTTTCCATTACATTTTAAGGAAATATACTTGATCCGTATGATTTTATAATTACTTAACTTTTTAAATAGACAAGATGTATAATTATTTAGAAGCATCATTTATATTTTTAAATTGTGAATGGGGGATTTTAAAATATATAAGAATTGCATAATAATATTTTATTTATCTGTTTACTGACTTTGAATGACTGTTTTCCTTACCATTTATGATTAGAGAGAAACGATGCATGCAAATTCCTCATCGAATAAACAATGAAAAGAATAATTACTACAGCTTGTAACTATTAAATGTTTTTAATTATTTATGTAAGTGAAAAGTGTTTTAAGTAAACTACACATCCTTAAATATAGATTTATCTCTTATTTGGATAGAAAAATTTTAGTATGCAAGATAAAAAACACTATTTTAATGTTATAGTTATAAATTGATTTATGATTAAGAGCTACTATATGCACTTATGTCTATAAATTAAGGCTACTGCAAGTTCAAACAATGAAAGCAAAATAAATGTGACTTATTTGTAAAGTTTTTTTTTTATTAAACAAAAGGTAAAGAGCAAAAAAATTGCTATTTGTTTGATATAATTGACAAAAGTTACGGTTTTGTCTCCCTGGTGCAAGTTACCAAAAAAAAAAAAAAAAAAAAAAAAAAAGAAAAAAAAAACCTATTTACAAAAACTAATATTAAATGTTTGGTACGATGGTTAATACGTAGTATGCCTCTTAGACAATGCAATACAGCCCGTACAATGCCTAGGCATGCTGAGTATCAAGTTATCGATTTGATCTTGAAAAAAATTACATCACTCATCAAGAAATTATCTTCGAAAATCCAGTGACATGTTGAAAGTGGTTGACGGGCTGCAATTCATCGGTCAGACATATCCCACACATGTTCTACCGGATTAAAGCCCAGTTAAAATGCTGGTCAGTCCATACGGGGGATATCCTTCGATTTAACTTATTTGTTTACGATGTTTGCACGATGAGAACTGGTGTTGTCATCCATAAAAACAAATTCTGCACCCATGGCGACCCTAAACAAACGTACATAGTGTTCCAGAATGACATCCCGATAGATGTTGCCTGTCATCGTTACACTCTGAACATGCAGGTCAGTTCTGGAACTCAAAATAATCCCTCAATGAGCCATACAGCACCACTGAAATAACGTCGTATTCAATGATGTTTTCTTGGTGGTAACACGTACTTGACGCTTTCTATATAAAAGTCCGGCGAGAATCAGTCTCCAAGCTAAAACCTGGACTCAATGGTAAACATCACACAAGATCACTGTTGTAGTGCCCACAATGCATGCTCTCTACTCCAGGCTAACCGAAGACCACAGTGAGTTGTAGTAAGTGAAACACATCTGATAGGTCCCCGAGCAGATGGACCAACCCGCCCTAAGCGTCTGTACACTGTCCGCTTTGAAACTGTTGGACCAGTGGCAGAAGATAGCTCACGAGACAGGTCAAATGCCCCATCTGTTTCTTTTGACAGCACCTGCCAATTACCGGTCCTCATTTGGCGCTGTAATTCAGGAATTGTAACATCGCAGAAGACGTTAGTGTTTTGGGCTTCGAGCAATGATTAACCATAGTAACTTGAACGCATTTTTTTATTATTAGTTTTACTTAGGGACAGAATGCACTAAACATTAAAAGTGGAAGAGCAATCGCTTGGGATTAATTAAACTATCATATAAATAAACGCATTTATCTGAAAATGGGAGAACTTTTTATTATTTTGCTTGTATTCACTTTAGATAACTTGCTTAACTATACGACCTCTAGTCGTAATCTTATTCACGATTCTATCTCCGCTATCAAACGTCAACTATCCTCATCTCTTTTTCGTACTCATTTGCCTTTATCTCGTTTTCTTCACAGAGAAAGGTTGTCAGCAGAACTTACCGTTAAATATTAATTTTACCCAAAAGGGTCAGTAGAAGTACCGTGAATAGACTCGTCACTGGGTGACCTGAGCTGTAACGTCTACTTACATTATCATCATCTTGGAATTGTTGACAAAATCTCTAGATGACACTCTGGACGATCCCAAGTTCCTTCGAGTACTTCCAGCTGGGTACGCCGCCCACATTCCAGATGACAGATAATTTTAACATGTACAATAAAAAATCTTCCAAGTGCGTCTTTTGTGTCTTACTGTGCTCTTTTTGCACTGAAAGCGCTTGCTAAAAATTTTACGACTTAGCCTGTATTCCTGAAATATCCCTCTCTTACCCTCTCGTCATTGTGTTATATTATAGGTGTCATCTGGTGGCTCCCTGCAACTTTGCATATGATTCTTGAACATCAGTGTAGTCATTCATTGCGTGATATATTTATATATTATATATACTAGAGCTTGTTTTCCGCGTGACTCTGAATTATTCTTAATGTATGGACATGAGTGTAGAAGAATTAACGCTTGGTGCAGTTAAAAACAAAAACGTTCACGTAATTGCCTTGTTGTTAGTTTATTATATATATATATATATATATATATATATATATATATATATATATATATATATATATATATATATACTGGTGTGCAAAAATTAATATATATATATATATATATATATATATATATACTGGTGTGAAGTCGAAAAAAATTAGCATATCAGCTGGACGAAGAGGCAGAGCGGACAGAAAGAACAATCAGGAGATTAAGTAAGGTGATGTAAGGTAGCACATGCGCAGGTATGCAGGTAGGTGTAATGGGGGAGTGTCTGAGTAGTATAAAGCATGTTGTCGGCTTAAGATCAGTATTTCTGGCAAAGAGATTGCTCGCCGTATAGCAGTTAAAATCACACCGAGTTGCTGCCTCAGCGAGAAATGGCGAATAATCAATCTGTTAGACGACATCTGGATGCTTTTAACCGAGGTCGAATCATTGGGAAGTTGGAGGAATGCCGCAGTGTGACAAGTGTGGCTGCAGAGTTCGGAATTGCTCAAAATATCGTTTCACGACTTTGGAGACAATTTCAAACTACAGGAACAGCTATCCGGGGATTCAGTAGTGGTCGTCCACGAGGAACCACACCCGCAGATGACCGGTACATTGTCTTACAGGCCAGAAGAAACAGGCGGCAGACAGCGGGAGAAATCGCTAGACACACGACACAGGTGACTGGACGACCGATATCGCGTTTTACCGTGGCCAGAAGACTGCACGGTGGTGGTCTGTTAGCACGACACCCTGTACGGTGTGTACCTTTAACGCCTGCCTATCGGAGAAGGAGTTCTCTGGGGTGCCAGGAACACCGGAATTGGAGAGACAATGAATGGAGACGAGTACTTTTTACAGATGAGAGCAGATTCAGTTTGAGTGGCGATTCTCATCGCATACTCATCTGGAGAGAGCGGGGAAGCCGCAATCATCCCTCGAACATCATTGAAAGGGACAGGTATTAAGGTCGTGGTGTTCTCGTTTCGAAAGGCATCATGCTTGATAGTCGTACAGACCTTCACATCTTCGACGCAGGTTCAGTCAACGGGACCCTTTATTGTAACGAGATTCTTCTTCCATATGTGCATCTTTTTAGAGGCGCTATGGGTCTGCAGTTCCTTTTCATGGACGACATTGCACCATGTCATTGCACAGTAGCTGCCGAACAGCTCTTAGAGAGTGAGGATATTGAACGTATGGATTGGTCGGCACGATCTCCGGATCTCAAACCCATCGAGCATGTATGGGATTTTCTAGGCAGACGCTTGGCATCTCGTACCTTACCACCAGTAATGATTCGGGAGCTTTGATTGGCGCTGCAAGACGAATGGGCAGCAATGCCTCAACAACTCATTGACACCCTCATTCTCAGCATGGGCAGACGCTGTGAAATTTGCCTAGCAGTCAGGGGAGATCCTATCCCCTTCTAAAGAACGGATGTTTCTTGCTGGACACCCATCACAGGGATGTTTCGGCCTTTAGTCGCATTGCGCTCCATGCTAATTTTTCAATCAAGCTTCTTTTTATCCCTCTGATTTCTCTTTTAGTAAGTGTTGCTTACATATTACACATGTCCTTACGTATTGGGGATCTTACTGTATTAAATGTGTTGATTTGGAAAGCTTTTGTACAAAGTTTTTTTGAAAAAACCGTCTCGTCCTTAATTTTTGCACACCAGTGTATATATATATATATATATATATATATATATATATATATATATATATATATATATATATATATATATATATATATATATATATATATGTGTGTGTGTGTGTGTGTGTGTGTGTGTGTGTGTGTGTAACTACTCGCAGTTAGTTTCATATGAAATTTAAATTTCCTGCATATTGGTATTTTCATGAAAAAGCAATAATACTTTTTGTAAGCGATTGTACCGGGTGTCCATAATTAAACGATACTACTTCAAAATTGTGTACAGACGAAATTATTGTTCAGAAAGTTGTAAAATTCAGCTTACGACATAAAGAAGGGATAGGAATTTGTTTGAGATAATAAAAAAAATAGTACAGAATTTCGCCACTAGAGGTCGCTTTTGAATGAAGGCCACATTTAATACCGGTTTTCTATTTGTATTTTATCGCTTTTTTATCCATAGGACACGGTAACACAATACTGATACTCATTAATAAACACAATCTCTAAAATGAACTGCAAACTTTTTTTTCGACGTCACACAGCAACTGTTATAATAGCAATAAACTTTCACGGAAGATTAGTTTATTTTCAGTGTGCTCGGTATTGCTAATCAGAATGTCATTACGTTTACCAGATCGAGCGTTGTTAGTAAAGTTATTCAATCAAAACGATATTTCCGCAATAGTTGCTTTACGGAAATTTCGAACTTTAAAGGGGATGCAAAAAGGTCCATTGACAGCTATAAATCTTCAATTAATGATAACCAAATTTGAAGAAACAGGATCTTTGAATGTTCGTTCTGGAAGAGGAAGAAAACCTGTTTCTGCGGAAACAATAGAGAAAGTTGCACTTCAGGTGGAAGAGGACAAAGCGTCCAACGTGCAGGCTAGTATTTACAAGTGTTCGCTTTGTAGCAGAAGCTTTGGATCTGCCTCGTTCAACTGTCCAGAAGATCATGCGAAACATTCTCCGTTACTATCCATACAAGCTTCAACTTGTGCAGGAATTGCTTCCACATGATTTCGAGACTCGACATCTGTTCTCACTGCAGTTTCTTGCTCGTTTGGAAGTGATCCCGAATGGCCTTCGAATATCCTCTGGACAGATGAAGCACACTTTTATTTGGACGGTTCAGTAATTTATCTCAACTGTCGAATTTGGGAATCAGACAGTCTGCATTCTACCTTACAAGTTCCGCTACACTCACCAAAAGTGACGGTGTGGTGTGGGTTTTCCGCGTATTTTATTCTTGGCCCGTATTTTTTCGAGGAATTAAGTGCTGGAGGTCTAGTAATATGTTCTACCACTAGACAGCGATATGCATCCTTATTATGGAATAAAATTATACCGGATCTGCAAGCACGTCAGTGCCTTTCACGCATAATTTTTATGTAAGATGGAGCTCCTCCACACATTACACGCTGTGTTAAGGACGTTCTTAAACATCACTTCACAGAAGAGCGTGTTATCAGTCGCCAATTTCTTCATCTGAGGCCACCCCGATCACCTGACCTCAATCCATGCGATTTTTGGCTTTGGGGCCATTTAAGTCAGCTGGTAAGTTGTGATCAACCAAGAACTTTACCTGATCTCAAAGACAGTATTTAACAACATGTTATGAACATGTCCCAGAACAAACTGCGGTCAACGGTGGAACATGCTATCTTACGATTTCAAATAGTAGCTGAAAATGATAGTCATCATGTTGAGCCTTTATTGTTGTAACAAAATATGTAATCTGTTATAAATGTATACTAAGTATTAATGTATGCTAAATATGACCTCCATTAAAAACGCCCTCTAGTGGCGAAATTTTGAACTAATCTTTTTATTCGCTCAAACAAATTCCCGTTTATTCTTTATGTCGTACACAGAATTTTACAACTTTCTGAACAATGGTTTCGTCTGAAGTATTATCGTTTAATTATGGACACCCGGTATATTACGTGCCAAACCGTATTAAAAAATTCAAAAATTTGTTCTACTTAGAGAAAAAAATGGATTATTTATCTTTTGCATAGTTATGACATACTGAAGTAAAATATTACTGAGCAGTTTGCATTGCAAGACTAACAGAGGTGTTATTTCTGTAAAAATTTACAGCTGAGGAATACTTTCATCTTTTTTCAATCAGAGAAGAATTACTATAAATTACATATTTAAATATATTTTAGGGTTACATTTTTAAAGGTTTTACTACATAATGATATAAAATTCATCATAAAAAACATGTTGTTTCTTCAATAAAATTATTTACAAATGCAAATCAACTAACTTATGATATTTTTTAAAACATAATTATTGTTTAAATGTAATTTCCTTTTCTTAACTTTTTCAGTACTGACCTAAAATGTTGCAGAACTATAAGAAAATAGAATATATATACGAGTATATATATATATATATATATATATATATATATATATATATATATATATATATATATTTTTAGTGTGTTTTTAGAGGTATAGAACTTTAAATTGTTATAAAACAACGATGTATTTTTCGATTGACATGAATTTTTTTTATTCGAAAGATATTCTTGTGGCATTACATTTTAAATATGATCAAAAAAGGCGTAGTTTCGTTGAATGGGCTCAAAACAAGATTGCCGTTGCTCCCGATTTTCATAAGCGAATTTTGTTTAGCGATGAAGCGCACTTCTGGTTGAATGGCTACGTCAACAAACATAAGTGCCGCATTTGGAGTGAAGCTAATCCACAAATGTATGTCAAAACACCTTTACATCCAGAAAAACTGACTGTTTGTAGCGTTTTATGGGCTGGTGGAATCATTGGTTCGTACTTCTTCAAAAACGATGAAGGCCACAACGTTACAGTCAATGGTGATTGGTATAGAGCCATGATTACTAACTTTTTCATTCCTGAATTGGACAATCATAATGTCCAGGAGCTGTGGTTCCAACAAGACGGCGCAACATGTCACACAGTTTGTGCCATAATCGATTTATTGAAAGACACGTTTGGTGACTGCCTAATTTCACGTTTTGGACCTGTGAATTGGCCTCCAAGATCTTGCGATTTAACACCGCTAGACTATTTTCTGTGGAGTTATGTAAAGTCATTGGTCTATGCGGATAAGCCACAAACACTTGACCATTTGGAAGACAACATTCGCCGTGTTATTGCCGATATACTGCCACAAATGTTGGAAAAAGTCATCTAAAATTGGACTTCCAGATTGGACTACATCCGATCCAGCCGTGGCAGTCATATGCCAGAAATCATATTTAAAATGTAATGCCTAAAGATTATCTTTTAAATAAAAAAAAATTCATGTCAATCGAATAATACATCGTTGTTTTATTGCAATTTAAAGTTCTATACCTCTAAAAAAACACCCTTTATATATATATATTTACAGAATGTAAGTGTAATGCAAACTGTGTGGATTAATATTTTTACATGTTAGCACTTCTAAATTTACATTATTGACTAGAATCATAAACTCTCTGTTTTTTAATCAATTTTACATTAAAAAAACTTAAATTTGCTTTTGCAGTTGCTTTATTCGAGAATTCAGTAACTCAGTTTGAAATTATCCAAAAATACTATATACACACCCAATACATTACACAATTTTTAAACAACATGGCTCATTAAAAAATTTCTGAACTAGAACTTTCTGTTCTGGCATTAATCCCCCCTCTACCCCTCATTTTTTTTTTAAATTCTAGTTTTGATAGTGTAATTAGAAGACGATCGTCTTACGTCAACAGATGGATGGGTGACTAAGTTTACTTAATGGCTTGCTTACTTTGTATTCTGATGTTACAGAAAATACTCTAATTTTATAATCCCTTGCTTCTTTATTTTGTTGTTCTTCAACTTTCTTGAACACAGCAGTTCGGTCTTTCGTATAATTGTATTTAAGTTTTATACGTTCGTAGGATGCAATAAATAATCTCTATGAAATTCTAAGAGTTAATCAAGTTCAGTTTTTAATTCAATTGTGCAATTTCCAGTATAATACGTGCGAATGATAAATTTTACTATTAAGAAGATAATATATTGTATTAATCTTGGTTTTAGAAGACCAAGATTGAAAAATTAAAATGCTGTTTTTTCCGCCTAATGCTTTTTCGTTGATTCAGCCACTCGATCATAATATTATAGCAACACTTTAAAAGTACTGCACAAAGCAAACGTTTAAATATACACTGCTGGCCATTAAAAGTACACCACCAGGAAAGATTGATCTGATGAACGTCAAAATCCTGCACAAGAATGGGTTGGGACAGAAAAGAGATATTACATCTAAAGTACTGCATAAAAAAAGTTGTGTAGTAGATTTCTCAATCGGAAAGCGCTTTGTGAGGCCAGAGTTTCATTAGGATACCTTGTTGTTCTTCAAATAAGAAGAAATGCTTATCAATAAGTCTAGGAATTAAATAGAGGTAACTTTGTTGCCTATCAAGACTGGATTATTGCTCCTTGATATCATCCGGCAAATTGATCAAAAGCCAACCATTTTCCTACGAATATGGAATCTATTGCTGAGGATCATACCGAATGGAATCCAGAATTTGTACTGCCCTTCCCATAATTAACGTTCAAGAGAAAATAAATACAGTAAGGTTTAAAAAAATCTGCAATCCCATAACAGACCATTAGTTAATAAATGGCATGTTTGGAGCACACCAATTATCATCTTACGGTGAGACGACGTTTGCAGTAGCGTGGACTGTCACATATTTGCCTTTACTTCGTCTTCCCTTGGCAATGCACCCTACAGAGACAGTGACTCATGTTGACTGAACGCACCGCGTCCGTGTCTGGAGATTTCTGAATGTAATTGTTTGAGCAACCATTGGGTAATCGACAAGCCCATCTCTAGTTTGGATTGACGGTAATGAAGTGTAGCATAGGCAAAGAATACGCTGCCTATTTCTCTCATCCAAGTCCAGTTTGATACTCAACCTAACCAGGTAAGGTGCCATTTTAACATTTAAGGGAGTTAGCTGTTTTTACTAATTTTGAACCCCTGTAAAATCCCAAAATGCTTGTAAGATAAATCTGTTTGTCTTCTTGTTGTACTGTTTATCTTATTGCACAGTTTTTTTTGTATTTTCTTTTTTGTTGCACGTTTAATGGCACAATGATAATATTTTAGACGTAGGGGAAGAAATAAGTTTTCGACTATTGAGGAAGCATGAAGAAAGTATACGACAATGGATAGTATTGCTCATCTTCTTTGGAAAATTTTAAGCCAATAGATCTTGAATGCTTGTGGTGAAATTTCTTACCAGCAGGCGTCAAAAATAGAAAGTTTGAGTTACAAAAATTAAACACCTGGCACATGTGCAAGAGACTCGAACCTTTCTCTTGGGCACTAGATGTGTAGGAGCGGGAAGGGAAGAAACACTCGACATTAACCGAATAATCTATTTATTTACCACACAAAGAACAGACACAATTTCAACTAATAATAGTTTGAGAATGTCTCAATGTTAACCGCGAAAGTGGAACAACAACGGTGAAACGTGAAAGATTAGGAGACTAAAACTTGATTCTTACCTTAATAAAGGATTAACCCTATCATTCGATTTATTCTAATATCAAATCAATTAGGTTGAACAATTGTCACTTTCAAGTTTCCTCCTAATAAGAATCAAATTATTATAATTCTAATATTATATCTTCAGTAGCAATCTCTCCCGACTCGACTATATCTTCTCTCCTACTCTCACTCAAGCTAGAAAATCTCAACACTATATAGTAAGTTAATTTAATTATCACGATTTACTTCTTCCGAAGGGTAGGTTGTGAATAACACGAATTGATAGCCAAAGATTTTCCAACAGGATTAATTGGAAAAACGTGTATATATCCATCACACATTTACTGATGACAGCTTTATTTTTTCCGCAGTTCGTTATAAAGGTGTATGTTTGTTCTCAAGTAGCGATGAATATTTGTTCATTAGTGGTTATATCAATAGTTTTAATAAGCTGCACGTACGTATATTTTGAATTTTCACTGTACATTATTTTTATTTATTTAATTAAACTGTATAACTTTTCTTTTACAGAAAAGAAGCACGGATTTCATTATTAATTTTTGCACTGTATTTTGTGAAAAAATACAAAATAGTTTATTTTTTTCCTTTTTTTTTATCTGACGCAATTTATTAAAATCGTAGAACACATCCCAAACCTTAACATTTGTCGCATTTATTTTCATACGCTATTTTTTTGCACTAATTTTTCTAATGAACGCATCTAACTTGTAAATAGAAAATTTGGTGTACTGAATTTATTGGATATTTTAACTTGATAGTCTACTTCAAAAAGACACAAGGGACCCTAGTGAAGGTTCTACCTATGTATGGATGGCGGCTGATGAAGCAGTTGGCTGTAAACGTGCATTTTTTCGATGTGGCGGTCTTCTCGACAACTGGTCTGTCGAGGGCGTCCTGAGTCTGGTTTTCGTGTAAATCACATCTCTCGGATCCACTGGTCCCAACACCTCCACAAATCACAATCAGAGCGGCCTAATTGATGAGCTACTCACCTAGCTAACCACCTAGTTTCCATGATACCGGTGATTCTCCCCCTCTCAAACTGCGACAGCTGCTCATATTGTCTTTGAGAACGTCTTAATGGCATGTCTAACTCAGCTGTTCTTTGTAACCGATTCAGCACACTTAAACAAGCTTTAGTTACCTGTTTTATATTCCATGGAGAAAGGCTTTAAACACCCTCTTTCGGCTATACGCAATGCGCAATCACGTTGCATTTCTAATCATTTGTATATCTCCCCGACATGTACCTTTAAGCCAAGTTTTGTTACGATCCCGCAATTTTTTCTTGGTGCGCTAATTTTTTTCCCACGAGTGCAATTGACATTCTTTATTGTAGAAAAATCTCATATACACCCATGGACAAAAAAAATAACGCACCTAGAAATAATTGCGGAATCGTAGCGAAACTTGCCATGAAGGTACATGTCGATTCATGCAAATGATTAGAAATGCAGCGTGATTGCGCATCAAGTATAGCCGCTCGAGGGCGTTGAGGGGCTGCGGTAGCCCAGTGGTTAAGGTATCCAACCATGGCAGGCATGTCATGAGTTCGATCCAAGTACCACTAAAGACCCGCCGTGTAGGGCAGCGATGCACGTTAAATCTGTCGAGAGCTGAAACGTCCTCCCGTTGGTGTGGTGTGGTAGTTAGGAGAGGGGGTGCCAGCTCAGGTGTCGTCCACGTCACTTGACCATGGTTCAAAATTGCGTGGTCCGTCGCCAAAAGCCCTCGTGTAGCTGAACAGTGCGACGTTAATATTAACTCAACTCAACTCAACTCGAGGGCGTTGAACATCATTCTCCGTGGACTATAAGGCAGGCAACCAAAGTTTGTTTGAGTATGCCTTCCTTTGCGTTTACAAAGGAAGAGCTGATGTATACATGGCATTACACCGTTTTCGAAGCCAATATGAGCAGCTGTCGCAGTTTAAGAGGGGAAGAGTTATCGGCATGATTGAAGCATTTTGGTCAGCTAGATGAGTAGCTCGTTAAATAGGCCGCTATGTTTGTGTTGTGAGGAGGTTTTGGGACCATTGGATCCGAGAGATGTCATATACACGAAGACCAGGCTCAGGATCCCTTCGACATACCAATCGTCAAGTACTCCGCCACATAGTAAAAAATGCACACGCAGAGCCGACTGCTTCCTCGGCCGCCATCCAGCCACATGTAGTACATTCACTAGGGACCCCCTATGTATTTTCGAACCATACGAATGCGCCTGGTTGAAGGACATTTGAGATCGCGGCGCCTATTACGTGTGCTGCACTTGAAGACCACCCATTCGACGCCCCCGTTTGGAGTGGTACCGCGCACATGTAAACTTGACTGCAGCAGAATGGAACCAGGTCCTCTTAAGCGACGCGCGCGCGCGAATTCGGATTCAATCTCAGCAGTGATGACATTCGTGTTCTTGTATGGAGACCCCGTAGTGAACTCCTCAATCATATATTTGCTTTACAGGAACACACCGCTCCCACAGCTAGTGTGATGGTATGGGGTGTCATTGCCTACAATACACAGTCACACCTAGTGTTGATCCGTGGCACTGTGACAGCCCGGGGAGTGTTGGTGTATGGTGGCATCTCCATTGACGGGCGCACATACCTCTACATCATTCGAGATGGAACTCTGACTGTTCGCCGATATAGGGATGAGATCCTCAGACCTATTGTAGTCCCTTACGCTGCAGCAATCGGAGATGACTTCATTTTAATGGACGATAACTGCAGACCACATCGTACTAACCTGGTGGAGGATTTTCTTTTCAAAGAAGGAATTGTACGAATGGAATGACCAGCGTGGTCTCAAGACATGAATCCAATAGAGCACGTTTGGGACGCTTTAGGAGGACGAGTTGCTGACCGCCAACCACGCCCACAAACTCTCCAAGAACTGGAAAGAGATCTTCTGGAAGAGTGGGACAGAATACCCCAACTCGTGATTAATAACCTCATTGACTCCATGCCTCAAAGGTGCTCAACGTTGCTGGCCGTTCGTGGAAACAATATCCTCTACTGAAAATGATTTTCTTTGACGAAAACACCTTTTCTTATTCTTTTTTTCTCATATGCACAAATTGTGTTTTTTTCCTTTTGTACACAAATGCGCAATAAAATGCATTTTTTTTCTGCCAAACATGTGTAGTTTATTCTCATATAATCTACTACGTCTGTCGACCATGTATCAATCAGCTAAAAAGTTTCCCAGCCACAAGATCCACATAAAACCACAATATCCTTTAATTATTTTGAGCAGTATATATACACTGCTGGACAATTGCTAAGGACGGATAACACTATCATCCATAGCAACCACAAAATGAAAGGAAGCAAAATGTGGAAAAATAGAAAAAGTGCGGGATATTAGTAAGAAGTATGAGTATGCAAATTATTTTTTCCACGTCTGTTCATCACGTGATAGCGTTCATAAGCTTTAAAGGTTTTGACGCGTGTGGACAGTTGTTGTTTCAAGTCAAAGTTTCACTGGAAAGATTTAATAGACGAACTTAAAATTTTTGGCATGTCTTCCCGACATCACATAGATGATTTTATGCGTGGATGAATTATTGGAAAGATCGAAGAAGGGCGAAAAATAACAGATGTTGCCAGGGAGTTCGACATCGCTCACAGCGTTGTTTCACGGCTGTGGAAGTCATTTAAAACTACTGAAATGTGTAGTAAACGGCACGGGGGAGGTCGTTTTAGAAGTAAGACGCCTGCAGAAGACAGATATATCGTCCTATCAGCAAAAAGGAACAGGCGCACCACAGCTCAGCAGGTGGCAAATCAGTTTCTTGCTGCCTCGGCAAAGCAGATCTCCCGAACAACTGTTGCCAGACGTTTGAGGGGAAAAGGACTATACGCACGCAGACCTGTTGTGTGTGTCCCATTGACCAGACAGCACCGTACTGCCCGTTTGCAATGGTGTCGTGAGCATCACAATTGTACTGAACAGGACTGGGCATGCGTACTATTCTCAGAAGAGAGTAGGTTCAGTCTGTCATCGGATTGTAGACGCTAACTGATCTGGCGCGAGAGTGGTACTGCTTATCGTCCAGAAAATATCCAAGAAAAGGACCGATATCCGACATTCAGTATCATGGTTTGGACCGGCATCATGATCAATGGCCGCACGCGCCTACATGTGGTTGCGAATGGGACTATGACGGGCCAACGATACATTGATGGAGTTCTACTTCCTCATGTTCATCTTTTCCGTGGTGCTGTCAGTGATAAATTTGTTTTTATGGCCGACAACGCAACATGTCATCGAACACTCGCTGTTAAGGATTGTCTAGACAGCGATGGTATTCAACGTCTCGTATGGCCAGCGCGTTCTCCATATCTAAACCCCATCAAAAAGGGGGGGAAGCTTTGGTGAGGCAAGTTGCTGGTCGAAACTGTCCTCCGACAAACAAGAACACCCTCATCCGTGCACTCACAGAGGAATGGGATAAATTGCCTCAACAGCTCCTGGATAATGTTGTGCAAAGTATGGTACGACGTGTGGAATGTTGCATCACACTCCACGGTGGACATATCCCGTACTGATACCTTTCTTTAAGGTGCCTGCTGACTTTTAGATGCATTGTTCCATTTGTCCGTACGCAGATCAAATGAACATTTTTTTTTTCTTTCAGGTGTTTCACAGCTTTTGTACTTTCCAGAACAATAAATATTCTTTATTCTAATGTTTTAACAATGTGGCAACTACATTTTATCCTACTAGGCATCATGTCTCGCTTAATGTTATGCTACATAGAAATTTGTGATCCGTCCTTAGCAATTGTCCAGCAGTGTATATATATATATATATATATATATATATATATATATATATATATATATATATATATATTTATATATATATATATATATATACATAGATAGATAGATATAAATTATTGATATCTAAATTCTAGCATTAAGCGTTCAATTATATAGAAAATCATTCTTTAAACATCCTCCCTTACAAAATAATTTCTAAATATGAGGTCGACACTTACATTTTACGCTCTCGTAACCTCCTGCTCTAAAATGGATTTTCCGCAAAACGCATTTTTAGTAGATATCTACTCCGCAAAATAAACATGATTGCCAAATTCAAGTCAAAATCTGATAATTTAAAAATGGAATATATATAGCAATAAACCCGTTGTATATTTTGGCAGCTGATTAATGAAAGACCTACTCTCAGTGGAATTCAATTTAACAAAAGCACGCATACATAATTCATTATCTAGATCTAGTAGTTGAAAACGGGAAATTTTTAGCCGAACATCCCTGTAACTCCCCCTTTCTCGCATATGAGTCGATTAAAATCCATTCTTAGTAGTTCTTTGTTCAACAAGCGAAGCATGTTTAATAAATTTCAAGTATATTAGTCTAACAATTCAAAAGCAGGGTATTATTCCTGTAACTCTCCTTAAACTTTGGCAACCACCATTGAAATATGATTTTTTCAGAACTCTACTTCACACGAAATGAACACGCCTACCAATTTTCATGTCGGTAGATCTAAAAGTTTCAAAAGGTTAACTATTTATCTATAACACCCCTCAGCCGCCGCAAAGTCTCTTGGGGCTGAGTTTTCGCAACCCCTTTATCAGAAGACTTCTAGTCCATGAAATGAATCTAACCAACTCCATGGAATGAATTATGGTTTGATTTTCGCAAAATCTTCTTAACAGCGGATCTCAACTCCGTGAAAGAGAGAAAAGTGCCTACTATAATTTTCAAGCCTATGCCTTATACTAGTTTAAAACGTGAATACTCAATTATAACGCCTTTTAGGAGTCGAAATTTACAAAACATATTTTGCTTCGGATGATACTCTCTGAAAGGTATTTAAATACCAAATTTTAGATCTCTGCATCTAATAGTTTAAGAACGGAAATATATTTGCATAACACTACTTAAGGCCCCACAACACCACTTGGGAATCGATTCTTGCAAAAGAAATATTGTACTGAATGTATTTTCAATGAAAGGAACATGCCTACCAAACTTCAAAAATATTCGTCAAAAAGTTTAAAAAAGGAAATAACGGAAATAAATAATAACGCCCTTTTAGCTCCCACAACGCCCCTTGGCGGTCGATTTTCGCAAAACCTTTTTTGTAGCGAAATTCTACTTTGTGAAAAAAGCGTTCTTACGAAATTTCAAATCTGTACGCCTAATAATTACGCATCAGAGGCAGCCAACCAGTGGCACGCTTGGCACGGTGGAATTGTAACAGTAGGACGTGAAGATTTTTTGAAAAATTTAAAAATTGAGAAAATGATAATAATTAGCAATTTTTTAATAATTTATTAAAATGTGGTTATCTCAGACAAATACAAAAACTTCAAAGTTTATTTTAAATACATTTAACCAATTGAATTGCAACACATTATAAATCCAGAAAAATAGTACTCCTTTGTTGCGTGCTCTAGCTTTCAAACAGAAGTACAATCGTGAGATTTAGGAATTTAAAGGAACGTGTTTTAAAATATCTTTAAGAAAACAATGAACTACCCGGAGAATGCTTGCTACTTGAAACTGAAGATTGGCTACAGAATAAGGCTTTTTTTCTGGTATTATGGGATATTTAAGTAATTTAATTTTAGGATCACAAATGAATATTGAAGATTGTACATTTTTTGCCTTAGTAAGTCCTTTTTTATGTCTTCTTTTGCGAACGCACTTTTGCTTTTGAAAAATGGATTAACACATTTCACATTAATGCAGTAACTATTTACCACAGTTAATAATGCTCCAAACTATGAAAGATCAATTTTATTTTCCATTTGCAAGAAACGTTCAGTACGGTAATTTTCAAGATTATAAAAAAAAAATGCTGATCTTCTCAAAAATCCTTTTTTTATTTTCTCTGCAAGACTCTGATTGTTATCCATCTGAAATGTAAATCGAAATTATTGACCTACAAGATGATACTACTCTTAAAAACTAGAGTAAGAAACTTATTTCAACTGTAAGTGATCGAAGTTATATTGAATTATAGAAATTTGGGCTAGCAGATAATTTTCCAAATTCACGTCATTTCGCTGTCAGATATTACTATAGGTTTGTATCAGCATATGTCCGTGACCAACTGTTATAAACATAATAAAATCAAAATATCTCTCAAAACTAACAGATATACACATAAAACAATTGTGATGTACCTCCCCTTGGAAGTACATCCCTCGAAGTATCAGCGTGAGCTAGAGGTGTAGGGTTATCGTAAGAACTAGAATCAAACATTATCTTAATATGCCTTTATTAAGATATTCAACTTAAACTTTGAACAAATATAATATTATAAATTAATGAGAAAATATACGATGACGCAATACGCAACACACAATATAATTCAGACCAATCTCAATAATCGAACCGCCTAATCTTCAAACATACTAATAAGTAATCAATCCTACCTTATATTATTCTGTAATAACCTTGTCTTTCTCTACAATGGTATGTAGCTTGACGTTTAACTTCTAGTCGAACACCAATATGTTTATCCACGAGACGTAGAACTTAAATCTTGAACCACGAACTTCAATAATCATCAACTGCCACAACGCACGTCAATTGTCTAACATTCATTTACATTGCCATCTCGCTTACTCTAAGATCCTATATTTATCCTATATTATTTGCATCTCTTCACTTCTCGTTTCTTGGAATTGGTTGGAAAAGAGTTGCCATTAATTCTGACCCAAAGAATCCAACGGACTTGTTAAAGAAACGACGCGTAGGACGTCACAATCCCCTCTCCCCTCCAAGAAACAAAACGTGATTTATTCGAGGGTCTTAATGGCCCTTAAGAAATTACGTGCCTAAATTTTATTCTAACCGTTAATTTCTATATATAATGCTTCACTTAAATTTTAATTTTTACTATTCATCTTAAGTTTAATTTTTAATATTTCTCCTTAATTTGAATTTCCTCAGCTTCAATAAATTTTACTTAATTAAATCGACTAACATCCAAAGTCATGCATTTGAATCACGGTAGATTCTCACATATACAGAATAAATAGACGTGTCCCATCTGGGTAACAGAGCAGGGGAAAAACCATATGACTTAAATGGTAGAAAAAACGAGGCCCACACGTCTCTTAACTAACTTAATTCTGCCTAAATATGTTTACTTAAATTCTAAAAATTTTTCTTCTTTACATCTTCTCTTTAGCTCCTTCCTTTGCATAGATTAATTTCTTATAGACTTCAGGGTCTGTTCCCCTGAAACAAAATTTCTTAAGTACTTTGAAAAATTTTTTTTACACATTATGAATACATTTCACAATTTTTATACATTACATATCACTTTTAAATTGTAACTAATTTCTATAAATATTTTTCATCTGGTTCTTTCAAAAACTTCCCCTCAAATCGCGCAGCGCTCGTTAAATGTTATGTTAGTACGCTATCTACGCCGCGCTTCCCCAAACCAAATGTTCCTTAAGGTATCCGACTACGTTCGGAGACTTTTTTTTTAAGTTTTCAAAAAATCCCTAATATTTTTACATTATCAGTTTCACTTTTATACACAATAATAAAAAGTACAGTTAGAAATAATATATGTACATAAAAATTTGCAAAAATTAAAATTTTTAAAGAAATTTTAATCAAATTTTGGAATTTTTTCAAACACTCTATTTTTTAAAATATTTTATATTTTCCATAAAATATTGCTGCAATACATTTTTAAAACACATTTCTAGAGAATGACCTACAAGTGTTAAATTACTTCTTTTGAATCAAAAGTTATGGCCAGTCGAGCTTGCGAACTAGGAAATTCAATCAAATTATCGTAACTTTCAGAAAGAAATACAACAATAAAATAACTAAAAATTGTTCAATTTCTTAGCTTGTAGGTCATTCTCTAGATAATACCAATAATAACATTTGTGTAAAATTTCATACAAGTAACTCTAATAGTTTTTTAGATATCATGTTTGAAATATCATGAAATTTACAAAAAAATGGTTTTGAGAAAAATGCATTTAAACTTTATAAAATCAATTTCAAAACAAAATATGACAAGTATACTACTAAAACACTCCTGATTTATAAGTAACACTCCCACTCTTTGGAAGTTTGTTAAATTTTTTTCTTTCTTTGGGCCTCTTTTTTTTTTTTTCTGGTTGATTTTATAAAAGGCAAAAAATGTTGTTTCGAGTCACCGACTCGAAAGATGTCAACAAATCTCTCATTACGCAGTATATAATTCCCTGCATTTATGCCAAATGCTTTCAAAATACCTAACACATCAATGAAAGCTTTTTTAAAAATAATGACGGTAATATATGGGTACCCAAAGAAAATGGTTTTAGCTCGATAAAAGTTTCTTTCAAAATGATTTGCCACAAACAGGTGTTAAATGATACATTTTTATTTGTGTCTTACCGTGGAGGCAATTTTATAATAACTGCTTATCACTCTGCTTTGTGTACACAGGTTTAACAATATTTTAAAGTTTCACAGAAATACATACAATATTTTCTGTTTATTGTTTTCTGGTGTCGTTTCCACGTTGATAGTCACACCAGTTCTCAGCTCAAATCGGGCACGGCCCATATATGGGTTTCTCCCTGTTGGAGCAACAGTGAAAAAATACTGCTATTGTAGCACTTAGCATAGCTTTGGCGTGATTGGTGTTAGTGCTAAAACAGTGTAGAATTTTATTAAACATAACATTGATAAGTTTTTCCTTCTCACCGAGGTTTTTCTCGCCTTTTTTAAAAATTTTCTTTTCCGACTACTCAATCTTTCTTAGAAGTATCTTATGCACTCATATGATGACATTGTTGACACCATACACATCTTTAACAGAAAGGTATCCTTGGAATCACCATCACAAAAGAAATACATATTTTTAAGATTTCGTAGTGCAAAAACATACAAAGATTTTGTACGCACTATGTTTGAAGTAAATCCCAGATGATTGCAGGAACACGCATGTATGACTGGACTTATAGAATTCTAAAAAACTTTGATAACATTTCTAAATCTAGAATTTCCCAGTGTCAATGTATAAAGTTTCTATAGAAATTACATTTAGCGATGAATGTCCATGTGTCTCTGCCGTCAACGGATATTCCACATTCTTCAACTGACATTTTGAAACATTTTATAATGCTTTTCGCTTAAAAAGCAGTGTCGTTCATGGCATCTTTAGCCGTTGGTGTAGCAGCACAGACAAGACTTTCTTTCACAATGTCTAAATGCTCCTTTTGTCATACAAGGCCAGTTCAGCTTAGCACATAGCTTTTTCACAGGTAAATATCATCTTTCAATCACTCACCTTCTAAAAATAGGTTGCAAATTAATAACACTTTGCTTTTTAGCTTTTCAGTAGCTGAAAAAGGACGATAAAACTTTAATCGGAGCATTTTTCAAGTCACATTAGAAGTCAGTCCAAACATGTAATCTTCATGCAGGTACAGATTGTTCTCAAAACAATTGGAGAAACACAAACTTGAAAACACACTTCCCAATTTAAATAAAATATTCTATTACCTCTTAATGTTCCACTAAAACATTCTTTGTTCTGTAAAAATACCTTTACTTATCCCAGTTTTCGTTCATCACAAATTTGAGCACTTCAAGTCAAGAACATTACAAGTCAACACTTCCACTGTTTTTGTAAATGTCTCACCAGCATAGTTGCGTTTTCAAGAGGTTAATTTGATTCAATTTTGATAATATCAAAAGCAGAATGTTCAGAAACAATTAACAATTAAAAATTGTGCAATTAAAGCAAAAAAAAAAAATCAGGTTTTTTGAAGAAATTTGCGAGCAACATTCGAAAGATTCAAATCAAAACAAAAACATATGAGGTCAGAAGAAACAGATGTTGCCAATCGCAAAAGTCCAATTAAAAGATTGAAATTGTTGCCTATCAATAAAATAGTTTAAAAAATGCCAGAAATTGTTTTTAAAATTATAATGGGTTGAAATTGCAAAAATTATGGGTAAAAAGCATGTGAAGCAGTCAACTTCCGGTTTCGATTTCACCTCTTCCGGTTTCAATTTCACCGCTGTAATAATATTTTAAACACCTGTAACTTTTTTCTAATTATCGCACAGACAAAACAAAGGCAGATTTAGAAAGATAATTGTTTGAATTTTAAAAATATCAAATAAAAAGAAAATGTGACTTTTGACCGAAAATGACGTTTTCAACGTAGTCGGATACCTTAATATGAAACAATGTAACAACACATATATATACACTATACAATTACAAACATTTTTCAATAAACAAAACAAACAACCAATGGAATTGTCTCATCCCAGCGAAGTCATAACAGAAGTAAACAAATGCATTTTTACAGTTTTTTTCTCCAGATTTGTACAAAAAAAATTACATTGATTGATTGAATATTAACGTCGCACTGTTCAGCTACACGAGGGCTCTTGACGACGGACCACGTAATTTTGAACCATTGTCAAGTGACGTGGACGACACCTGAGCTGGCCCCCCTCTCCTAAGTACCACACCACACCAACGGGAGGACGTTTCAGCTCTCGACAGATTTAACGTGCATCGCTGTCCTACACGGCGGGTCTTTAGTGGTACAGGGTTCGAACCCGTGACAAAGCAAGCCACGGTCCGATACCTATACCACTCGGCTACCGCGGCCACCAAAAAATTTTACAAGACAAAAGCTTTGTCCTTTTCTAGAAAAACACTCATTGTAGTGTCCACTTTTGCTTGGCTTCTAAAATTTTAATTATCCGACCTTGACTTGGCTTTATTGTAAAAATTCTTCCGACCACTTGTTCGAAAGATTATAATAAGAAACGATACACACACACAACCTGGTTCTTATGACTTGTAGTTGGCGTTTCCTACCAAGACCTCCAGTGACAAGGATTTATTTGTACACGTTCCTCTCCTTTCCTGGTCTTACCGTTGTTGATCACCTTCCTCGTCTAGTATTCTTGTTGCTTGATCTTGTTCGCCCCTCGCTGTATAGACTATAGTTCCTTTCTCTGCCTTTTCTGGATCGCACTGGTTCTTCTTGTTGTGTCTTCCTCTCTATGGTCGGTCGGGATTCTTCTCTTTTTCCAATTCGTTGTCTAAGGTTGTAGCCGCTTGTGGTGGGCGTCACTATCTCTTCCCTTCCGTTTTTTTCTTCTTAAATTTGTCAGGCTATTATTAGTTCTGTAATTAGACGACAAAGCCCTTTTATTCACTCTATTTTCTGAACCTTCCTTTCTGGTTCTCCCGACCTAGAATCATGTGATCTCTTATAGGCTAATATCGTTCATTTTTACTCTTTTTTTTAATCATTCTATTTTTCTCAGACCAAGAACTAGGTATTGATCTGATAAGGGGTCCGCGTTTATTAGTCTTATTTGTGTGTTTCTCTCCCTGATTATTTCTAAAATTTAACCCTTTTTCCTCCAACTCACGCTTTTCTTCTGACCCTTTCTTTTTACCATCTCGCGAGTCATTTGATATCCGTTGTACTATGTGAAAACTACTTGATTCATCGCGCAAACTACCGTTATCTGAACTACCTGTTCCTATCTCCGTCTCGTCACATTTCCTATGACGATATATTCGAACCTGATCTACATTAATCGATAACATTTTTCCCGCTTTCCATATCACTACGTTGTTATTCTTAACATGTAATACTCTATACGGACCTTCAAATTTTGTCTTAAACTTAGCTACTACTTTTCTTGTTGCTGAACTTAAAGGATGTGTTGCCACCAAAACCCAATCATTTACCTTAACTTGCACATCACGTTTACGTCTGTTATAATATTTCTTCCATTTTTCTTGTTTAGTTTCTGTGTTTCGTCTAACCTCCTCAAACAATCTCTCAATATCTCCTATTGCAAATTCCGTTCCGTCTGTTACCCTCACTAATTTCTGAAAAGGCGTAATTAACTTTCTACCTAAGAATAATTCCACAGGGGTTTTCCCCGTTGTTTCGTTTACAGCCGTACGAATAGCATAAGCAAACTCACGTAAGAATTGGTCCCATGTGTCATGTTGCGCATTGACATAATTTGCAATCATTTGCACCAGATCACGATTTACGCGTTATGTTCTATTTGCTTAAGGTCTAGATACACACACACAACAGTCTTCACATGCCTTATGCCTAATATCTCACTTAAATTCTCAAAATTATCGGAAATAAATTGGGGACCGTTATATCACTAATTAATTTTATTGGAGCTCCAAAACGCGATATTTAATTATCAAAAAAATTATGTGCTTTAACTGGAGCAGAGGCTTTTTTAAGGGGTATGATTTCAGCTCACTTGCTGAAATGATCCGTAATTACTAATACATATCGGTTGCGTCTTACTCTCGACACGGGATACGGACCTAACAAATCTAACGTAACTATTTCATTTGGATAATTTGATACAATTGGTATTAATCGACCAGCTGGTAACGCGTTTTTATAATTATTAATATGGCATGTAGAAAGATATTGATCAATAAATTTTCTCATATACGGGAAATAATAAACATCCCTTATTTTATAATATTTTTTAAAACGTCCGAAATGATCTGTTAATGGCTTGTAAGGAAATTCTCTCATAATTTAATTCCTTAAAGATTTTTGGGGGGGAGGGAATGTATACTCGCATTTCTCCTAATGACGTTGCATATTTCGCATAAAATAACAAGCCTTCCAATAGCCTAAAATCGCGAGACTAATTCTCACATATTGCAGCATTAACCGAGAAATCTTCTGGGTTTTCTAGATATCTATAGATATGACCTAATTTTGGGTCTGTTTTTTTGTTCTTCTATTAAATGATCTCGTGACGAAAGTACCAAATCTCTGATTATTGCACAATTAACTTTCGCTCCTATTATACTTTCAATTGTATTATTACCGGAAACATTAGCCACAACATGCAACTTCGTTTCTGACAAATCAACGGGTAAATTCCCGTCATCTATCTTAATATCTTCAACCTGTGATTCTTGAATCGCCAACGATTTCCGATCAAAGTCCAAAATGATCCTTGATCCACCTATGAAGTCTATCCCAAGAATACATGGGTATTTCAAATTTGCTAACACATGGAACCACCAAGGCTTTTCGAAATCCCGTATTCGAATATTTAATTCCACAACTCCCATATTTCGACATTTAGCTCCTTGCGCCGTTATCACCTCAGTACTAGATTTCTTTACTTGTTTATAAAAAAAAAATATTTTTGGTATGTCTCTTCCGATATAAATGACTTCGCCGGTCCTGTGTCCCATAACGCTTTCGTAAAAGTTTCGTCTATAAAATAGAAACATACGGAAGTTCTACCGGAGACATACATATTGCTGAAAGTTTAATCGGTGACTGATTTATTGACTGCGTCTGATCACCTTTAATATCATTCACTTTCAAAACATTTAAACGTCCCATCTGTTTTCTACTGCCTCGACTAAAATTTTCACTCGAACCCCTATTTTTTTGGTCCCCTCTACTAAAATCGTCATTTTGACCTCGATTTCTAAATGGATATCCCCTATCGTTGAATCTGCGATAATCGTTTTGAAACCTATTCCTGCTCTCGAACCACTGATTTCCTTGACGGTTGTTCTGATTGCTACGCCTATAATCATTTCTACCATTATTTGGTCTATGTAACACTTCAGAATTTCTCCAATTTCCTCGCTTATTACCAACATTAGACATCCTACGCTCATTCCAACCTCTCCATGCTATTACTTTTTCTCGAAACCAATGTTGCCTTGCACGAATATCTTTCCTCAAATTTAGCTAATACTTCTAATAATTGTATCACGGTTTGTGGGTTACGCACCTCCACATAGTCCTGCACTTGCGGCTCAAGTCTATTGGTGTGGTGTGGTAGTTAGGAGAGGGGGTGCCAGCTCAGGTGTCGTCCACGTCACTTGACCATGGTTCAAAACTACGTGGTCCGTCGCCGAAAGCCCTCGTGTAGCTGAACAGTGCGACGTTAATATTTAATCAATCAAGCGGCTCAAGTCTAACAAAAATAGGATCTACAAGGTCTTTCTCAGACATCCCCAGTTCTAATTTCTTATGTAGCTTTAGCAAATCGTAAACAAAATCGGTCGGCTCTTGGTTCTGTCTTTGCTGAGACGCGTAAAACCGGGTCTCCAACTCCTTTTTATTTTGGATGGTAGAGAATGCTTTCGACAATGCTGCTTTCAGCTGTGTGAATTCCGCGGCGGTATTTTGCACTAACGTCGATCCGAATATTTGGTACCAATCCAGGACGCTACCCAGGAGATGACATTTTAAATAAGCACACGATATGTTACTGGGTATTTCAAGTAATTTAATTTGGTTATCTATACCCTCTAAAAATTCATTGACGTTCTCCGACGCAGAAAAATATACTTCTGGAGAAACATTAAATCCTCTCGCGTTTCTCATCTCGGGGTCATATAGATTAAACATAGTTGGGCGCCATTGTGATGTATCTCCCCTTGGAAGTACATCCCTCGAAGTATCAGCGTGAGCTAGAGGTGTAGGGTTATTGTAAGAACCAGAATCAAACATTATCTTAATATGACTTTATTAAGATATTCAACTTAAACTTTTTGAACAAATATAATATTATAAATTAATGAGAGAATCTACGATGACGCAATACACAACACACAATATAATTAAGACCTGTCTCAATAATTGAACCGCCTAATCTTCAAATATAGTAAGTAATCAATTCTACCTTATATTATTCTGTAATAAACTTGTCTTTATCTACAATGGTATAGCTTTACGTTTAACTTCTAATCGATCACCAATATGTTTATCCACATCACGTAGAACTTGAATCTTTGAACGACGAACTTCAATAATCATCCACTACCACAACGCACGTCAATTGTCGAACATTCTTTTACACTACCATTACATTGCCATCCCGCTTACTCTAAGATCCTATATTTATCCTATATTATTTGCATCTCTTCACTTCTCGTTTCTTGGATTTGGTTGGAAAAGAGTTGCCATTAATTCTGGCCCAAAGAACCCAAATGACTTGTTAAAGAAAAGATGCGTAAGACGTCACACAATCTAATTTTGTTTGCGTCTCTCTCTTCAAGAGAGAACTCTAAACTAATCCTAATATAGCTTACTTTTGGTAAGAGAAAAATCTCAAATTCTCAAAAAGCACATGAAGCAAGTATATTGACTGCTTAGTATATATATAGTTATTTAAAATTAAATTTTTCAAGCTACTCATTTTCATTTTACACCTAGCGTAAGTAAAATTTTAGCAGTAACTAGTTTATTAACAATACAATCTATGCTTATATGCTTCTGTTTTATTTAACATATTATTTTTAAGTTTCCGCAACTTATATTTGCAGAAAAAATAAGCTATGGGATTTTAAAATCTTATAATAAACTTTTATGTAACATTTTTTAACTTTTTCATACTTTTTTTGATTTTTGGAAATATTGGAAACGACACGCTTAGGTGTTTTATATTAGATGAATGCACTTTACCCAAATGGGTGGGCCATCCTTGATATCTATAAAATAAAATCGTGAATAATTTATATAAATTTGAGGAGTTCTCTTATACTCTCTTAGCAACAAATTATATTAACCCCAAATTTGCTCAAAAATTTCATTAATAATAAATAATGTTTTTGTACTGTATGAGATAATGTTTTACATGCAATTATTAAATCACTTAGCAAACTGAGGGAACGGAAAAGTCCAAGTTCTAACTCAATGCCAACAATTGTGTTTTAGTTACCTTAACCAAAAAAAAAAAAAAAAAAAAAAAAAGATTCCCTGGCATCGACAGCAATATCTCATGAATATATCACTCTCTATCATTCCTTATTATTGAAAATTGGTGTTTCATTAAAGTATTGTAAACTAATTAAATTAACTGTGAAACTAAGCTAACATTTCTCTCCCTAAGTGAAGCAGATTTTATCTAATTTTATTTCTTGTAGCCTGGCCTGACCATAATAGAAATACTAAATAAAAATGTATCGAGGGAGGATTCAAAAGTTCCCAGACTGAGTGCATAACCAATAAATGCATAGATTCAAAAATATCTCCAATTAGATTGTTGAACACATCTATACTATTAAAATTCGTAGGTTAACAAACTATACGTCCCTATCTTCTCACGAACCGCACTACGCAGAAACTCTCCGAAGGTACCTACATTTTGGGAATGATCCGAGGAATCCGTTTTGACCATTTACATTCCGATATTCCAATTGGTTAAAACGAAATTAGTTGAAATCCTAAAAACGCATAATTAGTAACATTTTTCACCGCAAGGGGAAAATTCGGAACTTCTTTTTTTCAGGCGCTTTTAAAACGCGATCTAATTTTTTTCTTCACACTCAGACAAAAAGTAATTACTGATTCGGAAAGATCATTTACTTCGCCACAATATGGTATAATTTATTTTACAAAATGATTATATTTTGTATTGTTTACAATTTTTTTAAAATTAGTCGAAATCTCGATACATTTATATGAATATGGTTTCTGAATCGTTCCGCTTTCATTTTCTTGCGCTCTAAAGAAAAAAAAAACATCTTCCATTAAAAAGTTCATACTTTTCTATTTTAGAATCCGTCATTTAAAAAATTAATGTCAAAAACTTTTTTTTTTTTTTTTTACGGTTTTTCAAAAAATACTCAAATTTTATTGAAATACTTAATAACTTCTTTATTTATAAATTAATCTCAAGAAACATTTTTCCGTGTCTAGAACGATATTATATGTAATCCGTACAGAGATTGATAAAATATCTTAAAAATTACGGTTTTTTTAAAAAAAAATTGTTTTTCGCTTCCTTTTGCGAGAAATATGTAAGCATTATTTTTTATAAAGTCTTTTCTATAAAAATTACCGTTGTTTTCAATTGATATATGGAGTTTGAAGGCATTAACTTAAAAATGAAGCCTTGAAAAAAAATAAAAAAATTAATTAATAACCGCGATTTGAAAAAAACGCACACCTACAAACGACTGTTATGCATTTACACTCCAAATAACATTTGAGTTATTTGCGCATGTGCGGAGGTTGAATCGATAGTTATTGAATCGCATCGTTGGTTTTACTTTTAATCTAAAGCTAATTCCTTTAAAATGTTTCTGGAATTTTTTTAATTTTGAAATTTTGTATTTTTCTGTTTAATTTCATGTGCATAAACTATTATTATTTTTTTTTAAATTACTTTTGTGTTTCTGATGACTGTAAAAATAAAAAAAAATGCCTAAAATTTCTTTAAATGTAATTTAGACATTAAAATAATGCAATGTAATTGAAATAATCAACTATTCAAGCAATTTTCTTAAGCAAACAGTTATTTTGCATACTGTAGAGTGACTTTTGGAACAGGGTCATCACCCCTCACTCTGGAAACTGTGCTTTACACATTATATTTAATGCACAGGCTAATGGTTCCACACAATGTTTTTTAAAAAGGTAGTTTTAAATGTTAAAAGTAATAAAATAAACGAACACTTTTATCAATTTCATTTGTCATGTTTTACGTTTATTTTATCAAAGCCCATATGAGTGTTAGCAATTTTTCATACTGAAAAATTTTGCCATTAAAAGTTATAGATGTACCCTCCTTCTTAATGCATTTAAAAATCTTTTTTCCCTTTGTTTGTAATAGAATTTCGTAATACATTTCTTCATTTACATACCATATCTTATAAAAATGTCTTGAATATCAAAACTATTTTACATACATAATGTTAATTTATATTTGGAAAATATAATAAAAAAGATAATTTTTTTTATATTTTAACATGTTGTGATGTTCCTCCCCTTGGAAGAACATCTCTCGAAGTATCAGCGTAAGCCAGAGGTGTAAAACCAGCGAAAGAACTAGGATCAAACATTATCTTAATATGGCTTTATTAATATATTCAACATAAATCTTTAACAAATTAAATTATAATGATTAATATGAGAGAATCTACGATGGCAAAATACACAACACATAATATATATATATATATATATATATATATATATATATATATATATATATAATAAGACTTAATCTAAATCAGACCACTATAAATAAGCGAAACGCCTAATCCTCGATTCTAATATTAAATAATCAATCCTACCTTATTACAGCTTGGAGAGGTGTTTCTCAAACTGTGGGGCGCGCCCCCTAGGGGCGCGATAAACCTACAAGGGGGGCGCGAGCATATCGAAAATAAAAGATTTAAAATAATTTATTTACTAGAATGAAGTAAAACAAAATACTTTCTGACATAATAAAAATATACAAATTTACACGGAAATAATATATATATATATATATATATATATATATATATATATATATATATATATATATATATATATATATATATATATATATATATATATATATATATATATATTATCTGCGATTTTACATCATCAAAAATAAAAGCTTCTACTTCAAAATCTCATTTTTTAGCTACCTTTGATACTATAACCAAATAAAAAACGTTTTATTCAATTTGCTGTAATCCCATGATGAGAGATTTTTTTATTACGTTTTCTTTTCAAAGCGAAAATGCTACTCTTCGAGAGGAAAGACAAAACCCAGACCCATTAACAAAAAAATTTTTAGGAAGATAAAAAGTTCATCACTGTTATATATTATTGCTATCAGCTGTAGGCAGCAAAATGTATTTGCTGTGGTTTGACCTTCGAGCTTATACGGTTAGTTGCGTCCCTGCTCTTATGTATTTGTTTTTTCATTTAGAGAAGTTTGAAGGATTACTAAGCCAAGCATAATGAAAAACGTTTTACATCATTTTTTGGAACCTCCATATTGTAATAAATACATTTTTAATCCGGTAGCGGTCACGCCGAGCACAGAGTGCACGAAATCGGTAATTCTGGCAAAACTGTTTAATTGTTACCAATGGCCCTTACACTATCCTCCTGTTTGACAATCTTAACGTGAACTAAAATATATTTGTCACATATCTCCCTCTTCTTTGGGAGTGACTGACGTTTTTTTTACGATCTTAAGGGGTACTTGTTTTGTCTGAGTTCCCGGCGTGATAACTTTTTTTCCGAAATATGTTCTGTGTTCTTGAAAGTATATTTTCTCTTAATTAAATTATTCACTGGAATTACGATTTTTATTATGTAATATACAAATAAATGTAAAAAAGGATTGGGGTGATTCAATAACCCCGCTCGACCATTAGTATCGAGTGCGCGCCTGCTCCAGGATTAAAACATGTTGAAGTCTTTTCACTTTAAATATTAAAAATAATACAATTATTCTTTATCAGAATTTTTTTTATTGTTCATTATTCAACATCAATTCTAAATGCTGATCCTTTGAGGCTTTAAATTACAGTTCGCTTAAACTAATTATAATTTGAGCAATGATTTAAAAAAAATCATTTTACATTTTTGTAAACATTGTCGCACACTTGGCTTTACTACCCTTACAATTAAGCGATTATATCAATAATTTTTATTTTCTTATAAATGAACTTGTGCAAAAGCGGGTACTTCACTCTGTATACTTTGAATGTATCAGTGCTGCACAGAGTATTTTATAACTAATTAATCAATACTGAATTATGAACAAGTTTAATAAGTATTAGGGACTTCCATGGGCTTGTCTTACAGAGCAGTTTTTCAAAGGATTGCTTATGATTAGAAATTGACCCTCTGAGTTCTTTTTCTACATTTAGCTGATATCTATATTTTGTCTTCTAAGCAGCCACCGCATTTTGCAATATGTTCCAATTTAAAAATTAGAGAAAAGAAAAATAACATAATAATTATCCTATTACTTTTTTTTTTGCTTAAAAGTAACATATACAAAATTTAATACTTATGTCATGAATTTGTACGGTTTATAATAAAGATTGTTGCTTTAGCGTCAAAGTGCATTATTATTGCATTCAGTACATTACTAATGTATAAGGGGGGCGCGATAAAAATTGTGATTGAAAAGGGGGGCGCCAGTATTGAAAGTTTGAGAAGCACTGGCTTGGAGAAACGATTAAACTTGTTCTATGCTTAATCTTGTCTTTGTATACACTGGTGTGCAACTTGACCGTTTCATATATTCGATCACTAATAACTTGTATTCACGTCACGCAAATCTCATTCAGACTTGAACCACGAACTGCAATAACCATCAACTGCCACAAACTCACTTCAATTCTCAAACATTAACTTACATTGCCATACCGCTTACTCTAAGATCCGATATTTAAAAGTTTGTTCATTTGCCTCTTTCATTCACACTTCACTTCTTGGATTTGGTTGGAAAAATTTGCCATTAATTCTGGCCCAAAGAACCCACAGGACATGTTAAAGAAAACACGCGTGAGACGTCATAAACCCGTCGAAGCAATAACGTGAGTTATTCGAGGGTATTAATGGCCCTTAAGAAATTACGTGCCTATAAATTTTATTCTTCTACTTCTAACTTTCCACGCTTTAAATTTTAACTTCGAATATTCATTCTAACCATTAATTTTCAATCTTCTTAATTTGATTTTTCAACAGCCACCAAAAATTTTACTCAATTAACTAGACCAACATTCATAGTTATGCATTTTAATCACAGTAGATTCTCACATGTACAAAATAAATGGACATGCCCCATCCGGGCGAAGGTAACGGGGAAAAACCATATATGACTTAAGTGGTTAAAAAAACGAGGTCAGCATGTCCCTTGACTAACTTAATTCTTCTTAAATGCTAATTAAAGTATAACAATTGTGCTTCATAAAGTTTCATTGTCCTTTGTACAAAGAAAAATTAATCATTACAATTTTCCACATAGATTTCAGCTTTTTCACACACACACACAATCTTCTTGCCCTCTGTACCGATAAATATCAGTTTCAAGTTCTTAGCTAAATGAGAATTTTCTATAGACTTCAGGGTCTGTCACCCTGAAAAAAAAGTCATTTGGCAAAAACAAAGTTTCACACATTATGATTGTATTTCACAATTTTTATACATTACATATAACTTTTAAATTACAACTAATTTATCTACATATATTTCTCTCTCTCTCATCTCTCTCTCTCTCTCATCTGGCCTTTTCAAAAACTTCCCCTCAAATCGCGCATCGATGGTTAAAGTTATGTTTGTATGCTGTCTACGCCGCGTTTCCCAAAACCAGATGTGCATTAATATGAAACAATGTAACAACACATATATTTACACTATACAATTTCAAACATATTTCAATAAAGCATTAAAACAAATAACCAAAGGAATTGTCGCAGCTTAGCGAAGTCATACACAGAAGTAAACAAATGCATATTTACATTTGTTTTCTCCATATTTATATAAAAATTTACAAGAAAAAGTTTATTTTTCTCTTCTAGAAAAACACACTCATTGCAGTGTCCACTTTTGCTTGGCTTCTGAAATTTTAAATATTCGACCGTGACTTGCTTCATTGCAATAACTCTTCTTACCACTTGTTCGAAAGAATATAAAAATGAACGATACACAACCTGCTTCTTACGACTTGTAGTTGGCGTTTCCTACCAGGACTTCCAAGGATAGAGACTTTCTCGTACACACTCCTTTTATTTCCTGGTTCTGCCGTTGTTGTTCACCTCCTCGTCTGGCATTCCTGTTGATTGATCTTGTTCGCTCTTCGATGGGGCTGTCGTTCCTTCCTCTGCCTTTTCTGGATCGAACTGGCCCTCCCTGTTGTGTCTTCCTCTCTATGTTTGGTAGGGACTTCACTCTTTTTCTACTTCGTGGTCTGAGGTTTTAGCAGCTTGTGGTGGGCGTTACTGTTTCTTCTCTTCGGCTATTCTTTCTAAATTTTGGCAGATTACTATTAGTTTTATAGTTTGACGATAAAGCTCTTTATAGGTACTCTATGTTCTGAACCTTTCTGAATCATCATTTCTGGTCCTCCGGACCAAGATTCATGTGGACTTTTATAGCCTAACATTTCGTTTTTAATTCTTTTAATCCTTCTACTTTTCTCAGACCAAGAACTAGGTATTGATCTGATAAGTGGTCCGCGCTTATTGGTCTGATTTATGTGTTTCTCACATTCATCATTTTTAAAACTTAACCCTTTTTTCTCCAACTCACGCTTCACCTCTGACCCTTTCTTTTTACCAACTTGTGACTCTTCCGTTTTAATCTGTCAAAACCACTCGATTCATCGCGTAAACTACCGTTATCCGAACTACCAGTTCCTATCTCCATCTCATCACATTTTCTATGACGATATATTCTAACCTGATCTGCATTATTCGTTAACCTTTTCCCCGCTATCCATACCACAACTCTGTTATTTTTTACATCTAATACTCTATACGGACCTTCAAATTTTGGTTGAAATTTAGCTACCATTTTTCTTGTTGCCGAACTTAAAGGATGTGTTGCTACCAAAACCCAATCATTCACCTTAATTTGCACATCACGCATGTGCCTATTATAATATTTCTCCAATTTTAATTCCCTCCTTATCAATAATTAAACCGAAATATTTTAACTCATCACATCCAAATTTACACTTATCCTTATTCAACATTAACTGCGCCTCAAGTAATAATCGAAAAACTTATTTCAAATGCTCAACATGTTGAGTGAATGATGGAGATGATATAATCACATCGTTAATATAAACATTCATAAACTTCCCAATCACGGGTTTGAGAGTTATATCTATTGCTTTCTGAAAATTGGGAACCACACCTGATTAGCCAAATGGCATTCTGCGGAAAGTGTAGGTGCCATTTTCGTGACAAACGCAGTCTTAGCTATATCACTAGTGTTCACAGCCATTTTAAAATATCCTGACCTAAGGTTGAGGGCTGACATTATCCCTCTATGGGGTATGTTCATTATTAAATCGTCCATTAAGGGTAAAGAATACCGAGGATACTTTGTATTTGCATTAAGTTTCCGATAATCAACAGTAAATCTATACGCTTCCGGATTATCCGGCGATAACCCATTATTATTTCTACATAACACAACTGGTGACGCGTACGGGGATTGAATGGGAATTATATTTCCTTTTTTCAACATCTTGTCTATGTGATAATCGAGAATCTCCTGTTTCAGCCTATCGTACCAGTACGGCCAAGAAACAACCGGTGGGTTACCTCCCGTGTCAATCTCATGATATAAAACATGCGTAAGCAATGGATTATCTGGAAACCATCCTTGAAAACTATTAAAAAAATCTTGTAATTCCCGTTTCTGTTTTTCTTCTAGTTTTGTCTTAGCAAGATATATTTCTACTTTTTCTCTATTTCAACCGTTTTAACCACTTTATTAATCTGCGAATCTGGAATCGCCAAAGATTTCCGATCAAAGTCCAAAATAATCTTTGATCCACCTATAAAGTCTATCCCGAGAATACATGCGTATTCTAAATCTGCCAACTCATGGAACAACCAAGGCTTTTCGAAATCCCGTATTCGATTATTTAATTCCACAACTCCCATATTTCGACATTTAGCTCCTTGCGCCGTGATCACCTGAGTACTCGATTTCTTTACTTGTTTATAGAAAAAAATATCTTGGTATGTCTCTTCCGATATAAAGGACTTCTCCGCTCCAGTGTCCCATAACGCTTTCGTAAAAGTTCCGTCTAATAAAATAGGAACATACGGAAGTTCTACCGGAGACATACATATTGCTGAATGTTTAATCGGTGACTGATGTATCGACTGCGTCTGATCTCCTTTAATATCAGTCAATTTCAAACCATTTAAACGTACCATTTGTCTTCTATCGCCTCGACTAAAATTTTTACTCGAACACCTATTTCTTTGGTCTACTCTACTAAAATCGTCATTTTGACCTTGATTTCTAAATTGATATCCCCTATCGTTAAATCTTCGATCATCGTTTTGAAACCTATTCCTGCTCTCGAACCACTGATTTCCAGGACGACTATTCTCATAGTTACCCCTATAATCATTTCTACCATTATTCGGTCTACGCGTCACTTTAAAATTTCTCCAATTTCCTCGATTATTACCTAAATTAGAATTAGACATCCTACACTACTTCTCCACATTATAACTATTTCTCGAACCCCGTTTTGCCTTTCATGGATATCTTTCATTTAACTTAGCTAAGACCTCCAACAATTGGACCGTGTTCTGCTGATTTCACACTTCTACATAATTTTGGATTTGTGGTTCAAGTCTAACCCCAGAATATGATCTACAAGGGCTTTTTCAGAGACATCCCCAGTTCTAATTTCTTATGCAACTTAAGCAAATCGTAAACAAAATCTGTCGGCTCTTGGTTCTGTCTCTGCTGCGACGCGTAAAAACGTGTCTCTAAATATTTCCTATTTTGGATGGCAGGGGATACCTTCGACAATGCTGCTTTCAGCTGCGCGAAGTCCGTGGCGGTATTCTGCACTAATGCTGATACGAATAATTGGTACCAATCTAGGTCTCTCCCCAGGATATGACTTTTCAAATAAGCACACGATAAGTCACTGGGTATTTCAAGTAATTTGACTTGATTGTCAATACCCTCCAAAAATTCAGTGACGATCTGAGACCCAGAAAAGTACCCTTCTAGCTAAACATTAAACCCTCTCGCGTTTCTCATCTCGGGGTCATATAGATTAAACTGAGTTGGGCGCCATTCTGATGTTCCTCCCCTTGGAAGAACATCTCTCGAAATATCAGTATGAGCTAGATGCGTATGATTAAGGACAGAACTAGGATCAAACATTATCTTAATTTGACTTTTTAAGATATTCAACTGAATCCTCTAAAAATTTAAATTATAATGATAAATATGAGAAAATCTACGATGGCAAAATACACAACACACACAATATATATATATATATATATATATATATATATATATATATATATATATATATATATATATATATATAATAAGAATTAATCTAAATCAGACCACTATCAATAAGCGAACCGCCTTTTCCTCGATTCTAATATTAAATAATCAATTTTACCTTATTACAGCTTGGAGAAACGATTAATCTTGTTCTATGCTTAATCTTGTCGCTGTATGCACTGGTGCGCCACTTGACCGTTTCATATATTCGATCACTAATAACTTGTATTCACGTCACGGAAATCTCATTCAGACTTGAAACACGAACTGTAATAACCATCAGCTGCCAAAAACTAACTTCAATTGTCAAACATTACCTTACATTGCCATACCGATTACTCTAAGATCCGATATTTAAAAGTTTGTTCATTTGCATCTTTCATTCACACTTCACTTCTTGGATTTGGTTTGAAAAGAGTCACCATTAATTCTGGCCCAAAGAACCCAAAATAGATGTTAAAGAAAAGACGCGTGAGACGTCACAATTTGTAACTAACTTTTTCTCTTAAAAAAAAATGGACACTTTTATCACTTTCATTTTTCATATTTTACTTTATTTTTACAATTAACCTGTTACATTACTTCCATAGAAATAAGTTATATAAAAAGAAATAAATCAATTCCTACTTAGGTTAACGAAGAAAATTTTTATTTTAGTTAATTTTTATTAAACAGTATTATTAATATAAATATATTTATACATATGAAAAATTCACCATATTTAGTGACAAAATATAAAGTTTTTTTCTTGAAATTTTCTTTTCTATGTATTGTGTATGTTTTACTTCTATTTTTTTGCTTGCTCGTTACTGTTCATTTATTAAATAAAATTTTAACTATTATAGGGAAAAATTATAGTAAAACAGAAATTACATTCTCAGGAAATAGGCCATCCCAAGTGAAATTCAAACCCATGACCTTTGTAGTTTTCCATTGCGCTACAGGAACACAAAGAACGATTTCCCTTTCTGTATATGCGGTTGGACTGCTATTCTTTTTTTAACGTATTTTATAAATTATTAAATGACTTTATGTCTGAAAAACTCTTTATTAAGCATCTGTACACCTTCGAAGAAAATTTTTTTTAAAAACTGCAATATTTGCTATTAAAATATTTTTTACTAATGAAATACAACTTAAAACTATGAAAAATACATTTAATATGTTACTTGTAGTACAGAAAAAAATTTAGGGAGTAAAACATAGTGTAAATAGTAATTCAATTGATTATTAGAATAACGCACGTAACTCAAATGTAAACAAAAAAATCCCTTTTCCGTAAATTTGATGTTGATCATCATAATATTTCTTAGGGCTGGTACTATTTTCCTGATGATAATCAATTTATTACAATTTTTATTAAGGTTCTAGTAAAAGAACATTGAAAAATCATTAA
This sequence comes from Trichonephila clavipes, assembly GCA_019973935.1. Classification (NCBI taxonomy): domain Eukaryota; kingdom Metazoa; phylum Arthropoda; class Arachnida; order Araneae; family Nephilidae; genus Trichonephila; species Trichonephila clavipes. Next base: position 96,818 of record BMAU01019830.1, read on the forward strand.
AAAATTATTACTAGCATGATATATACCTTACTTACTAAAAGCATATCAACTATATAATTATGAAAGTAGTATGGGTTCTTTAAATCTATAAAACAAATATATTTCTAAAATTTGAAGTAATTTGGGTCACAATATTTTTTTCTGATATTTACGTTGTCAGATGTCAATACGTTAAAAAAATTCATTTTGAGATAAATCAGAAATAAACTTTCAACTGCAATTTTTAATCTTAAACACAATTTCATATACTTAGAATGCTCCTGATTTATAAATAACATCTTATTTGCTCTATAAAACATTCATTTTTTTTCCTTGTAAATTTTTCTACGCTGCTTTACATTTGGTGTTGAATGTCGTTCTGCATCGTTATTTCTATTGACGTCAAGATGTTTGTATGATTTTAAAGTAAAATAACAAGGAGTTATATGAAGTTTTTTTTTTAAATTTCAACACAACCCCTGTATCCATCATTAAATTGGATCACAGCATCCAATGCGCCAGATTTTAAAGTTTTGAGGCACACGAAAACTTCCTTGGGTACTCTCTGCCATAAAACGCCATTTAAACACGCGTTTGAATTTTGTGTTTTGCCATGCAAGCATTTAGTAAGCAGTTCTTTGGTGCACAACTCTAAATATGTAGGCTTAATCATATTTAGCACTTCATTTGATAAGCTTTTATATTTTTCTTTGGGATTTTTGCCAAAAGACAGACAACCAACTATCCTTTCCAATGGGACACTGCCCATGCATCGGTTTCTGGACACTTGATGAGCAATGAAACAAAGCCGCAATAACATTTTGCTGAAGACCGGATAGGTTTTCAACATTGCTACGAACAGCAATCCCATAATTGTTTTGCAATCGGTCAATAAAAGAGTCGGTGAGTTTGCCTTTAGCAGACAGATTTTTATTTTTAGACTTTAGTTTGCGCAATCTCGCACCTACTCTCTTTTGAACATGACCAATGTATTCATATTTTGTGACTCTATCCTTCCCATAAGTATCTTTGACACTGATAAAGCCCTTAGAGTCCCCGTCACCATAATAATGTGCATATTTAAGGCCTCGTTTGACAATAGAACGTTGGAAGATTCTCGTAGCACCAACAGCTTCCATTTTTAACGCAGAACCTTGAAAATTGCTATGGAACACATGATCTGCTGCAAAAGTTTCCGACTCAATGCTTCTAGGCATTTCAGAAATTATTCTGCAGGTGGGACAATATGACGACATTATTTCAAAGTCTACTACTTTACCAGTGTCAACTGACAAAGCTGCGACACACCCATTCATGGAAGAGTAACCTCTACGCTGTTACGTTCCATCAACTGAAATGCCACATTCAACAATTTTATTTTTAGTAGGATGTTGCACTAAAAGTTCAGAAGCTGCTTTTTGCATTGATAGTTCAACTAACTTCTGAAATCACGGGCATGAGTTTATTCTCATGATTAGTGTACGCAGTTTTACTGAGCCTGGGTAAATTTAAGGAACCACATAATTTAAACCCAGCAGAAAAACCTTTCCCAATTTGTTTGATTCCATACACAAATCTTGTATTTACTTCAGGACAGTTTAAAATTTTCTTTGAACTGGAAAACAACCCTGAGTAAAAGTCACAATGTTTACACCTGATAACAAAATTTGAGCACAAACCATATGTGGAATCCTCAGAAAGCAGGAAACCTTCTTCGAAACATCTTGGACAGCAAAGTTGTAAAAACAAATTTAAAATGACTTCTATATCAATTATTTCTGTTACCAGTATATAAGTGGTTTGATATTCTACGTTGATATTCTGCTATTTCTTCATCAAAGACAGCAGGTATTTTAATTTTTGAAGAACTGGCGTTGGTAGATGTTGCGCTGCTATATTTTGAATGTTTAATGGTAGATCCATTAGAACGAAATTGGCGTTTTCTCTCTGCACTAACTCTACGTTTATCATTGACCCTTTTAAATGACAAAAATTTAAATTTTCTGCTACAAAAAATGATTAAACAGAAGCTTATATAGAGCTATGCAATCATAAGCAAATGTAAACAAACAGTAAAGCACTCTATTTTCTTGCCAGATTCTAGATAAAAATATAAATAAAAACCTGTTGCCAATTATATTTTTGATAATTCTGAAAACTCAAATTCATGTTTTAAAAAGTTTAAATTTCTTACTATTGCATATTTAAATGATACTTTAAAAAAATAAAAATGTCAACAAACATTTTTTTCTACTTCGCAATGCAGACTTGTACTTCCGGTTTCAAAAAGGTGCCATCGAGTGAAACTCAATTCCCCATAACTTGTTCTAAATAAGATATAAACAAAATTTAAACACCATTTTAAAGAAAAAAGTTCATATTTTCAAATAACATTTAAATTAAAAAGTCGAAAGTTTTGACGAAAATGACGTTTTGAAGATGTACGGATATCTTAACATCAAATGTCATCCACTACAAGTTTAAAATGATTAAAGCAATGTATGTATATTATGCTTCATTATTAAATGCCATCCTTATTTTCTATGTCTTTTATGATACTTCAAGCATTTTCTAAAGTTACAAAAGTCATTTTAATTTCAAAGTATTTTTCCATTGTTTTACTGAACATAATATAATTTTATATCACATTTTTCATTTGCATACCACTTACTAAAATATTTCTTGAATATTAAATTCATTTTACACACATGTAAAATAATGAGCATAACATAATTAACCATATATTATTTTCGAAAAATATAATAAAACTGATGATCTATAATTTTTTTTAAAAAAAATGAAGATGTTAAGAAAAATAAAGTACGACACTTTTGTCAATTTCATTTGTCTTGCTTTAAGTTTATTTTATCAATGCACATATGAGTGTTAGCATTTTTTTATTCTGAAAATTCACAATATTTCTTAAAACTGCAACGCAAATAAATTTCAAAAAAAAATTATTTTACTGAATATTTTACTTATATAAGTACAGAAAGCCCGTGCAACGTCCGGCTATACAGCTAGTTGTTATAAATTAATTATCCAATATATTGTGCAGCACTGATAAATTTATAAGTATATTATATCAGTGTAAATGTGCATTTTTTTATCATCTCAGATTATATTTTGTTTTGATTCCTTTCAATAAATTAATATATTTTTTAAATATTTAATTTTAGACTTCTCAACTGCAGGTAGGAACCCTCGATCAGTGCTGACAACCTTCATTCATAATTCCTTTAAAGCTCGATTGTCAAAGGCATAGAATGACATACACTTCCAGTACATAGATGGTTAGGTCAAGTCAATGGCAGGACACCACATTTCCACTATCACCAATGTGGTGACTAGAAAACTGAACGCCAGATGCTCCAAAGAGTACTTAAAAAAGTACATTTAACTAATAGATAAATATATACTCCTTCAAAGAATCTTAGACAGGAGTGTCAAACACGCTGGCCGCAAATGGCCCGTCAGTCTGTAAGTTGCGGCTCTCCGATTATTTTTAAAAATTTTTTAATATCAGGTTTTTTTAAAGTTTTTTTTTTTCAATTTAAAATTTATTTACGGTGAACCTTTAAACTTATAAATCTACATTATATTTGCCGGTTACCTGTTCTTGTTTTAAAAGAAATTATTTTTGATAATGGGAATGTGTGTGTGTGTGTGGCCTTTACATTCAAGATATTTTCTTATATTTTAATATAAACATTTTCATATGATTTTAGTAAAGTAGATTACTTTTTATTAAATTCTGAAATGCATTATGCATATACTTAACTGTGGATGGTATACCGGTTTTTCGTGCGCGCGACTTTTATTTTTCTTCGTCTTTCTTTGTTTGGAGCGTCCAATCAGCAAAAAGAAGTCGCAGAGATTTTTTATTAAAGCTTAAAAAAATTATCAAAACAGTTAAGATAAAAGGCTGTGTATGCTTAATCGTGAGCGAATAAAAGAAAATTTTGATTTTTACTTAAATAAAAATTAAAAAATTATCTAATAAAAATAAAATATGCTTGGTATCTAAAAATTATATTTCAGTTGCTGAAGAATATTATCTTGAAAGCCATAATTATACAGAAATCATGAAGCAAACTATACAAAAAAATCTTGAAGATAAGCCCGAATTGTGAAAGAAATTCTTCAAAAACAATAAAGTGTACTTATTAAATGTGTTGCAGACTATACAGATGCTGCAGAAATATATTATCACATTTAATCACGTAAGCAGATCAAATCATTTACTGAAATGGAATTTATAAAAAATTGTTTTTATTTAAAATAGCGGTAAATATTATGTCCAGCACAAACAAATCAAATTAAAAGTTTGGCGGGCTCACGCGTCTTTTCTTTAACATGTCCTTTGTGTTCTTTGGGCCAGAATTAATGGCAACTCTTTTCCTACCAAATCCAAGAAGTGAAGTGTGAATGAAAGATGCAAATGAACAAGCTTTTAAATATCAGAACTTAGAATAAATGGTATGGCAATGTAGGGTAATGTATGACAATTGATGTTAGTTTCTGGTAGTTGATGTCCAATATAGAGGAATCGCGGATGAAGTCTAAATGAGCTTTACGTGACTGTGATTAGAAGTTATAAGTGATCGAATATAGTTAATTCAAGTTGCACACCAGTGCATACAAGTTAAGACAAGATTGAACATAAGTCAATACAGAGTGTTTCTCCAAGTTGTAATAAGGTAGGATTGACTATTTAATATTAGAATCAGTGATTAGGTGGTTCAGTTATTGATAGTTGTCTGAATTAGATTAAGTCTTATTAAGTAAATATATATATATTGTGTTGCGTATTTTACCATCGTGGATTCTCTCATATTAATTATTATAATTTAATTTGTTAAATGTTTATTTTGAATATCTTAATAAATACATATTAAGATAATGTTTGATTCTAGTTCTTTCGTTAATCCTACGTCTCTATATATAGCTGACGCTGATACTCCGAGAGATATTCTCCCAAAGGGGGGGGGGCATCACAAAAGTTTAAGTGGAAATATTGTAGCCAGCAGAGTTGATGAAAAAGGCGAGAATTTGAGTTATAAGCATATTTAAACATATTAACATTTGAAGTTTATTTTATTACAAGCACAGGTATTCAAAATTTTGCTCAGGTAGTCTTTTTTATTCACGGATAGTAGGTTAGTTAAAAAAAATAAGTGAACTTTTGGAAATCATTTATATTCATAAGGCTTCCATTAGAGCTGGTATTTTAAATGTACTTATAGATATTTTGAAGAAATATAAATTATATATATACCATTGGAAAAGTTTATTTGTATTGTATGTTGGTGCGAACACCCCATGACCGGTATTACTAAAGGAGTTGTTCTAAGATTAAAAGAAACATGCAAACAGTTTGGTAATAATAATTTTGAAAATTTTCATTGTAGTATTCACCAACAGGTTTTGTGCTCCAAATTTTTAAATATTGGGCATGCTTTAAGAATTTTCTCCGAAATTGTAAATTATATTCGAGAACATAGACTTAATCGTCGTTGCTTTTTTCTGGAAAAGATAAAGAAAGTGAATACAACCATTTATCAATATTAAATTTGGAAGTTCAATGGCTTTCAAATTGCTGGACGAATTTATAAACTTATAGGAAACAAAATTATAAATGTACAGAGTTAAAAGATGAACAATGGATAAAGGACCTGGCTATCTCAGTTGATATTACATATAATCTTAACTTAATTTTAAACTTTAAGGCAAGAAAAGCATGATATTACAACTCTAATTAATACTATTAAAACTTATTACTTTGGCGAAACTAAATAGAAAAAGAAAACGTCTCAATTTGAAAGCTGTCAATATCTATATTGATTAAATCCCATAAATTAATGTTTACTGAATAATCTCGCTAAATTAAATTGTAAGAAACCGAATTGTAGATTGAAGGCTTTTTTATTTTAAAAGCTGTCAGTTATAGCTTAGCACTTTTACCTCACCTCTATCTATCGATATTGAAATTGTTGATGAAAGCTTATTTATAAAATCAATTGAAATCGAATGTGATTCTTTGTTTAAACCAATATCTATGAAATTTGGGATTCTAGACTAAGGGAGTAGATCGGTTTCCCAAAATTTGTCATTTGTTATGCGAATAATGGTTGCGTTTGTGGAAGCACTTACTAATGTGGGCAATTGTTTTATTTAATAAAAAAAGCTAAAATTCACACAAACTGAAAGGTCAAGATTAACCAATAAACATTTATCGCCAATTTTAAAAATTGCATCAGCTCAATACTTTCAATTAATTCTTGATGGCTTGCTTTGTAAAGAAAACGATGTCAGATATCTTTTAAAAAGTATCATTAAATTGAGTTTCTTACCATAATTTTTTTAATAAAGAATTTAAAACATTTATTGTTTAAGTTTAAAAAATCACATAAAACATAGAACGATTACGTATGTATAAATACAATAAATATATCGAGTCTAATAAATGCATAAAACATTATAAAAATCATATTTTATTGATTTTTTGAAGATTGAAAACATGAGGTCCCCAGCTTATAGTAAAGTGAACCATGTGGTCCGTAATATCGTACGAGTTTGACATGCCTGATCTAAGACAATCACTCTTAAATCGCGAATTGTGATTTTAACACCTTCCATGATAATTTAATTATTGAACTATTAGTAAAAACATGTTTATTGTTTATGTGTAGTTTAAAATAAACATATCTTTTTAAACATAATACCACCATTCACAGCAAAATTTCTTAAAAATTGATGTAAAAAATTATGTTTAAATAAATAAGTATTTTACCTGTAAATTTGGCTTTCTGTATGACGGAAATCAGTGGACTTTGGAGGCAATTCACACAAACTATAAATATAAAGCTTAGAATACCTAGCTTTTATCTTGAATAAAAAATTTTATGTATATATTTTGCATTTACTTAAATGATTAGGAAATTATTAATTAAAATTTGATGGTGCATGATAAATTCGAAAAAACACGGTATTTATTTTTACTGTTTTTCTTTCAGTTGAAAATAATGCACTGATGTGTTGAATTAGTTTTCTTCTCTGTTGAACAAATGTAGTCAACAAAATGTCTTTCACACAAACGTGGAGAGGGGTACTCAAAAGAAGAACGTCCTCTTTTTGCAGAATATTCCACCAAGGGGTATTTTCAATTATTCGAAACCATATAAAGTACAAGTTAAACATTTTAGGGAAAGATCGATTGCACAGTGTAAATTTTTATAGTGCTCGAGTTACACTCAGGGAGAGCCAGGATGGTACGTTTCACTTGCTCGGGCTCAGCTGGGGAAAAGCCGAGAAGAGTTTAAAGGTTAAGGTGGATGCTTTTAACATACTGATCTTCACAACTCGAGATCGTTGAGGATGATAACGAAAAACGGTCTAAGTGATGTTCTAGGGTATACATCAGTAGTATTAATGGCTCACAGAAAAGTCACAGAAAGTGCCACTCTTCTCTATCGAAGGAGGTAACCCATTCTAGCATGAATTACAAGAAGAGAAAAATAAGGTTTGATGAATTGATTGTTTATTCGCATTATATTTCAATGCAATGCGAGAACAATTGGTAACGGACCCCATTTTCAACTTTGGTCAACGAGGATGACATCTGAGTTGACACCACACTTTCCAAATGTTGGTAACAACGATGAATAAAAGCACTAATGGCTGGGGAATTCATTTTCACGGAGAAGTGATCAAAGATACAGTAAAGTGTATTGTGTGATTGATCAGCTTGTTGGTTGATCAAATTGTATACCGAAACTTAGGTCCACTGACTTTACATTGCGATTATAAATTTCATTCATCAACTATTGTTTTATTATGCAGTGTGGTATGATACACAGCGAAATTCGTTTAACACGAAAATGAGGGGACTGAAATATTTTTGCACGCCAAAAGAAATTCGTGTTAAAGGATATAAAATAAAAGGATATATTAAATAAATTTGTGTTAAAGGATATGCAAAATAAACCATATGTTCAACAGAATTAAGTTTATTAGAGAACATTTTATTTACAAAGATATGTGTTAATTCATGTGTTCAATAAAAATCGATCAAATATTTACGTAATTTTTTTTCTTTTTAAAAAAACAAACAAAAAAACCTGTTGGTTAGCAAGTAGCAATACGAAACTCATTTCCCATATTTCTTTTGGCCTTCGACTTTTGATTCACAGCCTTAAGAGCCGCAATCTTTTTTAAAGCGAAATAGAAGTTTGCTTTCCCCCTGAGCTCTTTGGCAATGTTATTTCAAAAATGCTTCTTGATGAAAAAATAACGCGAACCAACTTATTGATTCCTACTCCGACTACGTTGTACTCCTCACAGAATTTCAAGGCCAACTGTTGAGAGATGAAATGTTTTTCGTAGCGTTTGTAGGGGTGGGAGGGTGAAAGTAGCTATTAACAAAATTGGCTCGTGTCACAGGCTATTGCAAAATAATTTCAAAGCCAAGAGCCTGCTTTCTATTAAACATTTGGAATCACCTTTATTTCCCTTAACACCCCTCTGAAATCACGCCTGCAAGGCTGGTGTTTTCCATACTTTGTACATTTTCAGAAGGGAAATCTTTTTGTGTGTGTGTTTATAGATTTTCGTTTCAGATTAAGACAGTGTTTCTTAAACTGTGAGGCGCGCCCCCTAGGGGGCACGATAATCCTTCGAGGGAGGCGCGACATATCGAAAATAAAATGTTAAAAAAATTAATTTACGGAATAAAGTAAAACAAAATAATTTCTGACATAATAAAAAATACAGATTTAATTGATATGATTTATATATATCAACTGGTGAAAAAACGTCATCAAAAATAAAAGATTTTACTTTAACGCTAATTAGCTTATCTTTGATCCTATAACTAAATTAAAAAATATTTTGTTTGATTTGCTGTAATCCTACGATGAGAGATTTTTTTATTACGTTTTATTTAACCAAAATATTACTTTTGCTGACCTTCGAATTTACTGTTATGGTTATCTGCGTCCCTTTTTTCAGTGAAGTTGTAAATTATATACTTCTGTTGCGTTTTTTTCCAAAGTTTTATGATATGGAAATAAGCATGCTGAGCTTTTTGAAGGTTTATTTGGACAAAATTTATTTTTATGAGTATTCTGAAACATATAATGCATAATGAAGAACGTTTTACATAATTCTTTTTTAAATTTTATCCATTTTTTATATTGAATACACTATAAACATGGAAGCGTTGAGCATACTCATCCCAAGATCAGGAAAACGTTAATTCTAGGAAAACTATTTGTTACAAATGTTCTTGATAGAGACTCCTTCAACAGGGAACTAAAATGAATTGATCACATATCTTCTTTTTGGGAGTGGCAAACATTAATTAGAATCTTAAGGTACTTGTTTTGACCGAGTTTCCGGCACGACCACTTTTGCTCAAAAATATTTTCTTGAACATGCTGCATTTTCTCGTATGAAAAAAATTAGGGGTTTTAATTGTGATGTTGTACGACTGATTATGGATTATAAATGTAAAGGAAGATAATATGTAAAAAAAGAAATGGACATCTGTGATCTCTCTGAAAGGAAATGGAAACTGATCAAACAAGGGAACCACTTGCTGAAATAATGCATATCAATCATGATAGCGAAAGTAAATTTGAGAAAATCAATGAACATAAAAATGAAAATTTTCAATAGCTAATTTAAGAACTCTATCAAGAAAAATATGAGGCTATAAGTGTACCGCAAGATGCACTTCGCTCTGTTAAAAAGACACGAGCAAGAAAAAGTCCTACATGATATTTGTCGATCATCAAAGGATGTTAAATCTACAATAACGTGAACAAATTGTGACAGTTTTTCTTGCAAATAACTTTCCTGTAATAGTGAAAAGTTTATGTGATTTGTATCCTTTATTAAGGTTGCGCACATTTGGAACATTTTCGTTCAGTTTTATTGGATTTTTCCTCAAATTATCATTGAAAAATCCTTGAAATAGGTAAGTATATTTTTTCTTAGTTAAATTGTTCGCTGAAATTGTGATTTTTATCGTGTATATTAAAAATAATTATACAAAAAAAGAATTGTAGTGAGTCAATCCGCGAGACCATTAACGTTAGTATCGAATTCACACCTGATCCCGGGGTACAACATTTTGGAGTTTTCTCGCTTTAAATATTAAAAATAACACAATTGGTATTCATTGGAATTTTACATTCTTTTTCATTATTTAACATTGATTCTAAATGCTAATTCAGCGAGGCTTAAAATTACAGTTCGTTCAAAACCTTTTATAATATTGGCATTCATTTTTAAAAAAAAAATTTTACATTTTTGTATACATTGTCATGCGCTTGGTTTTACTCTCCTTACAATTAAGCTATTATATGAAGAATAATGTATTATCATTTTTTTTAAAAAAAATAATATCGTGTTAAGAGCGGATACTTCAGCCAGTATAAGAACGAGTTTAATAATTATTAGTGACTTCCACGGGCTAGTCTTGCAGAGCAAAGTTTTTCAAAGGAAGACATTAATTTAGAAATTGACACTCGTGAGTTCTGTTTTGATATTTAGCTGAAGTCTGTATTTTGTCTTCAAAATAACCGCAGAAAATCCGGATTCACTAAGGTATAATGTTGAAAATGGGGTAATAATATACGAAATGCTTTTGTTTTCAGTGCAGAAAATTCAGTATCCACCTATATCCAGAATTTAAAGAGTGATTAGTACAAAATTGCCTTTTAATTTCGTCACTGGATATGAAATCTATGAAGATCTCTTTTTCGGCAGTTGAGAGCCCTTCTGAAGTATTTGAAATGGATCCCTAACCCATTCGTAACTTGCTATCAATTTGCTCTTGTCTGTGTACTTGTTGATGCTTTATTATTGTCGAGTGATCGCTAAAATTTAAAAAAAATATATCTATGATTTTGTTTTAATCCACTGCCTTAAATACTTAATACCGTTAATTACAATTAAGCGCGTGAATTATGAAACGTACATTCAAGAGAGTTTCGGTTGCTAATCGACTCGGCCAAGACTGACTGGAATAGTACAAGGTACAGCATTTTTTTTACATGTTTTGTGCAGACTTCCGTTAGGTTGCCCAGACTCACGTGAACGTTCGCGAGAATGCCAGATGTAATGGATAAGATAGAGAGCAACATAGATTAGACTATTTTAATGACATTAGTACTTTTAGAAGTGGATCATGAAGAAAATAAATCTTTAATTAAATATTATTTATGAATCTATTTCAAGTTAAAATTTAGAGAAAAAAATAACATAATTGACCTATTACTTTAAAATATATATTACTGAAGAGTAAGATGTATAAAAAATTTAATACTTATCTTATTAATTTGTACTGTTTGTAATTAAACTATAGCTTTAGCGTCAAAGTACATTATTATTGCATTCAATATATTATTATTATTATATAAGGGGGGCGATAAAAATTATGATTGAAAATTGGATCACCAGTATTGAAAGTTTGAGAAGCACTGGATTAAGAGCTTGAAAATACGTTGTAGTTGGTCGGAACCGCTGTATTATTGCCTGATAAACAATATTTCGTCTGAGCGTTTTCGTGTTAAACGCATTTCACTGTATTTATTCGTAAAGTTACAAATTCATCTAGTTCTTTTTTTAGAAATAATTCCACAGCCTTGTCTTGTTGAAAAATGACTCCTGGGAACCGTTGCATTAGTGGTAACACACGTGGTAGCAGGGTGCCTCTAAAACGAACGAAAAGAAACATTTCGAACTTTTTTCGTGGGGAAGCACTTTTTTTCTTCGGAATTATTAGGTTTTTGTTAGTTTTCGTGGCTAGAATTTTTTTGAGAGAGATGTGGAAATAAAACAGAAACAGAGCAAAATTCAGACATTTTTTCCAAGTCCCTGACTTTTAAAAAACCCTACAAAATGCAAAATTAAAGATCAAGTCATCCGTACTGTTTGGCAATGACTACAAGTACGCCCGATTTCCCAGGATCGAGTTACAGATAAAAGGTAAATTCCACAGGTGATAACTTACCTGGATAGTGGATTTTTTTTCAAATACCTCTCAAACCAATAGGTCTAGCTTAATAAATTATACATTTTCGGAAAGGTCTCGCCCAGAGTATTTCGAAAATATAACATTCCAAGACTTAACACCAGGGGGAGGCATTTTGCGATTCGTAAACCCCTTTTTGTAATTCACCCCGTAATTCGGAACTTATAACAATTTTCTCTCGTGTTTAGGACCTTGGGCAGAGTAAGTGTAGAGGAACTTTCGGATAAATTTTCAAAGCGATTGGTCCTTTTTGGACCCAAGAGGGTTCTGCGAGGACCCAAGGAAGAATGTTTCTTTAATTTCTTTCGGGGCGCATTCTCCCACTGATTAATTGAACCACTGATGATCATAATAGGCATACTATACATAATAGCTATTATATAGAGAGAGAGAGAAAAAGAGAGAGAGAGAGTGACAACGGCCAAATTGAGTTAAATATACATTTATTAAGGGGAAATATTTACAAGGGAGGGCTAAAAGTTAGTAAGAAGTAATCGAAATATCATTAAAACTTTGGATTCCACGAGGCGTTTCGTTCCTGCGCCCTCGTCATCGTCTCCTCGCCGTCGTCTCTCTCAGTCGTCTCCCGCCCAATCGTTCTGCTCGAGTCCAGTTTACTCGTTATGCTCGAACAGCCTTGTCATCTAGGTGGCGCTCTCTTGGCATTACGTCATTAAGGAATATAGGAGGGATACGATATGTGCACATCTATTCCTACATCGGCCATCATGACCAAGCATGCGTCCTCGCATGTAAAATACAGTGTATTTCAAAATTTCATGAAATAAAACTGAAAAGCTAGAGGAAATATACTTACAAATAAAACAATTATTGAAACAGACAAATATGTATCAGAAAATGAAAACTAATAATAAAGAATAAGAAAATAAAATAAAATAGGTATACAGATGGAAAGAAGACAAACAATACAAAGCAATCCTGAGTATGGTGATAATGTCAAAAAAATTTTAATGTAAAAGTTTTCGTTTGTATTGTAACATTCATTTGTTTGGCCATGGTTTCAAGTATTTGGCACAAGTACTTGTTTTGGTTGGGCCATCAAAATTTCCACATTTTTCGACGTTGTAGGTTTCGTTAGGTTTTACTTGTGTAACTTTATATAGACCGATAAATTTATTGCAGAGTTTCTGTCCAGGGTCCTTGTTGCGTTTTTTTAACAGCAACTAAGTCCTTAACACTATATGAATAAGGATATTTTCGTCGAAGATTATAAGACTTTTTGTTTCCATTTTGCACTTTAATTATTTGCGCTTTACATAGGAGTTCTCTAATTTTATTAAATCCGAGTTGTAGTTGTTCGTCGCTTAATTGTTGAATGCGCAAATCAGTTTTGTTATTGATTTGTGTTCCAAAGAGTAATTCAAAAGGAGTGGTGTTAATGCTTCGCTGGAATGTTGAGTTTAAGACTTCTTGTAGTGAATGAACATGTTTGAACCATTTAGTGGGATCGTCTTCTGACATCTGATAAGACAAGAATAATTGTTCGATTAATGCGTTCTACTTGACCATTAGCACGTGGCAAACCTGTAGTAATATGATGAAGTGTAATTTTTTGTTCCGAACAATAAGTGTGGAATTCGTCAGAAGTGAAAGTAGTTCCACGATCAGTGATAAGAAAACGAGGATTTCCAAATGTAGTTTTTTGAATGTCTAATTTTTTTATTACCTCAGAAGTAGATGTAGTTTTTGTGGGGTATAACCAAACAAATTTAGTGAAAGAGTCAATGACAGCTAAAATGAATTTGTAGTTTCAACTTGATGTTGCTAAAGGACCAAGATGATCGATATGGTATGTTTTTAGAGGTATATCATCTTTGACAAGAGGATGGAGAAATCCTTCTTGTTTACCAGACTTTTTATTTTTCAATATTCATGTTACACAATTAGAAATATATTTTTCAATTTTGGATTGAAGTTGTGGTATAAAGTATTTAATTTTTATATGTCCTAGAGTTATTTTAACTGAAAAATGTCCTTTGTCGTGAGCATTTTTGATAAAGTGATGCTGCATCTCGTCGGTAATAACGAGGACTTCGGCACCGTCAATAAATTTATATAGCATATTATTTTTAAAACAGTAGTTATCATATGAACCATTTTGAAGAAGAGCTTTTATGGAAAGAATATGTGGGTCCAGCTGTTGAGATTCTTTTATCCTATGCACAATAGAATCAGTCCACTGATTTGTTAAAACCTGTGTTCTACTTAAAGCGTCGACATGGGCCATTTGTGAGCCAGAGCGATGTAAAATGGTGTAATCATAATCTTGTAACTTCAGGGCCCAACGCGCGATTTGTGTGTTTAGATCTTTCTAACTCATAGTTTTTGTAAATGCATTAAAATCAGTAATTATTTTGAAAGACATTTCTAAAATGTACACTTTAAATTTTTTGAGAGCTTCTATGATTGCTGAAACTTCGAGTTCGTAGCTGGTATATTTTCTTTCCGTTTCGGACGTTTTTCTTGACATGTAATATATAGGATGTAAGGAATTATCATCGGGGAATCTTTGTAATAAAACAGCAGCAAGTCCGTCGATTGATGCATCAGTACGTATTTCAGTTTCACAATTTTGTCGATTTATACCTAAGACAGGTTTCTGACAGAGCAAAGGTTTTAACTCGTCAAAGGAAGCTTTTTGTTTTACATCAAAATTGAAAGTAGTATCTTTACGTAAAAGATCACTAAGTGGCTTATCAATTACAGAATAAGCAGGGATAAATTTACGAAAATGTCCAGTGATACCTAAAAAGCGTTGAACTTCTTTAGTTGTTTTTGGTTCGGGATAATGGACAACTGATTTAGTTTTACAAGGGGAAGGAAAAAGTTTATTACTTTCAATAATATGGCCTACAAATTCAATTTTCCTATGCAGAAATTCACATTTATCAAAATTTATTTCCAATCCGTAATCACTGGACACTTTAAGATCTTTTTTGAGTCTATCAATAGCCTCAGATTCATTTTTAGCAAGGATAACTATGTCATCCATGTATATAAGGGAGAACAATTCCTTGAACAACTAAATCACGAAACAACTATTGATAAAACGTTGAAGGGCATGTAGAGAGTCCGAAAGGCATTTTAAGGAACTGAAATTGACCATTTTGTGTTACAAAGGAGGCATGTGGGCGACTCTGTTTGTTAACAGGCACATGGAAAAAACCATTACGTAAATCAATGGTACTGAAAACTCTAGTATCCTGAAGTTTATCTAAAATATCCTCAAAGAGGGCCAGAGGATAGTGATACTTAACTAACACATGATTTAATTTTCGAAAATCAATGCAGACTCGTGTACTGCCGTCATTTTTGCGGACTACTAGGACTTGGCTAGCATAAGCAGATGAACATGGTTCGATAATACCATTTTGTGTCCATTCATCTATTTGTTTATCTACTATATCACGTTCAGTAAAAGGTAACCGTCTTGGAGAATGATAAATTGGCTTGTCGTCCGTCACGATAATGCTTAACTCAATATCCGTCGTTTTAATTTTATTCGGCCTATAAGATACGAGTAATGCCTGAACATCATTACGAGTTTGTTTTGGAATTTCAGTGTCAATATCAAATTTAGGAATGTCGTCAGTAATTGCGAAAACAAATGGTTGTGGAGAAGCGTCAGATACTTCGATTTGTGGCTTAGAAAACATAACACTATCAGGGGTGATAGTCAAATTAGCTTGTTTAATTAGATTACAACCAATAATAATATCAAAGTTCATTAAGTGGTTGGGGACAACATTAATTTTAAAAAAAAGTCTTGGTTGCCAATTGAAACAGTTGAGTTGAATAAACCAATTACATGAGTTTTTGAAAGGCCAAAACCAGTTAGTATATTACCACTATTTATTAAAGAAGGGAAGCCTAATAGATTCCATACACTTTCTTTCATTAAGATTACTTGACTTCCCGTATCAACTAAAGATAATATTTTTTAGATACAATTTTAACTTCTTTACTCATAGTAGTTAATGGGGGTAATTTCATCAACATTATTAGAAGAAGGGATATTTTTTTGAGGACAAGCATCAGATTTATGGCCAAAATTTTCGCATAATATACACTTTGGACCACGATGTTTATCTGGGCAAAATTTAGAAATATGACCGGATCCCAAACAATTAAAACAAGTTACGTGATTCCTATCTCTAAAATTATTATTCTCAAATTTTGAATTAGGCTTTGGTGCATTGAATTTTGGATATCTATCATATCGATGGTTATGAAATGTACTTTCAACATCACGGCGGTGGCTACTAAATTTTGGATTACGCGACATATAAGAAGAGCGATTTTTGATTTTATTTTGAAATATCTTGTCATAAATTCCTAATTATTCTTTAAATTCCTGAATTGTTGTACATTCATATAATATTAGCTTATTTGAAGGAGAATCGGGGATTCCATTAATACAACATTCCATAATTGAAGTTTCGTCGAGAAATCCTTGACTTCGATTCGCTAATTCCCGAATAGCGACTAAATATTGGAATACCGTTTGATTAGGCCGCATTTTTCTATTTTGTAATTCCTTATGAAATTGATACTGATTTATTTTTTTTTCAAATTCCTGAATAAGTAGTGTTTTTATAAAATTGTAAGAGTTTATACCGCGCTGAGATTGAATAAATAATTTTGCAGTTCCTGTCAAAAGCCGTTTTACAAAAATAATTTTATTGTTCGGTTATTGGGCAAAACGTTAAATTTTCTTCCACATTAGAAAAAAAAAATCTTCGAGTGTGTATGAGTCATCTGCACTGAAATTACGAAGAGTTTGAAGTAAATCTTTAACAAAAAGCCACGATAAATCGTTTTTCGAAATAGAGGGAACAGCTGACTCATCAATTGGGCTAAAGGCATCAGCCGATTTCCTGTCTGTAGAAAGTGGGGGGAAAGCAAAGGAGTTTTCTGCATCCCGCATGGGGCATTCTTCTACACCTCGTGTATTTAATTTATTATGAAAAGCGGATAAATCAGCTAGTGAAAGCAAAATATTATTACAAAGTTCTTCGGCAGTTCCATTTGTTTCTAGTTGTAAAAAATTAGCTAAACAGATTAAATCGGGTAGGTTATTTTTTTTTAAAATAACGGTGGAGTAGTCCTCAATATTAAAATCAGGTGCGAAACCCGTAAATTTTCGCAATTGTTCTCTAGAGCTCCTACTGAATGGGTGATCGTTAAAAATAACAGAATACAATAATTTTACATTTTGAATATTGCCAAATTTCAATGCTTGCGCAATAACTGGGATATCATTCAGTGTTAAATAAGACATAATAAATCACTTAAATTGAACCATAATACGTAAAATATACAAATATTTGCTGATCACTTAAAATGATATATGAGTAAAATATTTCAACATAGGAAAAAAAATTAATACGCTATGAAAGGATAAAAGTCTAGAATAAAATGTCACTAGTAGCAGTTGTACAAGTTTAAAAAAAAATATCGTATCACAGTCACCTTTAGCAGTTTCAAAATATATTTTCACAATCACTGCGAGTTTGTAAAAAAACAATGGAAATAAAAACTCACGGTATACCTTTGCACACAACGTCTTGCTTGTTGAATATTACTTTCATAAATGTATAATAGTGTTGAAGAAAATCTTGATGTCGGCAAAATTATCGAATAAATATCTTCACAATCGTGAATTTTCAAACAACACTTGAAATTGAATGAAAGCGTCAAATCACAAAAACGCTTTGAAGAATAAATGCACTTGGAATGGAAGAAAATCGTCAAATACACGTTGAAAAACACGTTGTAGAATAAATGCACTTGAAATTGAAGAAAATCGTCAAACACACATTAAAGAACACATTGAACAGATTCACTTTTCTTGCATCATCATCGTCCTTTTGCTTCGGTTTTCTAGGGGATTTTAAGTTAAGGGAAAGGCCAAGCTCCCATATGGAGAGTGACAACTTCCAGATTGAGTTAAATATTCATTTATTAAGGGGAATTATTTACAAGGGAGGGCTAAAAGTTAGTAAAAAGTAATCGAAACATCATTAGACCTTTGGATTTCACGAGGCGTTTCGTTCCTGCGCCCTCGTCGTCGTCTCTTTCAGTCTTTTTTCGCGCAATCGTTCTGCTGGATTCCAGTTTACTCGTTACTCGTTATACTCGAACGGCCTTGTCATCTAGGTGGCGCTCTCTTGACATTACGTCATTAAGGAATATAGGAGGGATACGATATGTGCACATCCATTCCCATATATATATATATATATATATATATATATATATATATATATATATATATATATATATATATATATATATATATAACTTTGTCAAGTTTCAATCGTTAATAAATTACTTCCTCGTTATCCATTCAAGTTCAAATACGTTTTTTTTAAAACTTGTAGCGGATGTCACTTGATATTAATACAGATTTATCAAACATTAATTGATTAATTATATAAAAAAAGAATAAATAGTAACAAAAATATTAGGTGATCAGCACTTATAGAAAGTAAAATTTTTCGCTGTGTTCTTGTGACACAATGAATAGTGCGTTTGACTTTTAATCCTAAGGTCGTAGGTTCAAATTCGACCTGAAATGGCCTAATTTCTGAGAATGGGGGATATCCTTTTAACTGTACTATTTTAATAGAATAATTAAATTTATCTAATGAATAGGTTATAACAAACAAAGAAAAATCGTCTAACACCCTACATAGAAAGGAAAATTTAAATTTGCAAGGAATTTCGCTTTGTTCTTCGTCACTTAATATTGTGATTCTGTCATATGTATATACATATTTATATTCATTATAACTATTTAATAAAAAAGTAACTGTAAAGCAAAATATTTCTTTGTTGTCCTGTGTAGGAATTTGCTTAATTTTTTTTTATATTACTTGTGTTTAAAGAGTAAATCAAAATATGAAGGGAAGAAATCATTTGATGAAGTTTCAAAATGGCAAACTTCATAAATCTGAAGAAAAAAAGAGTATGCAAATATATATATATATATATGTAAATAAAAAGACATGCATAAAAATACGTTTTTTTAGTATTACTATTAAAATTTAAGGTATTCGAATAAGTTAAAATTGTCTATTTTTACAACAAAAAAAACACATTTTTCTAGTTTTGATTTTATGGAGTTTATTTATTTTTATAAAAATGTTCTTGTTTTATTTCTATGTCGCTTATAAGCTAAGATATTAAATAATTAGTAAATCATGAAAAAAAAAAAAAAGTGGATATTTATGCATCAAGAAGTCAACGTTTAAATGCCCTTAAACTAGTAAAAAAAAACAGGATTTATAAATAACGTAGTTTTCTTTAATGTAATTTTAAGAAACTTTTGATTTATTATAAAAAAAATAACGCAAATTTTGAGAGTATTTGAAAAGTAAATCTAGGAGTATTTTTTTTTTTTTTTTTTTTTTTGCATTGAACTTGATTTGATAAAAACTCTGTTTACTTGCAAAACAAAAGATATAGGCTTTATTCGATGGATTATGAGTGAATTATTTGCTCGCATTATTTTTTTAATAACTATAGGAAATAACAAAAGTAAATGTTATTTCCATCAACGTCAGTGCAAAGCAAATAGGTGCTATAATAAAGTTTCAGTTTCCAAGAACTAAAATATTAGTACCGATTTAAATATTCCAACAGTGAGTGAATCAAAAATCTAATCAGTTCTGTAAAACTTACATATGTTCCTGAAACCAATGAAAAAATATAGTTTTTAACTTACGATTTTCAAGTCATAGGATTTCATTATTATGTTGCCCCTTGTGTTTTGACTGTGCAAGACTCTATGTTTGGGTTAGCCATCAATAATGTCGCGAAGACTCTTGGAGTAGAGTAGGTAACAATACAACGGTCGAATAGAGCAGTGAGAATGTATTGAAGGCTGGCGTGATTTACTTGATTGTACACCAGACGAACTAACCTACAGCTCCAGGGAAGCAGCCTATATAAGATACAGTGGTGACATCTAGAATTTCTTTCTCCAGTTGAAGATCTGTGAGATAGGTGTGTGCTTATACAAGTAGCTGATGCTATAAAATTGTAAAATATCTTACTGAGAGATTTCAAAAAGATAATAATTTAAATATATACTCAAATTTGTAAATAAAACAAAATTCTTACAAAGCTTTGTGATCTCTCTTGCTACCCAATTAAGTTAACTTGGGCGCCATGGTACTGTAACGTAAGAAATAAGCAGGTTATGTATATAAATTTAAGTCAATCAGTAGGCTGAAAATCTTCAGTATATCGATTTTGTGGATTTGATATTTCTAAAATCTCCAATTCATGACCTTCCTAGTGAAAAAAATTATTTTCTATTTTTTGAATGCAAAGCCTGTCAAAATGACTTTTGAAACATAATCAGCTGACATGCCACACCCACTTTGATCCTCAAATGGTTTTATTTATTCATAGTAGAGTAACTGCAAGTATAAATCTTAAGTCCCTTTATTTTCTTTTTAAGCAAAGTTTGCATGCATTTCGTAGAATTTAATGAAAGTAATTGGGTATTAAAAAATGCTTATGAAGCAATAATAATGTAAAGAAATCATGAGCAAAATAAAGAAAAATTCAGAATTTGAAAGGGAGTTTTCTTCTCCGAAGAAAAAATATATGCATTAAAGCATTTGTACTTCATGTTAATGATAAAAATTGTTCATTAAATGCCGGTAATACGTAAAAAATATTAAAAAATGCATCAGAATTAGGAAGTAGAACCTGGCGAATAAACTGTAAATGCCATGAAACACCTCGATATAAAAACTGTAATGAAGACAATGTGGGCATTTTCTGCACAATCCAAAAAAAGAAAGAAAAGAAAAAATATTAAATATTAAAAGGGAAATATTAAATTATTATATTAGGATTAGGAGGGAAATATTATTATTAGGAGGGAAATATTAAAGACAACAGGCATAATAGGGCAGGATTGTAAAAGTCTCATCGCGCTTTCAACTAAAAACTCCTCTTGTGTTATTTGGGGCCGAAAAGGCAAATTCTTTCAAGCCAAATCCAAGTCAAATCCAGAAGCGAAGCGTGATTATGCTACTAAGAACCTTTTAAATAGCAGAAGTTTAGCGTAAGCAGGGTGGTGGAAGTGATTATATGAGGTTCATGTGTTCGAGTAAATAAGCTAAAGTAAGAGAAGGTATCTGACATTCAAGAGAATTTATTCGTGCCAGAGCGTTCAAGTCAAGGTGGATTCCATTCCACACGAGATTAACAACAATGTCATTTAGGATTCGAGTGAGTTACTCCTTACCTAGGATATATAGGTATGATTGTTCAAATTAATACTAGGAACTGTGTATTTACTGTGGTTATGAGTAGGAGGAAAGTTACAGATAGTGATTAGGGTCGCGCTTATTTCGTCTTACGTATTGTGTGTCTCTTCACCTCAAATCCGCTAAGTTAAAATATTAATATCTTTATTGTTTATAGTTTAAGTTAAGATCTTAATAAATATCGATTCAGATTATGACAAGACCTGGTCCTTCATTCACTCCCACACCTCTAGATCACGAGGAAAACGAAGGAGTAGGGCAACTCTCAAGGGCCAATGCCTTATAGAAGAACTTCTCAAACTTTCAATACTGGCGATCCAATTTTCAATCAAAATTTTTATCGCGCCCTCCCTTACACAATAACAATGCATTGAAAGCAATGATATTGCACTTTGAGACGCTAAAGCTACTGTACGATCTTAATTATATAAACCGTACTAATTAATACGATAAGTATACTAGATTTTATATATTACACTTTTAAGTAATATATACTTTATTTTTCTTTCTCGAATTTTTAAATTGGAACAATTGCAAAATACGGTGGCCGCTTTGAAGACAAAATATAGATCTCAGCCAAATATAGAAAAAAATACTCAGTGTCATTTTCTACTCGTAAACCTCCCTTTGTAAAACTTTGCTTTGCAAGACAAGCCCATGGAAGTCGCTAATACTTATTAAACTTGCTCTTAATTCAGTATTAATTAATTAGTTATAAAATACCTTGTGCAGCACTGACACATTAAAAGTATACTGTCTGAAGTACTCGCTCTTCACACGAGCTCATTAAAAAAAAACTAAACATTATTGATATAATAGCAGCGTTGTCAGGAGAGTAAACTCAAATGCACGACAATGTTTACAAAAATGTAAAATGATATTTTATAATGAATGTTCATATTATAATTAGTTTTAATTGAACTGTAATTTTAAGCCTAACAGAATTAGCATTTAGAATTAATGTTAAATAATGAAAAATAATATAAAACTATGATGGAGAATGTGTTATTTTTAATATTTAAATCGAGAAGACTTCAAAATGTTTTATCCCTGGCTCAGGAACACACTCGATACTAACGTTAATGATCACGCGTGATGATTGAGTCATCCCAATCCTTTTTCTTATTGTGCACGATAAAAATCATGATTCCAGGGAATTACTTAATTAAGAGAATGTATACTTACCTGTTTTTAAGGACTTTTCAATTTTCTTTGGTAACAAATAAACAGTTTTGCCGGAATTAACGATTTCGTGATCTGTGTTCCCCGCGCGAACACTTCCGGGTTAGAAGTGTATTCAATATAACAATAGAGATGTTACTGCTAAAAAAAGCGCGTAAAACATTCTTCATTATGATTTATATGTTTGAGAATACTCATAAAATAAGTATTGGCCAAGTAATCCTTCAAAGTGCTATCTGTGTTTTTCCAAACATCATAAAACTTTTTTACATGAAAAAAAAATGCCACAGATAAATACATTATTTACAACTTCCTTAAAAGAGAAACAACACCTAAGAGAGGAGTCATAACTAACTGTACCAATAACTGAGAAGGTCAAACAAATGATCAGCAAATTATTCTGCTGCCTTCTGCAAAACTGTATAGTATATGTCAAATACACAATAAAAGTGATGAATTTTTTTATATTCCTAATTTTTTTCGATTTTGGGTATGGGTTTGTTTTTTTTTCTCTGAAAAAGTAGTATTTTAGGTTTAAAAAGAAATCGTAATAAAAAAATCTCTCATCATGGGATTACATCAAATCAAATAAAAGTAGATGAGAAACATACATTTTAACAGAGTGCATTTTTTATTATGTCTGAATGTATTTTGTTTTACTACATTCTAGTAAATTAATTATTTTTTTAAATCTTTTATTTTCGATACGCTCGTGCCTCCCTTGTAGGGATATTGCGTCCCCCAGGGGGCGCACCCCACTGTTTGAGAAACGCTGCCTTATAGGATATTTGATGAGGTAAGAATACATACAAAAATGACTGTTTCCTAAAAATTATATTTTTAAAACTTGGTTTAAAAAATGAACTTTTTCTAATTGTACTGTTATACAATGTAAGTTTAGATAATATATTCATTATATGCACTTTTGCATGCTGAAGTGAGATTTTTGAAGTAAAAAAAAACATTTTGCTAAAGAGCACATGTCGTAACAAAAAGTGATAATTTGAATAAATTCATAGTGATGCTCAGAAAAATTGGTTTTTGAAAAAACAAAACAAAAAAAAATCTTCCTTTAGTATAAATGTAAAACTTTGTGCATTACTTTTAATCTTTAGTATTCAAAGGTTTCTCAATGAAAGATCATGAAAATAAATCCAATGTCTTTGTACGAGTAGCTTGTAAAAGTGCATATAAATTCCATGTTTAAAAACAAAAAGAGTTTTATTTTGGCTGCTTTAGAAATTTTTAGTTCAGTTTAAAGAAACTTTCGAATTTTAAAACTTTCAGAAACTGTTTGCATGTGAACATACAAATCTTTTTTGAAAACTTTCGAAATGTCATACAATCATGTATTCCCAAATGTCATCACAAATTCATACCCAAACCAGATTGATAACATTTTAAAAGTATACAGGTTGTTTTTAAAGAATAT
Source organism: Trichonephila clavipes (assembly GCA_019973935.1). Taxonomy (NCBI): domain Eukaryota; kingdom Metazoa; phylum Arthropoda; class Arachnida; order Araneae; family Nephilidae; genus Trichonephila; species Trichonephila clavipes. The sequence continues at coordinate 120,762 of BMAU01019830.1, forward strand.
GGGAGTGTTTTAAAACGCTTTATATATAGTATTTATTACATATAACATATTAGTATGACTCATACATCGAGTGAAAGAGAAATTGAAATAGTTTTGTTTGGTGGCATGTGTGTGCGTACCTATGCTAATTTGTTTCCCTTTCGTGCCTATCAGCACGCTAACATAAAAATGGTGACTGGTGAACAGAAAGCGTTTTTGTGTTCTTTAGTTTGCAAAGACAGAATCTGCTATTACTGTGCAACGAGCACTCCGTATTCAGTTCGGTTGTCACCCTCCAAATGATAATAACATTCGTAGATGGTATCCACTTTTTGAAACAACTTGTTGTCTTTGTAAAGGGAAAAGTACGGAGCGACCAATGCTTAGCGAAGAGAGTCTTGTTAGAGTGAGAGGCTTTTTAATGCGTATCCTAAATAAATCAATTCGTCGCGCAAATCGTGAATTAGCAATGCCAGTTATGACTGTTTGGAAAGTTTTAGACAAACGCTTAGAGCTACGTCTTTACCATCGGCATTTGCTACAAGCTCTAAAGCCGACAAATTTGATCTACGCGCCAAATTCGCAAACGTCATTGATGCCTACTAATGAAAATTTTATGGATTATATCGTATTCAGTGATGAATCAGCGTTTAATCTCTGTGAGTATGTGGACACTCATAATGCACGCATCTTGAGCTTAGAAAATCCTCACGAGGTGCTAGAATTGCCACGAGACTCACCTAAATGTTGACTGAATGTTTTTGTGCCGCATCTCGGCAGAAAATGTAGGGGCGTTTCGTTTTCGGAGAACCAACTGTAACTGGTTCTGCCTATCTCGATGCTCTACAGCTATCGCTATTTCCTCAATTGGAAGAACGTGAACCAAATAACTTCATTTGGTAGCTAGATTGGGCTTCGCATCACTGGCATCTCTCGGTACGCGATTAGTTGAACATCACTGTATCCAACCAATGGATTGGCCGCTACCGGCCTCACGATAAAGCTTGTTTCACCTGGCCTCCATGTTCACTCTATCTTATGCCATGTAAGTTTTGATTTTTATCTGAGGTGGCTCATTAATGATTGTGTGTACGTTTCTCCGCTACCAGATGACCTTCCAGACTTAAGACACAGAAATGAAGCCGCTGTTACAAGAATTACCTCAGATACACTGAACAAAGTTTAGGATGAACTCACCCATCGACTTGATGTGTTCCGTGTGACGAATGGGGATCAAGCTTGTAGATAAAACTGTTTCAATTACTCTTTCATTCGGTGTATGAATTATACTTGTAAGTTATATGTAATAAATACTATACATCGGTCAAACTCCAATATTCATTTAGAAACACCCGGTATGTATGATGCTTTATGGTCAACTTTGATTTGGTTTAATGCATCAAATATGAAAGTTCTTCATAGATTGATGCAGAATTTGAGGAAAATAATTTAAGTGCTACAGACTATCTTGTTAGACAAAAACTGAAAAATGCTATTTATGCGTTTTCTGGACCATTTAAGTAAAATAGGAAACAAAAAAGTCTTAAAATAAATGAAGAAGAAGCTAATGTTTAATAAAATGGGATAAATACATGTTGCAATTGCGCTAGCTTTCAAAAGAAAGGTGCGCTCATGAGATTTTTAAATTTGAAATAACCAAAATTATTTCAAAGAAAACAAAGAACTGCATAGAGTGTGTTTTCTACTTAAGAATAAATATTGCTTGTGAAATTTAGCTTTATTACCTATGCTATGGGATATTTAAGATGTTTAAGTTTATGGTAATAGGGGAAAAATTGTGTATCTTTTACCTTAGTCTTATATCTTCTTTTATGAAACAACTTTTGCTTTTGCAAAAAATATTAAAACATTCCCCATTAACGTAGGATCTATCTACCAAACTTGATAATGCTTTGAAATTCAATGGATATCTATTTTGTAGCATTCATTCAGTGCTAGGTTTGATAGTTTTCAATATGGTAAAAAAGTGCTGACCATTTTACTAATCCTTTTAAATTTCTCTGCAAAACGTTCATTGTTACCCAACTGAAATCCAAATCTAATTCATTGACACTGAAAAGTGAATTAAGGAATTTATATCTAAAGACAGTGATCTGAATTATGTTGAGTTGTGGAAGTCTGTTCCAGCACCCAAAGAATAGAAATGATAAGTGGAATAAAATGAACGAAATTGCTGTAAGTTAAGAAGGTATTAATAGAAAACGTTTAACTGCAGTATTGATTTATCCCTGAATGTCTTTTATTGCAGTGAATATTGCGAAAACCCGTCGAGGAAAAAGCTCCCAAGGTGTTTGTGTTTTTTTATTTTAGCTGTTTGATAATCATTTGACCAGTTTAAAGAAACTTTTAAAATCTAATACTTTTAGAAATACTGTTTGCATGTGAATATACAAAATCCTAATGAAAACTTTCAAAATGTAGTATACTCATGTATTCTGAAGCGTACATCAAAACCATTTGATATATTTTTCTATTGTATTTATGATGATTTATAGTCAACTTTGATATTTGTAATGCATCCAAGCTAAAAATTCTTCAAAGATTGATACAGGATTTGAGAAAATTAATGTAAATGCTACAAAATATCTCGTGAAACAAGAACTGAAAAATACTATGTATGTATTTTCGGAGCATTTTAAGACTTTTTAGTTTCCGATTTTATGCAAAATAATTTAAGAATATACTAATGTTTAATAAAATAGGATAAATACATGTTGTAATTCTTTATTTTGGGTGTGAGGTGACTTTTTACATTAATAATGCAATTTGCTCAAAATGATTTTTTTCAAACAGCGTGTACATTTACCCCCAAATCTTCTGGATGAATTCACAATCAAAATTTGCTGCGTATAACTGATATGTAACTATATATACTGAAGTGAGCTTTTGGGGATTTTCCTAAATTGTTTTGCTGAAGAATAGTTATCGTAAAAAATGACAATTTTCAAAAATTCATAGTGATACGTTTACGTTGCATGTTTTTGAAAAAAAAAAAAAAAAAACTAGACAATATATCTGAAAAAATGCATTTCTGTATAAATATAAAAATGTAATTAATACACAAATAAAATATGAAGTTTTTATATTTAACAGTTTCTGTGAAAAAAAAGGTACATAAAAAGCTCAAATTAACATTGTCGGTATAAGGGGTACCGACTAGTCTTAAAAAAGACTCAGTGTTGTAAGTACTGCCGTAACAAATACTGTAACAAAATTAGAACAAAAACTTTTGCAAACAAAACATTTAGATTTTAACAAGTTAGAAGAAATATGAGAAATGCTAGTAATTTTGAATCCCTTAAATGTGTAAACAAAGCATTAGAATCAATATTTGATGACGTAAAATTCGAAGATGAATAAGGTAGGACTGTTTTTGACGTCTCAGCGTATGTTAAAGGCTCCGTTACTGTAAACAAGTGCATCAATTAAGGACGGAATCTTACTGAACTTATCCCATCAGCTCTGACTCGTTTTAGAATAGGAAAAATGGATGAAACTGCAGATATTCACTAGGCATTCTAACAGATATTTCTAGACGAACATGGTAGAGATTACTTGAGATTTATCTGGTGGAAAGATGGCAATCCTAAGAAAGAGATTATTAATAAACATTTTTGTGAATCTTTGGCATCACTCGTAGTCTTTTTATTTTAGGTGCAACCCTTGCTTACAATTTGAATCACGTACCCGAAGAGATCAAAACTGTTTCCAATCAACTTAATGAGTACTTATGTGTAGATAACTGCTTGGCAAGTTTTAACTCTGTAGAAGAGTTAAACTAGCCAACTTGGTTTTGAGGTTCATATCGAAAATATTCTTTACGGAGATGAATCTCAAAACATCTTATAGTCAGCACAATTTGATCTATGAGGATGAAGCTGCAACAAATACTCTAACAATTCAGATGAACTAGACAATACAGAATCAAGTAGTGAAAATGTTCCGGTGGTAGGACTTCTCTGGAATACTCGATAAGATACTGTAAAATTGTGGGTTCTTTTCGGATCGTGTTTGAATTGTGAAAAGAAAATAATTGCCGTCAGAATTTTGTCCCTCTGTTTTATTGCACATCTTCATTGGGATATTTCATAAGAAAAAGAATATATTTAGATAATCTAAGATTACAAATCATCATCCCGCCGTCTTTCCTTTATCCGACAAGGTTTTTCGTGCCACAGCTCTCCATTCTCTCCTCGTTCCGACGATTCTCTCCTCTCTCGTTGTCAGGTTCTTCTCCCTATATCGTGTGTCTCGTTCGACCTGTTGCCAGGTGCAGACAGTAGAACCTTACACGCCCCACCTAAGAGTAAAATTTGCTCCTTGTGGCTGATTTTACCATTTCAGACACCAGGAACAGAAAATTCACAAACCATGAAACAGAAAATTCACAAACAGAACACACAATAATTGCAACAGTCAATAGTCTTGATGATTGTTCTAGTTAAAGTTCCTTAAAACAAACACATGAAATATTATAAATAATTTAGTTCACCCAATTGAAATAAGTGATTATATGTTCCCAGAAGGATCTAAACTGTAATGGGATTGCAAATAGGTACATAGAAAACACATTATACAACAACAAAAAAACACTAAATATATACAATTCAGTCCTTATCTTCATGAGGACCATGTTTACTTCATTAACTCATGAAACGAAATCACTAAATCTATATTAAGTACACGAAAAAAAACTTTCCTAAGGCTCTAATTTGCCTTTGGCCGGTATGATTTCCGACCCAACCTATCTCAACCATTCTAATACAAAGTTAATTTGATTTACACGATTTTTCCAAATTTGCATCAAAATGTCTGTATCGACCATTCGAGATACAACAAACTGCTCTAACCATCTTAAAACCTGAGTCGCTAAATTACATCCATAAGAAGTGCATACAATCTTAAACCTCATTTTTTTAGTCATGTAAATTCCAAACGACATAACGCATGTGGCATACTTCAGATAACTCATCGTGAGAGAACAACAAAAATACCACTTCCACAAATCCAGTACCGTGACCCACGATGCTGCACTATTCTTTTCTACAAAACCTTCCCTTTTCAACAAAAGATAAATCTCGGTTCTCGAAAATAAGTTTAACACAAAGCTTCACAGGTTACCTTCGCACTGAGACTAGTCCCAGGCATAGCTTTGCCCCACCTAGTGTGCTGATCAACCAGACATAAAATATATTTATGTCCCTTTGAGCTTGGCGGATCAATTGGACCTATCAGATTCATATTCACCACATGAAATGGCAATTCAGGCCTTGCCACAGGTGTAATGGGTGATCGGTCTTTAATCCTAACCGATCGAGTGAGCTGACATTCTTTACATGACTCACAAAATTTCTTCACATCGGCCCTCAGACCCTCCCAAAAGAAAGAATACTTGATTCGTTCAAATGTTTTCTTGGGACCAATGTGACTACTGAACACGGAAGTATGCGCTAGTCTAAACACCTCAGTTCTTCTGCATTTCGGAATTACCAGTTGCCCAATACTCTCCCCGAGTATTTTATCTCTATGAAATAGATGCACATCTACGTCATAGTAGTTTCCTTTGCCTTCCTTAGCATGGCTTCCACAAGCCAATGATAACTCTGCTCAGCACTCCTGCTCGGAAAGAAAACTATCAGCCACCATGCTTCCTTTATCCATCTCAGCGGTCACCTCCTCATCCTTAGTACCCAATGTCCCCACTTCATTCCGACATAAAGTTATATTCCTTTGAGAACCCTTCTGTGTTTTCTCTGGCAGAATACCTAATGAAACTTAGGTTTCATCTACATTTCCTGAGTCAACCCTCAGATCCTGAAAGCTTTGAGCCATTGAATTCTCTTCACTCTGGGCTCCTCTCAACATATCCAAAACATATGATGGAAACAACACGTCTTCTACCAAAACTTCTGCCAAAGCACATAACACTTGCTGGTGCACCACATTAACCTGGCCACCTGTAGCAAGACCAAATGGAACATATACTAAAGGACATTTAACCGCTGGACCGAAAATACCTTTCAAATAAATCGTGGAAGCTCCTTCAACCGAGATTCCAGGAACTAAGTCTTTCTTGATATCAGTAATTACCGTACCAGGATCCACTAACGCATGGACTATTTTCCCATCTACACCGATAGATGTTTTTACGAATTTACATAATTTGTCTTCAATAGCCCGCCTAGGAATGACTTTACCTAGCACATCAACTCTAGCAGCTACCGTCCCATCTACCAATTCCGTCCCTTCTGTTGACACCTTATTCTCATTAAATCTTTTATTATCAACCTCTTTGTTTTTCGGACAATCCCGCTTAAAATGTTTATCTGATCCGCAGGTGAAACAAGCGAATTTTTTAATTTCAGTTACTTGACCTTTATCAAAGTTTTTCCTAGAAGAAAAATTATCTGACTTTTTCTCCCCAAATGGCTGTTTACCCCCACTACCATTAAAACTTCTCTTTTCACTATCATTCCATTTAGTTCTCTCAGGTTCATCGTAGGATTTCCCTTTGGAAGCATAAAATATATCACATTGTTTGCCCAAGTCCCTGGATTTGTACCATTCTTCCCCTTGGAGCACACCAATATGGGTCGCCGTCTCAGAATCCAACATTTCAAACATTTTATCTGCTACGACCAGTTGATTAACTGACTCAAAATCATTCGCTCCTCTTAACATACAGTAGTATAACCACATCGATGTTAAACGGGACGCGAACAGGGAGAAAGTTTCGTCAGAGTTACGTTTGGCCTTTCTAAAAATTTCTAAACATATTTTTGGTGAGGGTTCATACTCCTTGAGCACAACCTGTTTTAAAGACTCGTAATCTTTTAATTCTTCTTCGCCTAAGTTAACTAATAAGTTTGACACTTTGTCTCCTAACATGCATAACAAAACCTTCGGTTTTAACTCATCGCTAACCATTTCATTTTAAGACTAGAAAAGAAATAGTCCCACAAGTCTGATTTATTGGGTACATTTACAGTTAAGAGCCTAACCATTTTAACTATTTCATCTAAAGATTTTACACGTGAAGTTTGACCATTATTTTGAGTAGCACTCTATTTAGCGTTCCTAGATAATTCTATTTCCAAGCGTAATTTTTCAATTGACAATTGTTCTTGTTGTTCTAGTTTTTGCTGCTGTTCTGTTTCTAAACTTTCGGCTGTAATAACTTCCAATAACTCTTTTGCCTCTTCCTTCTTGTAATATTTACTAGAGATTATTAAATCCCTTAAAACAATTTTAGACATAGACGGATCAGGTGACTCATCTAAGCACCGCGCTAATTGAATTAAGTCAATTTTCTTACTTCTAATGAGAAATGCCATTTTTAATAAAGCTAAACCTAATGCGAAATTAACTTCTAACAAATTTAAATACAAACACTTAAATGACCTAGTACTATATATTTAACAAGCAAAAACATAATACACTCGTTTTTCCTAAGAGTACTCAAATTCCAGAAACACAATACGAAATATGTTTGCAATAATACTTATATGCAACACAGTTATTTGTTACTGATCAGAACGCAGAGCCTTTTAAAAAAACACAATTAACAACATACTTTAGCTACATTAGCATAGAATTATTTCTCAAATCATAAATCTACTCTTAGTTTCTTTTTTTTTAATTAAAGGAAGAATCTTATGCAGGAAACAAAAAACCAATATATATATATATATATATATATATATATATATATATATATATATATATATATATATATATATATATATATATATATATATATATACATCCTAAATTACGAGCAAATGAAATAACCTCAGATTGCATTAAACCATCAACTAACTGACAAATTGCAACACTTTTGCTTAAAATGAAAAACAATCATATAATATTAAAAAAAAACATGCCATATTCTAAGTCATAAATAACCTACAAAATCTCTTATTTACAACATTTTAACAGGGAGTCTACTTGAAATACATATACATTTTTTTTAATGGATACTTTTCACTGACTCAAACATACATTTTTCGCTACAATTATTTTAAGGTAAATTAATCTAATTCCTTTTTTTTTTAAATTCTGCAAACTGAATTGTTATGCAAAACACTTTCTATACACAGATTTTAATTTTTGAGACAACTTCAATATACACAAATCGTGTAATTTTTGAGACAACTTCAATATACACAAATTTGAATTTTTGAGACAACTTCAATATACACAAATTTTAATTTTTGGACAACTTCAACACAGTAAAGAATGATGATAAAAAAAAGAAATTATAGTTTAACACTATGCAGAACTCTAAATAACATATTTTACAACATTTAAAATGATACCCTATTATTTCCAGGTAAAATAAGTACACAATAATCTTATTTCATCTACACAATAATCCAACAACATAGAATATTGCAATAAACCAATGAAATTTTCTTTTCCAGATATATCTGCTTTTTCTATTTTTTTAAACAAATTAAATATGACTACATCCCATTACTCGTTTAAATATTTACACAATATTTTAACTTAGGGGAACAATAGCCACTTACCTCGACATGAACGCTGTTTCTGTCCTTGAACACTGCTGGGATTCCCTTCGTTGTTTTCAGATCACAGCTCCATTCATCAGAATCTGAAGAAAAATACAGCATCTGTTTATTCCATAGCCCAACTCGGCAGGTGATAGCAAATTTCTGTATGATGATCTTGATTTTCACTTAAAACCGTAGAAGAGAATTCCCGGGATCCACGTGGTCATCAACTTGAAAATACACCGCAGGATACTATTTCCTTAAAAATTTTCTTTCAAACTGAATGTCCACTAGAACCTTGTTCACCATTATGTAGTATGAACACTGATCAATTTGAAATATTTTGTTCATTTAACTTCTGATTAACATTGCTCCATCGCAATCGCACTTCTGACACCAGTGTAAACTTGTGGGTTCTTTTCATATCCTGTTCGAATTGTGAAAAGAAAATAATTGCAGTCAGGGTTTTGTCCCTCTGTTTTATTGCACATCTTCCATGGGACATTTCATAAGAAAAATAATATATTCAGATGATCCAAGATTACAAACCATTGTCCCGCCGTCTTTCCTTTATCCGACCACGGTTTTCGTGCCACAGCTCTCCATTCTCTCCTCGTTCCGACCCTTCTCTCCTCTCTCGTTGCCAGGTTCTTCTCCCTATATCGTGTGTCTCGTTCGACCTGTTGCCAGGTACAGGCAGTAGATCCTTTCAGATACTTTATCTTGTGATCACAGAAGCCTCTTAGAAATTGAACAGACAGTTACCAAGATCAAAATATTATCTTAAGCCCATAAAATATTCGATCATATTGGTTTCACATGCCCCGTTATTCTTATTCAAAAACTACTTTTGCAAGAGTGCTGGTCCTTTAAAGCTTCTTGGGACTCAAAACTGCCTCATGATATTACGATGCAATTCAGTAAATGGAAGAAACAAATCATTGACTTGTACGAAATAAAGATATCAAGGAGAGTAACTCATATATTTCAATGGTATCAGCAAAAGTGACATTTGTGATGCTCGCAAAAAATTTATACTGATTGTGTTTTTCTGAGAGAAGTTTGATTCAGAAGTGACGGGCCTACTAGTAAAAGCTCGGTCTAGAGCTGCAACTCTCAGAAACTTTTCTATTTCTCGACTTGAATTAATAGATTGCAATATTGGAACAAGACTCTCTGAAGTAATAAAGTACTTATAATTAAACAACATAGAGAAACGTTAATGGTTTAATTCCACGGATGTCTGTCACTGGATCAGAAAAGAAGGCCAGTGGGCAGTACTTGTTGGTAACAGGGTAAAAGAAATCAGAGAACTCTTAGTGATTCTGAAAAGAAGACTTATGTTACTGGTTCGTTAAACCCTAGTGACCTGCATTCTCGAGGATGTAGAGTAGAAGTTTTAAGTAAATCTCGATAGTGAGAGGGACCTGCTTGGTTAAGGTACCCGACTACGTTCGGAACCGTGATTTTAAAAAAGCGCATAAATGGATATTGTTTAATATTTAGTGTCACTTAGATTAGAATGCATGTATAAAATTGTTTTAAGGATATTTTGACAAAAAAAAAATTATTTAAATACAACATTTCGGCAAAAAATTAACTTAGAATAACCTTTTTTCAAAATGTTCTCCTTTTGTTAAAAATTATTTTATTATAATAATATTTTACCTGTGCATATAGCTGAGATCTCTGTATAGAGGCTCAACTATGATTTTTGAAAAATTCACATTATTTTCAGAGTTAAAACCAATTGAAATAATTAACGGCGTTTTTTCTTAAAATTTCTATGTTGTCATAAAACATGGATAAGCCTACTTCTAAGTTATATATTTCTAAATTTCTAGCTGACCCTCTGTCAAGAGGTCTGAGCTATATACAGGCCAAATATTATTAATAATAGATGCATTTTTCACAAAAGGAGAACATTTGGAAAATTGATCAGTCTATGTTAATTTTTTGTCAAAATATTGTACTTAAATAGTTTTTTATTGTAATACTATTTTTAAAACAGTTTTATGCACATTTTCTAATCTCAGCGACACTAAATATCACAAATATTATCCATTTACACGCTTTTATAAATCACGTTTCCGAACGTAGTCGAATACCTTAAGGACACCGATTGATGAATGGCCAAAATCTGAAATATTGCCTAGTTTTAAAATAATCAATTCTGAAAGAAGACAATATTAATCAGAGCCACAGACACAGAACAAAAAAATTTGATCGTATGTCCTCTTATGGAAATTAATTAATTATAATTTTAATTATTAATATTAATTTATTAATATTAATGGCTTGGATATACAAATTTGTAGATAATTGTAGAATCAAACACACTGAGACAGCTTTTGGAATATAAACCTCCGAAAAAACTGATAGAGAAGAAAAACTAATATTAAAAATAGTTCTAAGGGAAACTTTTACAGAAATAGAGGATAAACGATTAAAATCCCTTCAACCTTGGAGAGATGAAAAATCCGCAAAAACCCGCATCTTAATGAATATGCGAAAAAATTTCATTTTCAATAATATTGATCCATGATCATGCAATATTAGAAAAATTCACACACTCCAGACATTTACTTTTAAGCCATTCAGGAATTCGAATTTTAATGTGTAATTTGTGAGAACACACTTTTGGATTATTAAACATTAGAAGACTGTAAGAAAAATAGAAACATATGGTATAAAATATCAAAGATTTGAAGCTAAACATAAGGTATCACATGAGGGTCCTCTTCCTGATGATCGTGTAAGAGAAGCATCTATTTCTGAAATAGTTGTTTTCGATTATGCTGGCTCTCTAATCATAGAAGGAAAACCAAAGGTTTGATTAGTAATTTTCAATTGTGCTGATTATATATATATAGAGTTGGAATTGGCTACATCTTTATCCACAAATAATTTCTCACAAACCTTAAGAAGATTCATCGCACGTCGAGGTAGAACATCGATAATTTACTGCGTCAATGGCAAAAATTTTAAAGGAGCTGAAAATTTATTAAAGTCATCAATTGGGACACAATTTAAAAATTCAATACGGCTCATAAAATTATTTAGACGTTCACCCTATACCCCCCCCCAGCTGCACCATCGTGGGGGGGCTGGTCAGAAAAATTATTTGGAATGATCAAAGGAATTCTTAGAAAATATTTGGAAGAAGTTCTTTTAATTTCGAAGAAATAAATACGATTAGCTATGGCAAAGAAAATATCCTCAACAACGGACCTTTGACATACGCTTCAGGATGATTTGACTCCAATTTCTCCATCCATGTTTTTAAGAGATATAAAAGAATCTGGAACTGATTTAAATTATTTGGATTAAATTTCTCTTAACAAGAGAGATAAATACAGACAAAATATTAGTTACGAATTCGAAAAAAATATTTCGACTATAATTCTTGGGATATTCAAAGAAATTACCCTTACATAAAAATCAACAAGTTCAAGTTAGGGATATATTTTTTGTCTCCAGCAATAACCGTAAGAAAATAGACTGGTATTTACCTTGAGTGATCGAACGCTTCCCTTCTAAAGAGATGGACATGTACGTCTTACTAAGGTGAAAATGAAGAACGGTGAATTTCTCCGTCCCATGGATCCATCTATACCCGTGGAGTTAAATAAAGGACTGTATATCCCCCAAAACTTACGATTCAGACATGGATTACTATGTAAACAACGAGTTTTAGTTTTTCGAACTCGAGAAACTAAAAGGTGGGAAGATGTTGTGTCTGTGGCAACACTCTCTCACTGCCAATAACTGAACTCTGAGCCACGCATGCACTTGATAATTATGCTTCTTTTGTTTTGTATTAGTAGTAAAATAGATGTATCGAAATACAAGTAGTAATTTTAGGCTATATTATGTAATCTAACTTTTATTAAATAATGTTATGTCTATTCATGTAGTGTAGTTGCAGTATTACGTGCACTTAAAACAGCGTTTCTCAAACTGTGGGGTGCACCCTAGGGCAAGGTGTGATAACTACACGAGGGGGGGGGCTTGAGCATATTGAAAAGTCAAAAAAATCCTTTAAAAAATTATTAATTTACTGAAAGTAAACAAATACAGTCTGACATAATAAAAATTAAAATTAACATTTACACTGATATAATATGCATCAGTACTGCACAGTGTATTTTATAATTAATTTAACAATATTAAGAACAAGTTTAATAATTGCCAGTGGACCCATAGGCTTGTAATCTATATATAAAATAATGGATGCTTTCATATATGAAATAGCTTCAAACCCGTCCAGATTATTACTATGAAAATTGGCATGTCTATGTATTTCTTAGAGGAGAAGATTTTTTTGCTATACTCTTTGTTATAGCTCCCCACCAGGTAGCGCTACAGCCTATCAACTTCAGCACCATTCAATCAATCGTCAAGCTGTCAACAGGGTTGCTAAAAATGATGCCTATTTGGCTCTATCGCCAACATTCCACAACGTTTCCATTAAATCGTCGTTATGATGTAAGAAACGGTGTTGCTTCCGAATCACATATAATTTTCACATAAAATAGATACTACAGAAACTAATATTAATGGATTAAACATCCAGATATAAGTTATTTACACTTTTATAAGTGTTCATTACACAAAATTTGTAACAATGTGTTACTTTTGCTGAGCAGAGATCAGCTTAGGAAGGTGTTTTCAAAAATCGACTCACAAGAGAGTTACGGGACATTAAAAATAAAAAAGAAATCCTTTTTATCAGCATTAGATCTACAGACTTAAATTGTAACTAATGTAGTATTTTTGCTCAGCTGAAATATGTAAAAAAAAAATGTTTAATTTGTAATTCACGTAACATTAAGCCCTTAAAAACTTCTTTATCAATCAACTGTATTGTTTAATTTTTCAATTCACCCGTGTGAAGAGTGGGTATACCAGCTAGAAGAAAAATATAAACACAAGTTAACACTTATCTCGATAATCTGTACGGTTTATAATGAATCCCCTAGATGTCGCTTAAGGGTTACGCGATTCGCTCCCCGATGCCACCGTTTTTCCCATAGGTGCGCGTATGTGATGTATTGGGAGGGAGGGGGAAAGGAATATAAATATGCGCAGATCCTCTGAAATAAGTGAGTTCTTCATAAACACAAAGTTCTTTTATTCCATTTTCCGAAACCTAAAAAATTTCATGGATAGCAGTACACAGAAAAGATCATACTTTGAAAAGTCGTATATATACGTCCGGGGTAAATAACGTGTTAGCTGAGTGAGATGTTAATATATGCCAGTGACTTAAGAAGTTCAAGTCGTATTGTAGTTTTAGCGTCAACGTATAATATTATTGAATTCAATAGATTGCTATTGTAACGAAGGAGGAGGGCGTATGAAAATTATGATTGGTTATTAGATCGCAAATATTGAAAGCTTGAGAAGAGCACTGAATTAAAGAAATAATTTAAAAATACAGGCTCCTCATCTTGGATATCTAATTTATTGAAACGCATTGTTTGCAGCACTTCTTCAACAAGGACATGAATTGACGTCCTATGTATAAGTATAAGAGATAAGTAAAATTATTCCTTACTATATTATATATTATATATATATATATATATATAATATATATACATATATATATATATATACCTATATATATATATATATATATATATATATGTATATATATATATAAGAATATGCAAAACATAAAATATTGTACCTTTACACATCACGTAAAAATATTTAAATATTAAACTTATAACTGAATATAAAATCAGCCTGTGTCTGAGTAAACAAAGTAAATAACGTTAACATTAGAGAGTATTTATAGTATTTAAAAAATGGAAAATCTAACGACAGGGGACTGATAACCTGATACACTAACAAAAACACAAACACTGTAAAATAATATTTTCGATTTCAGATCCTTATGATAGAAAAAGATATCACTTACCAAATTCTTCGTTTATGAACCCCGGGATGAGCTTGACCTTGTTCATCAAGTTCCCTGGCATTATTACTACTAGCACCTGCACACGATTATGAACTTGCGGATATTTAAAGTCTTCCAATTTTGCATATTTGCTGTTAATATTATACTCATTTTCCTTTCGAATTTTTGGTTTTTGAGAACCACTCAGTTTTTTTTTTAACTCTACTCATTTTAGGGCCGCGTTTATTCTTGTCTTATTAACAAAATAACAATATAAGAACCAGAATAATTAATTCCGTTTACAAAAAACAGTTCTAATATTACAAGAGAGAAAAGTGAGATCAAAATGTTTTAACAGCGAAGGAAAACTCCCTATATTGAAGTGCACAATGAATATAAATATATATATATATGTACTAAAAACAATTTTGTGAAACATTTCTCATTATGCTTTATTTGATTGAATACTCATAAATCAACGGAAATTTCTGTGGCCATATGGGTTTCTAAATCATAAATTTAGACCATGTAATCATTTAAAATGCTCTCTATGCGTTTTCAAGTATCGCAATACTATTTTTCATGACAGATGTACGTTATTTACGAGTTTGCTAAATGAAACTGAAATACATGGGGGGGGAGCTAAAGAAACCAATGGATTTCTTTGCTATTTCAGTAAAAGGTGACATGTCTTTTTTACTCCCTACCGCTAACATGAAGTATAAATAATAAAAACAGTGATGAATTTTTATATCTTTCTAGCATTTTATTCAGTCTTCCGTTCGAGTTTCTTTTTATCTGTTAGTAATTTAAGTTTGGAATGAAAACCCACTAAAGAAAAGTATCTCTTTCGTCGCGGCGATTATAGCAAATTAAAATGCTTTTTGATTTGGTTATTGGATCTAAGATATCTAATAAGCGATCAAAGTTTTGATTCTGAATGATGTTAGATCACCAATTTTAAAATCGCTTGAAAATTGGATTAAAAAAAATGTAAAGCTAATTTTGTGAAATTCTTCGTTAATGGCGTCAGTCTAGCTTTGGGGCCACTAGAAGCCTTGGACCCCCCGCAGTGCGGGGGTGTACGTTACATTACTGATTACAGGTTTATGAGGTTTACAGGTGATAAATGAAAATAGAGCGAACTCTTTACCATCGCGTAAGATTTTGTGGGTAAATAAGTCTATTTAAAGGTGGAGCGAGCGCTGACGAGAGAAAACACATACTCAAAAAGGCTTAGATGGTGGCTTTTCGTCGAAGTGTTGTATATTGTTCTACTCGGTTGTGCGTCAAAGGGCCGCAATGTTGGATTGTATGTGATTGAAGTAAAATAAAGAAGTATTATAGAGATGATGCCCTTCTCATTTTACCAGCAGACCTGGAGCCTGACATATATATATATATATATATATATGTGTGTGTGTGTGTATGTGTGTGTGTGTGTGTTATTTTACCACCAGGCCTGGGGCCTGACAAATATATATATATATATATATATATATATATATATATATTTCAAGTACATAAACTTCAATTGACTACATGATTTTTTCGTAAGTGTTTTGTAATTCACAAGAAACTACAGACACTTTTTTTTTTATTCACCTGTAGAACTGAAATTTCGGTATAACATTTGTAAAACTCAATTTTGATCTTTATCGTTCTTTTATAAAGGCGTATTCAGCAGAAGTAAAACGATTTAAATTGGTATTACAAAATTAATGAACTTAAAGAGTTTGTGTGTGCTCACAGATACACAAATGCATTCTAAGTAAAACAAGAGATATAATATTCATTTTTATTCTTCACGATCTCTGTTGATTCCCTTATTCTCCCCCTTTTGGCTATGATTTGACTACGGCAGTAGTGTATGAACACATTATTTTTTTTCTGTGGACCTTCGGAATTATCCGGACTCTCATCATCGTTCTGAGCCCATAGAAAATTAAGGTATAAGCTTGGCTATTACTTTAATTCATTGAAGTTAAGTTTAAGAATAGGAATTGACATGCCCCACTGCACTTAGAAATTCAACTATTTAAGATTAATTTATTAAAAATTTAGAGGCAAAAATTAAACCAATAAAGTAGTCAAATCTATTAATTTTCCGGTTTGACTTTTTAGTCCAGTGAGATTATTACAGGGACATCGATGTGCTAGGTTTATGTTAAATGTTACACTGAACAAAATTCAGTCCACGAAAAATTTTTGAAATTCATTTTAATGATGAGCTAAACTAGAGGCGCAGATTATGTTGACCTTATTTCCGCTTTTCTGACGAGAAGAGGGCACGACTAAGGAAATTCAATTGGGGTCGAAACTTGGTGTAATAATAGTACTCCCTTAGGGTGTTCAATCCCTCAATGTAATTCCGCCGAATGGCCAGTCAATTCGGAGAAAAAGCCTTCGAAATTCATGCTTAGCTTTTATACAATTAAATTACAATTTCCTCCAACGATTTCGTAGCTTGGTTGATATATCGTCAGCATACTATGCACAAGGTCTGGGTTCGTTTCATCGGTAAAGTTTTTTCGTTTCATTTAATTAGTTTTAAAATTAAATAAACTTATTTATGAAAGGTTTATTAAATAATAAATGATATTTTATGTAATTATTTATATTTTATAATGTAAAATCAATTAAATAAATTTATCATTAAAATTATTTACTATTAAAATTATTTAAAATTATTATTAATATAAAAATAATTTAAATAATTTGATTAAAATTATTTTAATTCTTTAATTAAAATAATTAATAATTAAAATTAATTAATAAGATTTAATAATAATAAGATTTATTATTAAAATTATTAATTTATTATTAAAATCATTATTAATTATAGATTTATTAAATAATTATTAAATTTATTATTTATTATTGAAATAATTTAAATTTTTTAATTATTTAAAAATCAACTTTTTAAAATTATTTAAATTTATTTTAAAATGTCTAATTAATTGTTTTATAAAATTATAAAATAATTAAATTAATAATTTATAAAAAGACATTTTTTATTATAAAATAATTATATATATATATATATATATATTAATATATATATATATATATATATATATATATATATATATATATATATATATATATATATATATATATATATATATATATATATATATATATATATATATATATATACATATGTTATTAATTATTTTATATTGTATATAATATTTTATTCATAGTTTATTTTATTTCACATTATAAAACTATTTGTAATTAATTCTTATGTATAATATCATTTAATATTTGTTATATATTTTATTATAAGTATATTATATTTTAATATAAAAATATACTTATATATAAAATTTAATATAAATATCTATTTAGTTGCAGTGTTTTTTTTTACATTGTAAAATACAAATAATTGCATAAAATATTTAATATTTAATAAACCTTTCATAAATAAGTTTATTTTATTTTAAAAATAATTAAATGAAATGGAAAAAAAAAATGTAACGATGAATCGAACCCAGACCTTCCGCATAGTATGTAGATGATATATCACCCAAGCTACGAAATTGTCGCAGGAAATTGAAATTTAATTGTATAAAAGCTAAGCATGATTTTCGAAGGATTTTTTTCTCCGAATTGACTGGCCATTCGTCGGAATTACATTGAGGTTTGAAAACAAGAAGTTCTACTATTATACTAAGTCTCGACCCCAAATGAATTTTCTTAGTCGTGCCCTCTCCTTGTGAGACTGAAAAATATCGATGCGCTATTAATATCGCTGTTGAAACAGAGATATAGTTTGTCGTTTTCTAAATAATTACACTGCATTATTCAAACGAAAAATTTAACTGTAACTATTAGTAATCCTAGAATAGAAACAGCCCTGATCTGTGTAATAAATATAGGAACTTTACAATACTTTTCTCGGTCTCGAATTCAGTTAAACTCTTTGCTGCCTTTCTGCACTTGAAATACTAATATATGAAATAAAAATAAGCGAGGCTTTGTGAAAAGAAAAAACAATCAAATTATCTAACTGCCTGACAGATTCGTTTGTATGGTATTACTAAATAAGGGTCATGGTCATGGATAGAAGGAAATCAAAACTACCCCAGAACTTAGAAACAAATGCATCAAAGCTATCCATTTTACGTGTGTGCTTGATAGAGATGTTAGTACATAAAATTAAAGAAAAAGAGATTTTTTTTTTAATATTATGATCAAGTTTTTCAAATTTTCAATGGACACATTGTTGCTTTGGTCTTAAAGTTTACATTTCATTTTTTTTTGTTTCTTTATCTTCCTGTTGTGGCCTGGTGGGAAAAAAAAGATTCAATTACCCTGCTTTAGAAAATGCTTGAATAAAAATCATTTTGAAAGATTATAATAAACCAGAGAGAAAAACTGTTATAAACTGTGTTGTAACAATAAAAAAGTGTACCATTTTTAATATTATAACTTAATATTTTTATAACGCTTTGTTTTTGTTTTTGTAAAAAATTAAAACTTAATCAATGAATAATAATTCATACTTTAATTAAATGCTTTTTAGCGTTGTATATTCCCATATCTTCTATGATATAATGATTGAAGTTATATATAGTTTATTCCTTTCAAGAGAGGTAATCCTGCGGTAATTTTAATGCATAGCGTACTGCCTGGAATGCACATATAGTTTCTGTTAATGTATACGAAAAGAAATTGAGCGCTAAAAAAAACGATAATTAAGAAAACTTGGTAGCCTGTGGACAATTTTTTATTGATGTATTTTGAAATTATAATTTAGCATTTCATATAAAGTTTCTTTTAAAAAATTATGCGAGGTTAAATTTTTTATATAAAATTCACTCAATTTTAAATGTTTAAGCTTTTTGAAGGAAATTCGGAAAATTTTAAAATCCTACTCCTTCTGTAATTATTGATTTTGTTGTTTTTTTTTCTTATGATGTTCTAAACAACTTTAGGGATCAATTTTACAATAACTTAATCAGTTTTGAAGGGAAAAAAAATAAATGTATAAGCATGCTAAAATTCAACGAAAAAGTCAATATATCCGATATTTAATTTTATTTTCATGTATTCAGTTTACAGTGAAATGGATCTCTAATTTTGTTACATGCCTTATGCTTAACGAACATGAAAAAAATGAAAGTGATTGGTAAATATTTGTGGAAGGAGTAGCATTTTGATTGCAGTAATGTATTGAAAAAACACAAACTGAGAAAAATTACTTTAAAGTACATAATTCTGAAAAAATAATTATAATAAGCTTAGGTAATCATAAAATACAGCTTTAAGACATTATTTTTATATTTTATTTTAAAATAATTGAATTTTTGTATTTTTTCGGCCCATACATTTTTATAAAGTTCAATTTTTAGAAAATATTAATTGCACAAGAAAATTCCGGAAAAACGTTAAAAAAATTTATTTGTCACGACAGAAATTTTAGTTTTCTTCGTCACATAGTAATGAAGTATTATGTTTGTATGAAAAACATGTGATGAATAAAAACTGAAATTTGTAATATAAAAATGTCTTTATTCCAAAATTTTACATGCACACATAGCACAAAGAAAAAAAATTACATAATTGCAATGCCTCGGTACACATCCTTTTTTATAAATATTAATTATCTTTTTAAAGGCAGTTAAAAGCCTAAAAGTTTTCAGATTATCGATTTTGTGATTTCTAAAATTTGCAATTCATGACCTTTCCAGTGACACGAAATTTTTGCTATTTTATGCAGTAAAAGTATGTCAAAATGACTTTTAAAAATATTCAGCTTCCACGTGCCGCACCCACTTTGAAAGATTAATTATAAATATAGGCTTTTTAAAATTATATATACTAATATTGGCTAAATAACTGTTTAACTGGTTTTGGTGGGAATTTTGTATATTTTTGTAGAATTAATCTATTTAATTCTAACCAAACAATTATAACAAAAGGGAAATTTTCAATTTGAATTATTTTTCTTCTATGAAGAAAAATTATATACATTGACGAAGTTTTAACTTCATATTTAGTGCGTAACATATTTAATCAAAATTTAAAAAATGCAATTAAAATATAATACATCAAAATTTAAAAATATACATCAAAAATAGGGAGTAGACTGAATAAGTTTCTACTTCCTTACTGGATAAACTGTAAACATGCCATGAGCCATCTCGATAGTCTAATGAAGACATTATGTGCATTTTTTTCACAACGCAAAAAGAAAAGAGATTCAATATAGGAAGAAGATAATATTTACAAAATTAGAGCAGGGAACTTGATAAGGTAAGATTGCTTTAAAAAATTACTGTTTCCTAAAAATTATATTTTTAAAAAATAGTGTTTTAAAAAATGAATTTTTTCTAAGTTTATTGTATGTGAATACACATACAGTTTACATGATATATTCCTCATGTACAATTCCTTGTGCATACTGAAGGAATATTTTGGAAATATTACAAAAACATTTAGTTAAAGAGTACATGCCGTGACAAAATTGGCAACTTTGAATAAATTCAATGATGATATGTAAGAGCTTGTTTTTGAAGATAATCAACACTATCTTAGAAAAATTTCACTTCAGCTTAAATATAAATGTTTCTTCATTGTACTGACACATTATTTAAAATTAAACATTCAAAAATGTTTCAACAAAAGCTATCTAATTATACCTCAGATGTCCAATGCCATTTGCCGTTGCAAGAACCTGGTTACATACATGAAAATACATAAATATCATGATAAAAATTTTACAAAAACTGCTTTATTTTGGCTGTTATATAGAAACTTTTGAAGTTTAAAACTATTAGAATTTGTGTTTCCATGTGAACATACAAATCCCTGATGAAAACTTTCGAACTATCGTATAATCATGTATTTTCTCAAATACACTCACAAATTCATACCAAAACCATATTGATTTATTTTAAAATTATTTTAATGATTTATTATGTCAACTTTGATGTTTGTAATGCAGCAAAGCTAAAAATTAATCAAACAGAATTTCAGAAAATTGATGAAATGCTACAAAATCTCTCGTTAACCAAAAACTAAAAAATGCTATTTATGTATTTTCTGAGCAATTTAAGATTTTTTTGCTTCTTATTTTAAACAAAATGAATTAATAAAATACTAATGTTTCATAAAATAGGAAGAATACATGTTGTAATTCATTAATTTAGTGATGAAATGAATTTTTACATTAAAATTGTAATTTTCTCAAACTGCGTGTATATTTTTCTAAAACTCTACTGAATGAATACATTTGCAATTGTTACTGTATGTAAATGATATGTAGCTATATGTACTGGAAGTAAGTGTTTGGGGATTTTAGCAAAATATTTTGTATAAAAAAATGACAATTTTCAAAAACTTCAGTGATACTTTTACGTTGAGTGTTTTTTTAAAAAAACTAAATATATTTGAAAATTTTACATTAGTATAATATAAAAGTATAATTAATATACAGACAAAATTTTGAAGGTTTTTATATGAAACAGTGTCTGAGAAAATGGTACATAAAAAAGTCAATTTAACATTGTCGATATAGAGGGAAACTGATTACGCTTAAAATAGATTTTTTTTTTTATCAAAACACTTTCGTTCAGCTTTTTTTTTTCTAAAAAAGGCGTGGTCTCGAATCGCCGTATTTGATAATTTACTTTTTCAAATGCAGTTTTGTCCAACTTCTAACTTTCCAGCATGCAAAGTGAGATATCATTAGAAATATAATATTGCAAAGAACAAGATTAAATAATTAAAAAAACGATAGTTCTCGGCCATTTTGAGTCCGCTTAAAAATTTTAAAACAGACGAATAGAAGTAGTCTTTATATAACATGTTAACGTTATTTTGTAGTCAGTATTGTAAGTGAGAGGAGTCGTATCCTAAATATCTTCAACTACAGCGGTGGAATAGATTTTCCAGTGCTTATCTCTATTTGTGTATTGTTTTACCTATATCAGTTCTCCCGAAACAACCAATTTAGTCGACTCGGCTCCTTTTATTTTTATGGACCAGCTAGCATATGCCGAATAATGCATAGGTATTCAAAACATATCAATTGTGAGTCAAAGGGCGGAGTAAGTGCAAGAAGCGAAGACGAAGAGAAGGTAGAAAATAACCACTTTCTCATTTCCCCTGTGGGGAGGGGGAGGGGGGATTGGTCTCGTAAGTAGATAAAGGGTGCTATAGGGTTCTACTAGGTAAGCGGATAATATTCGTTATCTGAAGGCATTCTACATTTTCACGTTGTACTTTTTAGTGCAGTGTCGTAAAAATAAAAAAACAAAAAAAAAAGTTTTTTTGTTACGCTCTCTCTCTCTTTTTTTTTTTTTTTTTTTTGGCTATTAGGTCGGGAGGTTTGGGTTCTGTGTGCTCTATAGATTTGGTATCTATTTTTATGACATGTGACATTTTCTGCTTGTTGTCAGCTTCAAAACTTAAGCCCTTAAAAAAAAGTGCTCTGGGTTCTCGGACTGTGATTTTTGTAGATATGGATGCTTTTTATTCCACGAACCCTTTTGTTTTACTCAATATACAGTCCTGAGCGTTTTGGTAGACATTTTCATGCTTGTATACTGTAAAGAACATCCTGGGTTTAATACTCATAATTATATCACTATTTTTTTTTCTTTTTTGAAAAATGTCAAAGCTAAGATGAGTGAAGTTAGATTTTCTAAGAAATTTTTCTTTGGACTTAACTATAAAAATAATAATTAAAGTTTAAGAGTCAGATTTTTCACATTCCATACTAACTTTTGTTCACACTTTATTCCAAGACATATGAATCACTTAAATAATAAAAAATATTAAAAATAATATTATAAAAATGTAAGTGTTTTTTTTTTAAATTAATTTAGTTAATTTTAAAACACCTTAAAAACATTCAAAACAATTACAAACTGAATTATTCTCATTAGTAGCAATTTAATAATATAATATCAAATAAACACTTATAATATTTCTGTCTCAAATAAATATCTCTTTCTAAAGTAGTGTACTGTTTGTAGCCTTTAATTTTGAATTCTTATTTTACTTTAATGACCGTGCCTACACGCGCAGACACTTTTTTCAAAAATGTGAAACTTAACAATTTTATGATATTTTGCTCGTGCTTGTGACAAATTAATGAGAAACACCCATCAGGAATTATTTTTTTCAATTCCTACTATTATAGCTCACACTCTCTAAATATTTATTTATTTATATTGGTAGAATTTTCAATCGTTAATAAAATACATTTTAAAGCGCTCAATTCAGCTGCAAATTTATATTCATGATTATTTGGATGATAATAAATATTTAAATATAATTAATAAAAATTAATTTATTAAAACTAATTATTTCAAAGGACACAGTACGATTCAATTGACAAAAATCGATAAAAAATCAAATCTATTTTTTTAGCCTAAATTATGTTTTCTATACTTTTCTATAACCTCACAAAATTTGAAAGTAATAAACGTAAAAAATGCAGATGTATGATATGTTTTACGTTCGTTTTTATTCACATTTTTATGGCAAATCAAAACTTTAAACTTACTTATCTCAGAAGGGTAAAACAACTAGTTTGTTTTCATTTAAAATGCTAAATATTTTTTTTTCTATTGCGACCAATGCTTTGAATTTTTTTTTTTTTTACCTATCATTAATAGTATATGGAAAAAAGTCGGTAAGCGTTTTTGAATAAAAACAATACTTCTTTTTCTAAAATAATTGAACTCAGAATTTACACCTTTTTTAGAATTTTCAATAAGCTTTCAAAAAAAGAAATAATGTACAAATGCCAATCATGTTATCGCAAAAACCATACCAACTTTTGTTATGCGTAGTTTGTCATACTATTAAATCAAATTTCTCTCATGTACTTAACTTTTTGTAGGAGGAGTACAATTTTAAAATCACTTCCCAATTTTTTTTCCTTAAAAAATTAAATAGCTAGCCTTTTATGAAAATTTGAGCTTAAAATCTGTTTAAAATAGTGTACACACTTAAGAGGCCACGAAAAAAAAATATGTATATCCTTAAATCAAAAGTTTTTGTGTAAATCGTACCACGTCATTAATGCAGTGTTTCTCAAAGTGCGGTGCGCGCCATCTGGGGGGTGCGAGCATATCGAAAATAAAAGATTTAAAATATAATTAGTTTACTGCAGTGTTTCTCAAACTGTGGGGTGCGCCCCCTGGGGGGCGCGGTAACCCAGCGAGGGGGCGCGAGCATATTTAAAATAAAAGGTTTAAAAATTAATTTTTTGGAATGAAGTAAAACAAGTTGCTTTCTGACATAATAAAAAATACACATTTACACTGATATAATTTATTTTTATCATCTGGTGATCATCAAAAATAAAAGATTCCACTTTAAACACTCATTAGCCATCTTTGATCCTATAACCAAATTAAACAAATATTTTGTTTGCTTTGCGATCAATATGAGAACGATGAGAGATTTTTTTTTTTTTTTTTTTTACGTTTCTTTTAACTAAATCAAACGATGAGAGATTTTTTATTACGTTTCTTTTACCCTAAAATATTACTTTAGCTGACCTTCGAACTTACTAATATGGTTATCTCCGTCTTTTTTTTTAGGGAAGTTGTAAATATATATAATATATTTCTGTTTCATCTTTTTTGCATGTGAAAGAGTTTTATGATATATGGATAAGCATGAGTATTCTGAAACATATAATGCATAATGAAAAGTGTTTTACACAATTATTTTTTAGAACATGCTACACTTTCCCCATGAACAATTTTGTAGTTTTGATTGCTGTGTTGTACGACTTATTCTGGTTTATAAATGTAAATAAGCAGAATATTAAAAAAATGGGCATCTGTGATCCCTATTAAATGAAGTTGAAACTGATCAAGCAATTGAAGAACCTACTAAAATAATGCATATTAATCAAGATAGCGAAGGTAAATATCAGAAAAGCGTTATATGAAACGTTTGAGTTGATTTGAGTTTAGCTGGAAAATAACGTTCCTGTGTTGTTAGCGAAAAGTGTCTGTGATTTATGTCCTTTATTAAGGGCATTATTTATTTGGAACATTTTCTTTATTTTTATTGGATTTTTTCTCAAATCATCAAATAAAAATTAAAAAAGTCCTTGAAAGTAGGAAAGTATATTTACTCTTAATTAAATTTTTCACTGGAATTGTGATTTTTATAGTGTATAGTAAAAATAATTATAAAATAAATTATAGTTTTAAAACAAACTAAAAAACACGCTTTTATAGTGAATCGAACTAAAAAGCAAAAAAAAAAATATATTACTTAAAAGTAAGACATACAAAATTTAATACTTATCTTGTTAATTTGTACGGTTTATAATTATGATCGTATTGTAGCTTTAGCGTCAAAGTGCATTATTATTGCATTCAGTACATTATTAATGTATAAGGGGGGCGCCAGTAGTGAAAGTTTGAGAACCACTGGTTTACTAGAATGAATTGAAACAAAATACTTTCAGACATAATAAAAAATGCACTTTTACTCTGATATAATTTATAGGCGCGCGTTATTAAGTCAACAAAAATAAAAACTTCTTCAATACCTAATTAGCTATCTTTGATCCTATAATCAAATAAAAAAAACTTTTATTTGATTTGCTGCAACCCTATGATGAGAGATTTTTTTATTACGCTTTTTTTTAACCTAACATACTACTCTTTCAGAGAAAAAACAGATCCCAGACCCATAATCGAAAAAATTTAAGAACATAAAAAATTCATCACTGTCGTTATTTTTGAAATACTGCACATTATAGCTGTATAGTGTTTGACCTTCTAAGTTATTGGTACAGTTAGTTATGAACCCCCTCTTATGTGTTCTCTGTTGCGCTTTTTTCCATGCGAAAGAGTTTTATGATATTTGGAAAACCATGGAGAGAGAGCACACACACACAAAACACTATGAAGGATTTTTTTGTGCCAAGATATATTTTTATAAGTATTCTTAACATATAAAGCATAACGAAAAACGTTTCACACAATTTTTTTAGCAGTAACAAACATATTATCATAATGAATATACTTTTTATACGGAAGTGGTCGCACGGGACACACAGATTACGAAATCGTTAATTCTGGCAAAACTGTTTATTTGTTACCAAAGAAAAATTGAAAAGTCCTTGAAAGTAGGGGTAAGCATACTTTCTCTTAATTAAATTATTCACTGAAATCATGATTTGTATCGTGTACAATAAAATAATTATAAAAAAAAGGATTAGGGTCACGACTCAATAACCCCGCTCAACCGTATCGAATGTGCGCCAGCTGCCGGATTAAAAAAAATTGAAGTCATTTCGCATTAAATATTAAAAATAATACAATTATTCTTCATCGATATTTTATATTATTGATCATTATTTAACATCAGTCGTGCACACAAGGGGGTGGGGGTCCGGACCCCCCCCCAAAGCATTTGATTTATTTTCCGATAGATTATAATTCTTAGTATAGAGTACGCAAAAATTTAATTAAGAATTTGTTATTAATGATTTATTTTATTAATTAATGCTAATTATCTATTCAAGAATTAGTTTTTTACACTGTTTTGTTCACGAAAATCGACAAAATCAAAAGGAACCTAATACAAGATTGGTGAACTTTCGACCCGGACCCCCCTTGAAAATGTCCTGTGTTTAACATTAATTATAAATGCTAATTCTGTGAGGCTTAAAATTACAATTCGCTTAAAACTAATTATAATTTGAGCAACCATTTAAAAAAATAATTTTACGTTTTTGTAAAAATTGTGGAGCACTTGGCTTTGCTCTCCTTACAATTCAGCTATTATATCAATATAATGTTTTATTTTCTTATAAATGAACTCGTGCAAATGCGGGCAGTAGAGCCGGTATACTTTTAATTTATCAGTGCTGGACAGAATATTTTATAAGTAATTAATTAATACTAAATTAAGAACAAGTTTAATATGTATTAACGACTCCCATGAGCTGGTCTTGGAAAGCAAATTTTTTATAAGGAATGCTTATGATTAGATATTGACCGTCTGAATTCCTTTTCTATATTTAACAGATATCTATATTTTCTAAGCAGCCACCGCATATTAGAATAGGTTTAATTTAAAAATTAGAGAAAGGAAAAATAACAGAATAATTATCCTATTATTTTATTTATTTATTAATTTTTCTATTTTTGCTTAGAAGTAGCATACAAAATTTAATACTTATATTACTAATTTGTGCGGTTTATAATTAAGATCGCCTATTATAGTTTTAGCGTCAAAGTGCATTATCATTGCATTAAGTGCATTATTAATGTAAAGAGTGTTTTTTTCCAGGTATAGAAGTTTAAGTTGGCATTACTTTCCAAGATGGCGACCGATTTAACAGCTGTCAAGAGATTTATTCTCAGTTTGGTTTGGCAATTCATCAAAACGATCATCAAGCAAGGCGTAGATTCGTCGAATGGGCTCAAAACGAGATTGCCGTTGTCCCCGATTTTCATAAGCGAATTTTGTTTAGCGATGAAGCGCACTTTTGGTTGAATGGCTACGTCAACAAACAAAACTGCCGCATTTGGAGTGAAGGTAATCCACAAGTGTATGTCGAAACACCGTTACATCCAGAAAAACTGACTGTTTGGTGCGCTTTATGGGCTGGTGGAATCATTGGTCCGTACTTCTTCAAAAACGATGAAGGCCACAACGTTACAGTCAATGGTGATCGGTATAGAGCAGGGATGGCGAACCAATGGCACGTGACAGGATATTTTGGGCACGCCATCGATCAAAAACGATTTGCATTTTACTTGAAAATAATTAAGTTCACTATGAAGTATTATGAACAAACGCGACTAATCCGTCGTGACGCCGACGCGTTGGGGAGCAGATTCGTTTGTTATGTCTTGCGTAGTTACGTCGTGTATTATAATTGCTAATGATGCAAAGTTTGTCAACGTATAGTGTGTAATATTGTATGTAACTATTTCTAGATATATTTAAGTTGCTTAAAAATATTTTAACGTTTATATTAATGGTTCAGCTTGTACACATCTAATTTATCAAAGTGATCTAATTCTTGTCTTATAAGTCTAATTCATCAAGTAACCCTCACGGCTTTATTTTAAAAAATTTTAATGACCTGAGATAAAAGCGAAAGAGCAGACACTACAGAGATCTCGTACAAGTACTCAATTTCCAAACAACAAAAAGAATATGCACATGCGCCCGCAGTCGTGCGCAGTCAGCAAAATGGGTTTTTTTTTTTGGGTGTGATCAAGCGAGAGCACATAGAATAGTCAATTTTGTCGACACAACTGCATATTTAAAACTTATTTGTGTTAAATTTACGATTTTTAGCTGGTATTTAACAAGGCTAATTCAGCAACAAAAAAAAAAGGTGCAAGATAGTTAGTGTGGCCGAGAATTTCAAACTTGGTGGACTGAGAAATATGGCATGACCAGTAAAGGCGATAAAGCGGTGTGTGTTTTATGTTCTGGAACAGTGGTACGCAGAACATCGTCTGTAAAACGGCATTTTGAAACAAATCACAAATCATTTTTTGTAAAAAGCGAACCAGAGCAAAAAGAATTAATTGCAAGTGCAATAAAAGACAGAAATAAATAGTCGACGTCTATGATTAAATATGTAAGCAAAAATTGTCAAACAAGTGCGGCAAGTTACTCGGCTGAAAATGCCATTGCTCGGCATGGTAAACTTTTTCAAGAGGGAGAATTTTTGAAGGAAGCTTGGTTGACATGTGCGCCCTCACTTTTTGATGATTTTGATAATAAAGATAATATAATTCAGCGCATCAAAGATATTCCTCCATCTAGAAATACAATAAAAGATAGAATCTTGAAACTGGAAGAAAATGTTACAGATCTACAAAAAAAGGACATTAACTCCGCTTCTTTTATATCGCTATGTATTGACGAAAGTATTGACATCACTAAACCTGCACGTTTAGCTGTCTTTGCTCGATATTGGGTAGGAAACGACATTAAGGACGAACTAATTGCGATAACATCGTTAACAGCTACAAAGTGCACAGATATTTGGACGGCAGTAAGAAATTCACTTGCTGAGAAAGACATTGATTTGAAAAAAATTTTTTCAGTAACCACTGATGGTGCACCAAATATGGTAGGCAAAAAAAAAGGGTTTCATTTCTTTATTTAAAACAGACGTACGATACTCGATTCTTGAATGCCACTGCAATATTCATCAACAAGCCTTGTGTGCAAAGAGTGGTTTAACATCTCTTGATATTGTAATAATGCTAGTCACATAAGTAGTCAACCTCATATCGTTGCAGGCTTTAAATAAACCAAAGTTTGATGCTTTGTTGGATGAAATCAATTTGGTGTATAATGGCATACTAATGTATAATAATGTTCGTTGGTTCAGCAGCGGGAACGTATTTCAAAGATTTGAAGATTTGTTGATTGCTTGGAAGAAAGGCTGTTTTTACAAAATGAGAGCAAAATTGAACAATACTCACAATTGATGAATATTATGTGGCTTTTAAAATTGATGTTTTTTACAGACATATGCCAACATGAACGAAATAAAAATTAAATGAACGAAAAGCTTCAAGGCCCGAATAAAACAGTCATCGTCATGATTGATCTAATTCGCACTTTTGAAGCTAAACTGTATGTTTTCAGAGACGATATAATTACAAGAAACTACAAGTAGTTCCCAAACTTGAAAAAAAAATATATCAAAGATTTAGATGCCCAAAGAGAAACTAAATGAAGAAACAGTTATTGATGAATTTATTTCCATAATTGATTATTTAATCAAAGAATTTTCAGCGAGATTTTTTCAGTTAAAGGAATTATCGGAAACGTTCCAATTTATTATGTATCCTGATGTGATTTCGTTTGATAAACTGAATTTGTCCCAATTCGATTGGTTGGATATTAAAGAATTTGAAATGCAACTGATTGATTTCCAGTCTAGTTCAATATGGATTCAAAAGCTTATTGAAACAAGGAAAAAGTTGTAATTGATTGAAGCAGAAAGATAAACAAGCAATATAAGTAAAAATGCCAGAAACGAAATTTTGGAAACATGGAATTACAGACGCATTTAACTGCTGAAAAAGCTGGCTTATGCTATTTTAACCATATTTTCATCTACCTATGCCTGCGAGTCATTATTTTCAGAGATAAATAACATCAAAGACTCGCTTAGAAACCGATTAGCAGACGACTGTAATTCAGCATGCATTCTGCTAAAAGTAACATCTTATAATTCTGTTGTAAGTTATTTGTCATCTAATCTACAACAACAGAAGTCACACTAATGTTACTTTAATTTAAATTACATGTATAGCTAAACATTTACTACTTTACAATGCAAAATGTATTTTTTCGTATTAAATAAGGAATTTTGATTTGTTCGTATTTAGTTTTATTAGTTTCCCAATAATCAAAAGTCAAAATTATTTGATGGCACGCCTATAATTCATTAAACATTTCTTTAGAAAAAATGGCACGTTGATCCAAAAAGGTTCGCCACCCCTGGTATAGAGCCATGATTACTAACTTTATCATTCCTGAATTGAACAATCATGATGTCCAGGAGCTGTGGTTCCAAAAAGACGACGCAACATGTCACACAGCTCGTGCCACAATCGATTTATTGAAAGACACGTTTGGTGACCGCCTAATTTCACGTTTTGGACCTGTGAATTGGCCTCCAAGATCTTGTGATTTAACACCGCTAGACTATTTTCTGTGGGGCTATGTAAAGTCATTGGTCTATGCGGATAAGCCACAAACGCTTGACCATTTTAAAGACAATATTCGCCGTATTAGTGCCGATATACGGCCACAAATTTGGAAAAAGTCATCGAATATTGGACGTCCAGATTGGACTACATCCGAGCCAGCCGTGGCAGTCATATGCCAGAAATCATACTTAAAATGCAATGCCACAAGATTATCTTTCGAATAAAAAAAAATCATGTCAATCGAATAATACATCGTTGTTTTATTGCAATTTAAAGTTCTATACCTCTAAAAAAACACCCTTTATAAGGGGAGGGGTGCAATAAAAATTGTGATCGAAAAAGGAGGCGCCAGTATAGAAAGCTTGAGAAGCAATGAAGTGGTAACATTGTGAAACTACGTTCTTGACTATATATTTCTTTATTTATTTATCCTTTTCGCACCAGGCCATGTACATATGATGGGTATTTCACTCGAGCTGCAGCAAGAGGATAATGGGGACGGAGATAAACACTGTAAGAGCAAAGCAATATTGGACAAAGAAAAATTAATCAAAATATTGAAACTCATTTTTTTTTCTTTTACTATAAATACTATATAAAAAACAAAAAAACGCAAACACAATTTTTTTAAATAAATTATTTTAAGCCAATTTTTGAAATCTTTGTGCAGAATTTGGATAATACTATTCAACAAACGAAAAAAATGTTTCTTGCGATTATCTTTAAAAATGACGAAGTTTTTAAGTGTTTGATTAAAAATTTGAGTATTTTTTTTTCCGAAAATAGTAAAAAGAAAACGTTTAATGTTGTTTTTTTTAATTTTTAAATGTATGATTCTAAAATAGAAAAGCCTGAACTTTTTTAATGCAGAATATCGATTCATTAAAACGAAAAAAATTCACAAAGTACGATTTTGTCTCATTTTAGAAAAAATCGTAAGAAATATAAAATATAATTTTTTGTAAAGAATTACACAGTATCTCTCTCATGGCGAAATAAATGATCTTTCCAATCATGTAATTTTTTGTCACAGTTTAACAGAAATAATAAGATGGGTTTTTTAAAAAAATCAAAAATCGGAGCTTCTTTAAGCTCAATAAAATAAGATGCTCAGCGGATTAAGAAGCTAACAGCGGCAAAGGTTTTCTTAACTAATATATTTTACTAATTGCCATTTCGGAATATAAATGGTCAAAACATGCACTGTCTAAACATGCACCAAACTAAATGTGTATAAAAAATGTCTGCTCAATCGGAAACGGGGACGTGGATCTAGTTTAACTTTCAAGATTAGAATACAGATTGACAGACATCGGGAAAGGTGAAACTAAATAAAAACTTGTAAGAAAACAGGAAAGAGAACGCGGAAATTTAAATTTAATTAAGAGATATAATTTTTGAAGGGAAATTAATGTGATTTAAAGTAAATTTAAAAACTGCGAGCTCTCAGAACTCGAACCCGAGCTAATACATTTCAAGTCAGCTGCTCTAACCATTGGGCTACGAGGTGTCGCGGAAAGAAATAAAGTAGATTTCTAACATGATTAAGAAAAAAAGCAAACACTGTTAAAAGGTTTTTAATAATATATTTTTAACTAATTACAATATCGGAATATATATGGTCAAAGCATGCATTGTCATCCAAACTAAAAGTATATGCATAATTTCACCTCAATCGGTTAAAAGCATCAGCTTCAAAATTGAGTTGCAAGATTCCAACCAAACAAACTACTTTAATTAATTACTTTATAACTAATTGCGGTATCAGAGAATATAAATGGTCAAAACATGCATTATCGTCCGAACTAAACATATATACAAAGTTTCAGCTCAATCGGTTGAAGACATCAGCTTCAAAAATGAGTTGCAAGATTCCACCGGAACATTTTACATTGCAAGTTAATTAAAAGTTAATTCTGTATGAGGACAGCTTGGTAGCAAGTTACGAGTGAATTAGGGCAGTGTTTCTCAAAGTGTGGGGCGCGCCCAACTGGGGGGTCGCGAGCGTATCGAAAATTTAAAGATTTTTTTTAAAAAAAATAACCGGAACGAGAAGTAAAACAAAATGCTTTCATCCATAATAAAAAAAATACACACAACACACTGACATAATTTATATTTATTATCTGGCTTTTTTCCTTCATTAAATAGCTATCTTTGATCCCAAAACCAAATTAAAGAAAAAAAAAACATTTTGTTTTATTTGCTGTTTTTTCTCAATGAGAGATTTTTTTATTACGTTTTAACATAAAATATTACTCGTTAAAAGAAAAAACGAAACCCAGACCCTGAGAAAAATTCTAAGAAGATAAACAATTCACCACTGTAATTATTATTGAAATACTGTACATTAGTTGTAGAAAAAGAAAAGGAAGTCATGATTCACTTTTCAGCCAGGCTGCATAGTACGTTTGCTAATCATTTGATTGACCTTCAATCTTATGGTATGGTTATTATCAATATTAGTTCCCTCCCATCTTTTATGCGTTTGCTTTTCGCTTAGGCAAATTGTAAATAATTGAGTTTTGCGATATTTGGAAAAGAATTGATTGGTATAACATTTCTGTAGGATAATTGAAAAGTGTCTGATTTGCGTCCTTTATTATGGTCTTGTACTTTTGAATCATTTTAGTTCAGTTTTATTGGATTTTTCTCAAATCAGCAAAAATTTAATAGTCCTTGAAAGAAGGTAAGTATACTTTCTATAAATTAAAATATTCACTAGAATTCCGATTTGTATCGTGTACAGTAAAAATAATTCTTGGGGTGACTGAGTCCCCCCGCACTACCATTAATGTTAGTATCGAGTACGCGCCTGCTCCCGGGTTAAAACATTTTGAAGTCTTCTCGCTTTAAATGTTAAAAAGTAACACAATTATTCTTCATCGGAATTTTATATTCTTTTTCATAATTTAACATTAATTCTAAATGCTAATTGAGTGAGGTTTAAAATTACAGTTCTTTTAAACAGTTATTTACAATTATAGCATTTATCTAAAAAAAAATTATTTTACATTTTTGTATACAATGTCGTGCACACAGTTTTACTCTCCTTAAAGTTCAGCTATTATATCAAGAATAATGTTTTATTTTTTTAAAAAATGAACTCGTGCGAAGAGTCGGTGTTTCAGCCAGTATACGTTTGATGTATCAGTACTGAAGAAGGTATTTTATAAATAATTTTTTATTACTGAAATTGGCCGCGGTAGCCGAATGGTATAGGTATCGCATCGTGGTTTGCCTTGTCACGAGTTCGAGCCCAGTACCACTAAAGACCCGCCATGTAGGGCAGCGATGCACGTTAAATCTGTTGAAAGTTGAATTGTTTTCCCGTTGGTGTGGTGTGGTAGTTAGGAGAGAGGGGTGCCAGCTCAGGTGTCATCCACGTTACTTGACCATGGTTCAAAATTACGTGGTCCGTCGTCAAAAGCCCTCGTGCAGCTGAACAGTGCGACGTTAATATTCAATCAATCAATCTTATTACTAAATTAAGAACAAGTTTAATAATTATTAGGGACTTTCACGGGCTTTTCTTGTAGAGGAAAGTTTTTCAATGGAAGGTCTTAATATCAGAAATTGACACTTAAAGAGTTATTTTTCTATATTTAGCTGAGATCTATATTTTGTCTTCAAGGCATCCACTGCAGAAAATTCGGTTTGAAAAAGGTAGGATGTTGAAAATGGTAATAGTATACGAAGTGCTTTTGTTTTCAGTACAGATAATTCCTCATCCACCTCTAGCCCAAATTCAAAGAGCGATTTATTACAAAATTGCCTTTTAATTTTTCACTGGATGTGAAATCTATGAAGATTTCTTCTTCGGAAGTTGAGAGACCTTCTGGAGTATCTTGAAATAGATCCCTAATCCACTCGTAACTTGCTACCAAGCTGTCCTCATCCAGAAAATACTTTTTAAAATTCTTTGCCAACATAGCTAAATGATTTTACATGTTTTAAAAACAACTTTCACATGTTGTTCTACAGATTTGTAAGTTTTAACACATATCGAGCTGGGGCTTTTTTCCCATCATTTACTTCAGTAGGGGTAAATCCAAAATTTAAGTATTTTTGAGAAGATCGCCTTGATTTAATTTTCAGAACCATACTCGTTCGTCTGTGTACTTGTTGATTCTTTATTAAGGTCGAATGTTTGCTTACGACTTAAAAATGTATGTATGATATTGTTTTAATCTACTGCCGTAAATACTTAATTATCGTGAATTACAATTAACGTGGAAATTAAAAAAAATGTACATTCAAGCTAGATTCGGTAGCTGTAGGAGTATCGAATCGACCAAAACTGACTGGAATTGTACGAGGAAAAGCATTTTTACATGTTTTGCCCAGACGTCCGATAGGTTGCCCATACTGACGCAAACGTACCCTATAATGCCAGATGTGATGGATATGATAGAGAGCGACATTGACTAGACTATTTTTCTAATGACATTTGTAATTTGAGAAATGAATGCTGAAGGAAATAAATCTTTAATTAAATACATCATTTTGCGATATGTTCCAATTTATAAATTAGAGAAAGAAAAATAACATAATTCTAAGTAATATATATATTTTAAGTAATTTTCTTAATATATATATATATATATATATATATATATATATATATATATATATATATTACTTAAAATATACACAAAATTTAATATACTTATCGTATTAATTTGTACGGTTTATAATTTAAGATCGTATTGTAACTTTAGCGTTTCTCTCTCAAAGTGCATTTTTATTGCACTAAATACATTATTGTTGTACAGGGGGGCGAGACAAAAATTATGATTGAAAATTGGGTCGCCAGTATTGAAAGTTTGAGAAACACTGGATTAGGGATCTATTTCAAGATACTCCAGAAGGGCTCTCAACTTCCGAAGAAGAAATCTTCATAGATTCCACATCCATTGAAAAATTAAAAGGGAATTTTGTAATAAATCGCTCTTTGAATTTTGGGTAGAGGTGGATCAGGAATTGTCTGTACTGAAAACAAAAGCACTTCGTATACTATTACCAATTTCAATATCCTACCTTTGTTAAACCGGATTTTCTGCGGTGGATACTTTGAAGACAAAATATAGATCTCAGCTAAATATAGAAAAATAACTCTTTAAGTGTCAGTTTCTGATATTATATATATAGAGAGTGACAACGGCCAGATTGAGTTAAATATACATTTATTAAGGGGAATTATTTACAAGGGAGGGCTAAAAGTTAGTAAAAGTAATCGAAACATCATTAGATCGTTGGATTCCACGAGGCGTTTCGTTCCAGCGCCCTCGTCATCGTCTCATCGCCGTCGCTTCTCTCGGTCGTCTCTCGCGCAATCGTTCTATTCCAGTCTGCTTTACTCGTTATCCTCGAACCGCCTTGTCAGATAGGTGGCGCTCTCTTGGCATTACGTCATTAATGAATATAGGAGGGATACGATATGTGCACATCCATTCCTACATCGGCCATCATGACCAAGCATGCGTCCTCGCATGTAAAATACAGTGTATTTCAAAATTTCATGAAATAAAACTGAAAAGCTAGAGGAAATAAACTTACAAATAAAACAATTATTAAAACAGACAAATATGTATCAGAAAATCAAAACTAATAATAAAGAATAAAAAAATAGGTATACAGATGGAAAGAAGACAAACAATACAAAGCAATCTTGAGTATGGTGATAATGTCGAAAAAAAAAATGTTAAAGTAAAAGTTTGCGTTCGTAATGTAACATTCATTTGTTAGGCCATGGTTTCAAGTATTCGGCACAAGTACTTGTTTTGGTTGGGCCATCAAAATTTCCACATTTTTCAACGTTGTAGGTATCGTTAGGTTTTACTTGTGTTATTTTATATGGACCGATAAATTTATTGCAGAGTTTTTGTCCAGGTCCTTGTTGCGTTTTTTTAATAGCAACTAAGTCCTTAACACTGTATAAATAAGGAGATTTTCGTCGAAGATTATAAGACTTTTTGTTTTCATTTTGCACTTTTAAGTATTTGCGTTTTTGCCGCTTTACGTAGGAGTTCTCTGTTTTCATTAAATTCGAGTTGTAGTTGTTCGTCGATTAATTGTTGAATGCGCAAATCAGTCTTGTTATTGATTTGTGTTCCAAAGAGTAATTCAAAAGGAGTGGTGTTAATGCTTCGTTGGAATGTTGAGTTTAAGACTTCTTGTAGTGAAGGAACATGTTTGAACCATTTCGTGGGATCGTCTTCTGACATCTTAGATAAGACAGGAATAATTGTTCGATTAATGCGTTCTACTTGACCATTAGCACGTGGCAAACCTGTAGTAATATGGTGAAGTGTAATTTTTTGTTCCGAACAATAAGTGTGGAATTCGTCAGAAGTGAAAGTAGTTCCACGATCAGTGATAAGAAAACGAGGATTTCCAAATGTAGTTTTTGAATGTCTAATTTTTTATTACCTCAGAAGTAGATGTAGTTTTTGTGGGGTATAACCAAACAAATTTAGTGAAAGAGTCAATGACAGCTAAAATGAATTTGTAGTTTTTACTTGAAGTTGCTAAAGGACCAAGATGATCGATATGGTATGTATTTAGTGGTATATCATCTTTGACAAGAGGATGGAGAAATCCTTCTTGTTTACCAGACTTTTTATTTTTCAATATACATGTTACACAATTAGAAATATATTTTTCAATTTTGGATTGAAGTTGCGGTATAAAATATTTATTTTTTATATGTTCTAGAGTTCTTTTAACTGAAAAATGTCCTTTGTCGTGAGCATTTTTGATAAAGTGATGCTGCATCTCGTCGGGAATAACAAGGACTTCGGCACCGTCAATAAATTTATATAGTATATTATTTTTAATACAGTAGTTATCATATGGACCATTTTGAAGAAGAGCTTTTATGGAAAGAATGTGTGGGTCCAGCTCTTGAGATTCTTTTATCCTATGCACAATAGAATCATTACACTGGTTTGTTAAAACCTGTATTCTACTTAAAGCGTCGACATGGGCCATTTGTGAGCCAGAGCGATGTAAAATGGTGTAATCATAATCTTGTAAATTCAGGGCCCAACGCGCGATTCGTGTGTTTAGATCTTTCTTACTCATAGTTTTTGTAAATGCATTACAATCAGTAATTATTTTGAAAGGCATTCTAAAATGTACACTTTAAATTTTTTGAGAGCTTCTATGATTGCTAAAACTTCGAGTTCGTAGCTGGTATATTTTCTCTCCGTTTCGGACGTTTTTCTAGACATGTAATATATAGGATGTAAGGAATTATCATCGGGGAATCTTTGTAATAAAACAGCAGAAAGTCCGTCGATTGATGCATCAGTATGTATTTCGGTTTCACAATTTTGTCGATATATACCTAAGACAGGTTTCTGACAGAGCAAACGTTTTAACTCGTCAAAGGAAGCTTTTTGTTTTACATCAAAATTGAAAGGAGTATCTTTACGTAAAAGATCACTAAGTGGCTTAGCAATTACAGAATAAGCAGGGATAAATTTACGAAAATATCAGTGAGACCTAAAAAACGTTGAACTTCTTTAGTTGTTTTTGGTTCGGGGTAATTGACAACTGATTTAGTTTTAGAAGGGGAAGGAAAAAGTTTATTATTTTCAATAATATGGCCTAAAAATTCAATTTTCCTATGCAGAAATTGACATTTATCAAAATTTATTTCCAATCCGTAATCACTGGACACTTGAAGAACTTTTTTGAGTCTCTCAATAGCCTCAGATTCATTTTTAGCAAGGATAACTATATCATCCATGTAAGGGAGAACAATTCCTTGAACAACTAAGTCACGAAAACTGTATTGATAAAACGTTGAAATGTTGAAGGGCATGTAGAGAGTCCGAAAGGCATTTTAAGGAACTGAAATTGACCATTTTGTGTTACAAAGGAGGTATATGGGCGACTCTGTTTGTTAACAGGCACATGGAAAAAACCATTACGTAAATCAATGGTACTGAAAACTCTAGTATCCTGAAGTTTATCTAAAATATCCTCAATGAGGGGGCAGAGGATAGTGATCCTTAACTAACGCACGATTTAATTTTCGAAAATCAATGCAGACTCGTGGACTGCCGTCTTTTTTTGCGGACTACTAGGACTTGGCTAGCATAAGCAGATGAACATGGTTCAATAACACCATTTTGTATCCATTCATCTATTTGTTTATCTACTATATCACGTTCAGTAAAGGGTAACCGTCTTGGAGAATGATAAATTGGTTTGTCGTCCGTCACGGTAATGCTTAACTCAATATCCGTCGTTTTTAATTTTATTCGGCCTATAACATACGAGTAATGCCTCAACATCATTACGAGTTTGTTTTGGAAATTCAGTGCCAATATCAAATTTAGGAATGTCGTCAGTAATTGCGAAAACAAATGGTTGTGGAGAAGCGTCGGATACTTCGTTTTGTAGCTTAGAAAACATAACACTATCAGGGGTGATAGTCAAATTAGCTTGTTTAATTAGATTACAACCAATAATAATATCAAAGTTCATCGAGTGGTTGGGGACAACATTAATTTTAACAGGAAAGTCTTGGTTGTCAATTGAAACAGTTGAGTTGAACGAACCAATTACATGAGTTTTTGAAAGGCCAAAACCAGTTAGTATATTACCACTATTTATTAAAGAAGGGGAGCCTAATTGATTCCATACACTTTCTTTCATTAAGGTTACTTGACTTCCGGTATCAACTAAAGATAATATTTTTAGATAAAATTTTAACTTCTTTACACATAGTAGTTAATGGGGTAATTTCATCAACATTATTAGAAGAAGGGATATTTTTTTGAGGACAAGCATCAGATTTATGGCCAAAATTTTCGCATAATATACACTTTGGACCACGATGTTTATCTGGGCAAAATTTAGAAATATGACCGGATCCCGAACAATTACAACAAGTTACGTGATTCCTATCTCTGAAATTTTTATTCTCAAATTTTGAATTAGGCTTTGGTGCATTGAATTTTGGATATCTATCATTTCGATGTTTATGAAGTGTACTTTCAACATCACGGCGTTGGCTACTAAAGTTCGGACTACGCGACGTATCATAAGAGTGATTTTTGCTTTTATTTTGAAATATTTTGTCATAAATTCCTAATTTTTTTCTTTAAATTCCTGAATTGTTGTACATCCATATAATATTAGCTTATTTGAAGGAGAATCGGGGATTCCATTAATACAATGTTCCATAATTGAAGTTTCGTCGAGAAACCCTTGACCTCGATCCGCTAATTCCCGAATAGCGACTAAATATTGGAATACCGTTTCATTAGGCCGCATTTTCTATGTTGCAATATCTTATGCAATTGAGCTTGATTTAATTTTTTCCGAATTCCTGAATAAGTAATGTTTTTATACAACTGTAAGAGTTTATACCACGCTGAGATTGAATAAATAATTTTGCAGTTCCTGTCAAAAGCCGTTTTACAAAAACAATTTTTTGTTGTTCGGTTATTGGGCAAAACGTTAAATTTTCCTCTACATCAGAAAAAAATGTTCAATTGAGTATGAGTCATCTGCACTGAAAGAACGAAGAGTTAGAAGTAAATCTTTAACAAAAAGCCACGATAAATCGTTTTTCGAAATAGAGGAACAGCTGACTCATTAATTTGGTTAAGTGCGTCAGCCGATTTCCTGTCTGTAGAAAGTGGGGGAAGCAAAGGAATTTTCTGCATCCCGCGGGGGCATTCTTCTACATCTCGTGTATTTAATTTATTATGAAAAGCGGATAAATCAGCTAGTGAAAACAAAATATTATTACAAAGTTCTTCGGCAGTTCCATTTGTTTCTAGTTGTAAAAATTAGCTAAACAGATTAAATCGGGTAGGTTAAATTTTTTAAAATAACGGCGGAGTAGTCTTCAATATCAAAATCTTGTGCGAAACCCGTAAACTTTCGCAATTGTTCTCTAGAGGTCCTACTGAATGGGTGATCGTTAAAAACAACAGAATACAATAATTTTTTTTTGCGTATTGCCAAATTTCAAAGCTTGCGCGATAACTGGGATATCATTCAGTGTTAAGTAAGACATAATAAATCACTTAAATTGAACCAAAATACGTAAAATATACAAATATTTGCAGATCACTTAAAATGATATATGAGTAAAATATTTCAACACAGAAAAAAAAAAAATTAATACGCTATGAAAAGATTAAAGTCTAAAAATAAAATGTCACTAGTAGCAGTTGTGCAAGTTAAAAAAGAATATATCGTATCACAGTCACATTAGCAGTTTCAAAATATATTTTCACAATCACTGAGAGTTTGTAAAAAACAATGGAAATAAAAACTCACGGTAAACTTTTGCATACAACGTCTTGATTGTTGAATATTAACTTTCATGAATGTATAATAGTGTTGAAGAAAATCTTGATGTGTCGGCAAAATTATCGAATAAATCTTCACAATCGTGAATTTTCACACAACACTTGAAATTGAATGAAATCGTCAAACACACGTTGAAAAACGCTTTGAAGAATAAATGCACTTGAATTTGAATAAAATCGTCCAACACACATTGAAGAACACATTGAATAAATTCACTTATCTTGCATCGTCATCGTCCTTTTACTTCGGTTTTCTAGGGGATTTTAAGTTAAGGGAAAGGCCGAGCCTCCATATAGAGAGTGACAACGGCCAGATTGAGTTAAATATACATTTATTAAGGGGAATTATT
Source organism: Trichonephila clavipes (assembly GCA_019973935.1). Taxonomy (NCBI): domain Eukaryota; kingdom Metazoa; phylum Arthropoda; class Arachnida; order Araneae; family Nephilidae; genus Trichonephila; species Trichonephila clavipes. Next base: position 162,564 of record BMAU01019830.1, read on the forward strand.
TACAAGGGAGGGCTAAAGTTAGTAAAAAGTAATCGAAACATCATTAGATCGTTGGATTCCACGAGGCGTTTCGTTCCAGCGCCCTCGTCATCGTCTCATCGCCGTCGCTTCTCTCGGTCGTCTCTCGCGCAATCGTTCTATTCCAGTCTGCTTTACTCGTTATCCTCGAACCGCCTTGTCAGATAGGTGGCGCTCTCTTGGCATTACGTCATTAATGAATATAGGAGGGATACGATATGTGCACATCCATTCCTACATATATATATATATATATATATATATATATATAGATATAGATATAAATCTTCCTTTGAAAAACTTTCCTCTACGAGACAAGCCCGTGGAAGTCCCTAATAATTATTAAACTTGTTCTTAATTTAGTAATAAGATTGATAGATTGAATATTAACGTCGCACTGTTCAGCTGCACGAGGGCTTTTAACGATGGACCACGTAATTTTGAACCATGGTCAAGTGACGTGGACGACACCTGAGCTGGCACCCCTCTCCTAACTACCACACCAATTGAAGGACGTTTCTGCTCTCGACAGATTTAACGTGCCTCACTACCCTACACAGCGGGTCTTCAATGGGCTCGAACTCGTGACAAGGCAAGCCCCGATCCGATACCTATACCACTCGGCTACCGCGGCCAAATTTAGTTATAAGAAATTATTTATAAAATACTTTCTTCAGTACTGATACGTTAAACGTATACCTGCTGAAACACCAGCTCTCTCTTCGTACGAGTTCATTTTTTAAAAAAATAAAACATTATTCTTCATATAATAGCTGGACTGTAAAGAGAGTAAAACTGCGTGCACGACATTGAATACAAAAATGTAAAATGATTTTTTTTAGATAAATGCTATAATTGTAAATAACTGTTTAAAAGAGCTGTTATTTTAAACCTCACATAATTAGCATTTAGAACTAATGTTAAATGATGAAAAAGAATATAAAATTCCGATGATGAATAATTGTGTTACTTTTTAACCTTTAAAGCGAGAAGACTTTAAAATGTTTTAACCCGGGAGCAGGCGCGTACTCGATACTAACGCTAATGGTATTGTTGGGGGACTCAGTCACCCCACTCATTTGTTTATAATTATTTTTACTGTACACGATACAAATCGGAATTCTAGTGAATATTTTAATTTATAGAAAGTATACTTACCTTCGTTCAAGGACTATTCAATTCTTTTATGATTTGAGAAAAAATCCAATAAAATAAAGAACTCCACAATCAGACACTTTTCACTAATATTACAGAAATGTTAAATCAATCAATTATTTTCCAAATATCGTAAAACTCTAAAAATTTACAATTTCCCTAAGCGGAAAGCAAACGCATAAAAGGTGGGAAGGAGCTAATATTGAATAACCGTACCATAAGATTGAAGGTCAATCAAATGATTAGCAAACGTACAATGCAGCCTGGCTGAAAAGTGAATCATGTCTTCCGTTTCTTTTTCTACAACCAATGTATAGTATTTCAATAATAATTACAGTGATGAATTGTTTATCTTCTTAGAATTTTTCTCAGAGTCTGGGTTTCGTTTTTTCTTTTAACGAGTCATATTTTATGTTAAAACGTAATAAAAAAATCTCTCATTGAGGAAATACAGCAAATAAAACAAAATGTTTTCTTTTCTTTAATTTGGTTTTGGGATCAAAGATAGCTATTTGATGACGGAAAAAAGCCAGATAATAAACATAAATTATGTCAATGGTGTTTTTTTTTATTATGGAAGAAAGCATTTTGTTTTACTTCTCTCTTTCCGGTTATTTTTTTTTTTAAAAAATCTTTAAATTTTCGATATGCTCGCACCCCCCTTCTAGGGTCATCGCGCCCCCCCCAGGGGCGCTCCCCACACTTTGAGAAACACTGGGGTACTGTAAATAGCTATGAAGACGCAAATTCTCTCGTAAGGTTGGTCAAAAGGGGAAGAGTGGTAGGAGCCCCATGTGGTGGGAGCCTGACCACCCCCAAATTGTTTTTTTTCTTCTAAAAATTGGGTTAGAAACTGGCCAAATCATATTGTCACTCGTTTGGTGCTCAAAGCTACGGATAAAGACCAGTATCATTTAGCTCTTTGCCATGATGAATCTCATGGGCCTCGATCGGGCCTTTGTCGATCAGGTGGTATTAGAAACGATTACGAGCTTTCAATTTTATTTATGTTTTTCCATGAATGAACTTTTCAAGTAGTTTTTGATCACATGATTTCATATCATTGGGCGAAAATGTATTAACAATCTTTTGTGAAATTCCTACACTAGAATATTTGAAATTCTTACTTGTAGAAAGTATACGCTGGCACTTTCACCAGCTGTGCTTACATTTTGCACATTGTTCAAAAGCTGGACAGATAAGTACCACAGATGTCAAATATAAATATCTAACCATAAATGTCATAACCTTTTGAATCTCCATCACGAGAAAATATTTTTATTTCGACCAATAATTTTATTTAGTAAGGTATTTTTTACACATTACTATATACTCCATTTATCTATTCACATTAAAGGAAGTAACTACTAATAAAATTATAGATAAAATATTTTTCTCCTTTTTTTATTTATTTATTTTTTGAAGGTGCTTCTAAAAAGAGGAAGCTTGGTATTTCCGAAAATGAAAGGAGTATACCCTACTTATTAAGCAAATTTATATAATATATTGGTAATGTTAAAATAAGAACATCTCTGTACGTTATGTAAATTTAATGCATTTTACGTTTTTAGTTTACAAATTAGGTTAAGACTAAAACCAAGATGATTTTTTTAAAAAAATAAAGAAGCGATTAAATTTGTTTTTCAAAGATTTTTATGGCACTGTAAAATTTTTGCTCTTTTTATGTCTCAAAAAATTTTACTTAGTTTCGGTTAAAATGTTCTTTTTCCACTGAATTTACTATGTTATAGAATTTTCTAAAAACAATTAACAAAGTTCTTTTTTCAAAACCATAGTTTCAAGGCTACAATTTAAAATCTAAATAAATTTCTCCATTTTAACAAGTTATAACTCATAAATTTAAATAATTAATGAAAACTCCAATTATGTTGAAACTAAAAAACGAAAATAATAGTTTGCTTAGTGCTATTTTATTTGTCTGTGACATCTACTTTATATTGATTTTAACTTTTTTCAGATTCCATAAAAAAAAAAACAACAAAGAAAATATTAATCAGATCTCTTAGTGAATCCAATATACTTAAGTAAACTTTGTATTAAATCCTATTTCTTATTTATCCATTCTTACAAATTGGATTTTATAAACAATTTTTAAAAATACATTTTGAAAAGAAATAACATTTTTCATGTATTACTTTTTTCTCTCCAGAAGCATGAAACGCTTTTTTAAAGTTTTAAAATGTTCTGTATAGATTCATAAGGATTCCTAAAATATGTCTTAAAAATAGCGTACGCGGATAATTAAATAAATCGCATGATTTTTTATGTTTTGAATTATATTTATTTTCCAATTCAATAACTTATGAAGATGAAAAGAATAGCTCCTTCACAGCAACACAAACAAGACACACAAAGAAACATAAAAAAAACCCTACCGAGATCAGAAATAAATGAGAAATGCGATGTTATTATACCGGATATTTTGAGACGCAGAGGATATATTACTTCTGCATTTGTTGCCGAGATAAAAAGCCTTCCTTAAGCGTTTTTATTTCAGTTCCTTGAAGAAAGACCTCCATTAACAAAGAAAACATATTATAAACATATCAAATAATCAACTTAAAAATGTCCTATGGAGACAAATTGTCATTGACAAACACTTTAAAAAGTATTCAAAGTAATTTTTATTATACATATAAATATTGATGATACTCGTACATGAATACATATCTGTATCTACTAATACAAAGAATGAAATACAGCCTCCCCCTCGAATTACACGGTAGAAGAAAACACGGTTTCGATATTACACTGTATAAAATTGGCGATTACTGTAGCCTGGATTCAATGTTACACGGTTTTGATAAAAAAACATTTTAAAAAATTGAATATCATTTTTTTTATGAAGGAAACTCGCAACTGGATTTTTTTTTCAATTGCGTTCAATAAGGGTAATTTCCAGCTTTTTCTTTCTCATAAGAAGTAATCTATCGAGAATTTTTATAATAAATCCAATTATAATACCTCGTACGTTGAATTCCACAGCAATGAAAAACCTATACCCGTTCAATCTACCACTTTTTGGTGAGTTAATAAAAAGGGTTGGGTTACACGCAAAATTTGTTTGGCTTAAAAATCGCTTTATTCCAGAAGTAGAAACGCTTTTGAAAAAACAAAATGGATCAATTGATAGTGCACAGTCCTACGGTAAAAAATGCGTTTTTTCCTCTACATCATTGATCCAAATATTAGATCATTTCAACTCTTAAGGCATACGACTAGCATTCCAATTAAACTTCGGAAGACTGGAAAACGATGGAAATGTAACCCTTATTCAAGCTTTTAAGGAGTTTCTATTTTAAATTGTGTTGCAAGTACAGATTTGGCTTACAAAGAATTAAAGCAGTCTACAATTTATGCGTTTGGGAAATCTTTGTTACCGCAAAGGGTTCCGAGCCTATTGAGGAAACTGAAAAATTTGAGGAAGCAGAACATATAACAGAATAATATCAGCTGCTTCTAACTTAAAAGAGGATGGATTTTGGGATATAAACATATGTCATGTTGAGGATTATTAGAACAACAAACTTAATGAGTAAGAACTAATTAAACTAATCAATATCTCAACTTTCAATTACACCGACGGTTCTGAAAACATTTTCAATATTGTATCTGTTTCTTTCATAAAATTTAATTGATTGGCAATACAGATTAGCTTAAGCTAAAGAGCTAGAACAATTTTTGGTAGAAAGATTTTTCAGCGGTACTTAGCAGAAAAGTTAAGAGAATTGAAAATTTGCTTTGCTCCTCATAGATAAATTCTGAAATAATTACAATCGAAACTGGCAGATATTTGATACTATGGCAATAACTCTTGCAAAGATGGAGAAATAAAACTAAAGAAGAGGAGTTCCAACCACCTTTGAGAAAAAAATAGATATGCTGTAATTTTTCTGATAAGAGTGAAAAAAAATCTTTTGAAATAAAATAAATAGATAAAGTTTTTTAACTTTATCTATTTATTTTATATTATTATTTATTACTTTTTAAAAAAGGTGTTTTTTATGTGTTTTTAATTTTTGTGTTTTTCACTTTTAGTTTTTGTTAAAAACTCTAAGTTCACTTTCTTTTTCATTTGTATGTTTTAACTTAACTCAATGGCGCGACAGCCTATGATGACCAAGGCCTACTGTGTCCAACTCAGTACACGTGACCTTGGGCCCTGAGGTGCATGAGCATATGTTTCGGTCAGGTGGCCATTCTGACGTGAAACCCCCAGTGTTAAGTTCCCAAGCAAACTTGGTACTCATTTATTCACCCACTGAAGGGATCAAAGGCTGGGTCAACCTTTCCCAATGCAGGATTTAAACCTCGGACCTGTGGAAGCGCGATGTACTAACCACTCAGCCACTGCGTTTCTATGTATGTTTTATTGGAACGAAATTTCAGCCATCATAAAATCCGGTAGATTAGTAAAAAGAGTGAACCGAACCCATTACGTGGGTTAAGGGTCATTCTGCCAAGTTTTATTGAAAATTTTTAGCTATTATCCATTTTAGAGTATTACTGAGTGACACTCTACTTCTTTTACATAAACTGAGGGAAGACTATTGAGTATACTCTTTTTGTTTGCCTCTGCCCTCTCTGCCGGTTTCTTTACACCAGTGGCTCCCAAAGTGGTCCCTACGGACCACTAGAAGTCCTTGTGTTATTTAGGAGGTCTGTAGAAAATTAAAGTTTTTCTGGCGATCCTTGAACAAAGTCAGGTTGTTCGCGTATGGTTTAACATAAAATAATAAAATTGCAATCCATGTTATTATTATGGTAGTTTAAACAAATAACATTTTTTAAAATAGTAGCGATTTTTACATCCTAAAGAACATATAAATATAGACGAGTGTTAAACATGTAATATGTTATTTAATTACTGAGAGTTATGTAAGCCATATATACATTTGAACATTTATAAAACTTATCCCCACTGATGTGTCATTTGTAGTAATAATGGTGCGTATAACTTGTTTAATGTTATAAATAAAACTTCGCTGTTGTTGAATGTACTTCTACGTAGTAATCCCTTAACTAACGTTAAGGGATTGCTTATAGTATTAGTTATAGTACTAACAATACAGAAATCCCTTAACATCAATTTTGGTTTTGTTGAATGTTTTGTATTGTTACGCTGATAGTGTACATTCGTTTCGTGAGTACATTTGAATAAAATTTATCTCTTTTTAAAGAATTATCTATCACATTTTTCAATATAGTAATATGTTGACGCCATTCATTTTTTTTATTCAAAACGTAATTAAAAGTATTTAATTATTGAGATAGACTTTATTCAAAATTTATATTAAATTCTATCATAACGTCAAATAATTACAGCCGCATTCCATTGAAAAAGTTAATAATAACTAACAGTGGTTTGTTGCAAATGAAACATTTGCTATACAAGTTTTCTAATATCATCTTTTGGTATTTTTAACAACTAGCAGAATGAGTGAGCCGCAGAAAATATGCCGACAATGCAGTGTCGAATATTTGAAGTTTGGCTTCACCAGGAAATTGTACTTTACCTGTGAATCTTCTATGTGATAAAACCATGTCAAATAATTCAGTGGAAACTTCCGTGCTTAAGGAACTTTTAATAAAAATCCATAGTGTCAAAAAGATAAGGATTTAAAGCTTTTTCAAGGGTGAAAAAGATAAGTATTTAAGAACACAGTCACTGCATCAACCCATAGGGAAAATTTCTAAGCAAGATGAATGCGGGCTTCTTATAACATTCCTTAATTGATTGCAAAGTTCCAAAGGCCGTACTCTATGGGTGAAGAATGTATTTTACCAGCTGTAAGAGAAGTAGTAACGCATCGTGTTGCACAGACCAGATTTTGACATTATAAAAAGAATTCCACTGAGTTATTTTAAAGAAGTGTTGAAGAAATAGCTCAGTATTTAGAAAATTTATGTGAGTGTGAATGTTCCGTACAGTTTGTCAAGCCCACTTTTCCAGGAAACGAAGCTTTACTTTTAGCTTCTGAAAAATTGGTAAAAGAAGAAAATTTTGCCATGAAATGTTATTTGCTATATGTTTGAAAGACAAAAAAATGTTGTTAATATGAAAAGTGAAACGTCATTCACAAAATTAAAATTGTTTTCCGATGTAGAAGCTATACCCTTGACTAATATCATTTATGTTGCAACCGACGGTGCTACTTCAATAGAAGGAAGGTACCGAGAGAGAGAGAGAGAGAGGTTTCCTGGCCTACTTAAAACAAGCCGAATGCATTTTGATTACAGTAAGACCCCGCTTAATGCTGTTTCGGTTTAATGCTGTTTTATTTGAATAGTAAGATTTCCTGAAATTGTACGCAGCGTTAGGCTTCTCAATATCCAAAGCCGTTTATCTGTGTTCCTTCTTTCCTTCGGGATTATACGAACGTATTTTTATCTTTTCAAATATTTGTTGACGTTTTCTTAAGTATAAATTTATATCATATTACGATTGCTATAGTTATAAATATTATGATTCTTAGTTTTAATCATAAGTGATAATAAAAACACGGAAATAAAGCAACAAGAAAAAATATTTCACTGGAAACTAAAATGAAAGTGATTAAAATATTAGATAATGATGAACATCAATTTCAAATTGGTGCTGCATTGAATTTGCCAACTTCAACACAATAAGGACCATTCTCAAGAATAAAGAAAAAAAATACTGTCATAGGCAACTGCAACTACGACAAGTTCAGCAACTAGAATTATCCGTTCTAGAAATAACACAATAGAGGAAATAGAAAAACAACTTTCTATATGGATTGACGACAAAATAAAATAAAATATGTTATTTAGCCAATCTACCTTCTTGATAAAAAGGCATAAAATTAAAAATACAGAAGAGACTGAATGATTGGAAATGTAAACATATTGACTAGAATTTTATTTATTTTTATCTGTATAGTTGTTTATAATGTTTCTATATTTGTAAGAAAAGCTTTTTTGTTTTATTGTTATAAAAACGCATAATTAATAAATTTAATGTTAAAATACTTGACCAATTTTCTACCCATATTCTCATAACCCCCTTATTTACATGATGAGATAACCTCGTTTAACGCTGTTTCATATTACGCTCTACTTTGATAGAACGTATACCCCACGTTAAGTAGGGTCTCACTGTACATTGTGTCATTCATCGACATCCTTTAGTTGCAAAAAATCTCAGCGAACGTTTGCATGGATCACTATAGATTATATTATTAGAGCAATTAAAGAAGTAAAAATAAATACCTTTGATGAAGATTATTTGAGCAAACTTTGGAGACTGACGAAGACTATATTCACTTACTACTTCACACAGAAGAACGTTGGTTACCTAAAAGAACATATTTAAATCGATTTTATGCCCTCTTTGATTCAGTGTTGAAACTTTCAGAAAACAGGCACAATGATTTGCGACACAATTTAATTAGCTTTAACAATTACATAGCATTTATGATGGATTTATATATATATATATATATATATATATATATATATATATATATATATATATATATATATATATATATATATATATATATATTTTCAAAAAATTAAAAAAAAAAATCAGCGATGGATAGGACCGCGCATAAAAAGAAATCGCACAAAAAATATTTGAAACTTTCATAAATACTTCCATATAGCAAACAACTTTATAGACATACTACAGAAATTATTTTTTATGCGGTGGAGAGCGATCACTTAATAAAAGTCGCACTTAGAAAATACGTCAAGTATATACGAAATTTATGGGAAAGTACTTCCAAACAAAATAAGTTATTAAATTCCACAAAGAAACATTTAAAAAACATTTCATTCTTCATTGTATACATGAAGATATTTTCAAAATGCACATACATAATTCCCAGCTACTCGTCGTAATCCGAAACGTGCATCTACCTATTATGAATTAGTTCAAACTTGGTTTCGTCACTTAAAGATACAATTTCAATTGATTTATTTTTTGATACCCCATAAAGTAAGTGGTAAGTTTTTGTGACGACCGTCGTTTAGCCAGTTGCTTGTGAAAGTCATGATGACCAAATATGTATGATTGAAGATCTTTTTGGAACTTTATACTCCCTTTGGAATTGGTATTTAAAAGCTTTTCCGATTTGTTGGAAAGCTCCCTGCATATATTTTATCCGCTCTCAAAGAATCCGGTTCTTTTTGACTGTCTTCATAATCTATCAAATTATTGATTAAGTCGCTGCCATTGAAAGTTTCTTCTTCTATCAAGTGCGTTGAGAGAAAGCAATTGAAGGTGTATTTTCAAAAGACTGATTATAACCAATGAACAGAGCCTCTTGAAGTGTACATTTGTACATTGATTGAAAACTTACAGTTGCGTCAAAGCCATTGAAATTCATACATACAGCACAAAAAAAGGTCGCGCAAAAAAATTGTACAAAAACAAAATTGGATAAAAAAGGACCAACCAAAAACAGGTTCTATTGTACTAATATTTAGGTTTTGTTTTTAATATTAATAACGTGTTTTTTTAGTGTTAATATCTTGTGTCAATGGAAGAAAGCTTTGCTATTAAATTTAGAAAATATAACATAACAAACTTTTAAAAATAATAATACGTGTTTCATGAAAATCAGTTGTGATTCTTTTTTTTTAATTTGAGTAATTATCTTCTATCTAGAGATGCATGACAGCCGTTTACTACGATCCTTGCAATTTTGAATACATAGTATATTGCTTATGATACACGGCTTTTTCCTCCTATTATATATCCTCGGTTTCTCTTAAGGATAATTTCTTAAGGTGCAGCAGCCCTGATTTTTTCTGTGTAACTATATTTGTATAAGAGTTCTTTAGCACGGATTTTATGTGCCCGGGAGGGTCCGTACCTAGATTAAGTCCAGTCAGTTTTACTATTTTTTTTAAAAATTATTGCAAAAATAGAAGAAAAACTCTTCAAATAAAAATACCATCCTAAAATATAAGCAAGTTAAATAAAACTGTATAAGAACAAAATGCTACATACAATATATAATTCATTTTCAAAGTCGGTTTATTGAACTAAAATAAAGCAATATATACAGTATTTGTTTTTTAATCACATCTTAAAGTAAAAATAATGTAGGAAAAAGTAATGTATTATAATAGATTATTCAAATGTAAAATTTTTATGGTGAGTTTAACTCTCTATGCACATCAATTAATTTTCTAAAAATTTAGAAACTGGTCTCAACATTAGTCAAAATTCACATTAAAATGAACAAGTCAATAGCTTTAAAACCTGGTCAGATATCTATTGTCTGCATCAAAAATCATTCAAAATTTGGTGTCATTTTAATGAACATTCCTTTTATCAAATTCAAATCTTGTTAGCTTCTCATAAAAAATTCACAAATACATCCCTAACTCCAAATACTTATGGAAATATTGGTCGCTTTTGTAAGATATACTTGTTATTGATATGATAAAAATACTTCTATATCAAATATATATTTTATTTGAAACATATATTTCAAGTACAAAGAAATATTAATTATATTTAGTCAATAAAAACTAATGTGTGTACTAATGTGTAATTATGCACTAATTATGAACTATATTTACTCTGAAATTTTTCTAAAAATCACTTACGATGTGTTTAAACAATAATTCCATTAATTGACCTCTATCATAAAAATTAATTAATTTTAAACACGTTTTGTTATTATTCTTGAAAAATTCAAAAGAACTTCCTTCAAAACATAATAGCACAATATATCATGTGTGTATACATTTATTGTTATAAATTAATAAAAATTGTAAATAATATGTTGAATTTAAAGTATACCTTTTAATTTTTCTGATATTGTTATAGACAAAAATCATTTCGAGCCTCTTACACTTTTAACATTTGATATCTGCAGCAAATGTCAATAAGTACCTTTAAAAATCTCAAGAAAGTGTAAAATTTTTCTCAGGTATTCTTTAACTGAGATACAATTTTTTCTGCTTCTCAAATATAATTTTTAAGAGATTAGTAAATAATATTTAATTATATAAATATTTTTTAAATTTTTTTGTGATTACCTTCATTTACTTTACTACAAATTGAAACTGTTATTACTCCAATTTCACCCTATTGTTTGGGCAAAAAAAAACTCATTTTTAACTCGAGCAAATAAATACCATAAAACACACAGCGTGTATATAACGCGCAAGCTGCAATATTTAGTTTGTAGCTCTATTCACCGTATAACGCCACCCCCTTTATTTTAATGGAGAAACCTACGCGCACAATGCGCTTACATTTTGAAGTCATTTATTCGAGGTATTATTTCAAACACATTAGGGGAAAAAACTACAATTTTTTTTAATTCGTCAAGAATTTTATTTATTTTAAATAATATTATGATACATATAGAATTTTTTTTCTATGTTCATCTCCTTTTTTTTAATACTATCATTTTTCTACCCGGCGTAAAACGCTAGACCATAAATTCCAATCTTATTTTTTCTGTTAAAAGTGCACGTTATACACCCGATTTTACGGTGCATATAAAACTTAGTAATTGAATTTATAAATATTCATATTTACAGTTTCATGTAAAATACAAAAGAGACTGTAAAACAGCTCATGTAGGGGGGGGAATTCTCGCTAACTACCATTATCTTTTAACTGCAATATAATAATTAAATAAACTTCCTTAAATATCTAAACAGCGTATTCTGTTTGTCAACTAAGTGTAAATATGTATACTTTATACGCATCCTTTTCTTTTTTTGCATACCCTTAAACTTTTTTTTACTCTATATCTATGATATTTCCATTGGGTATGCGAACACTGCTGACCGTTTTCTTCTTTAATTTAATATACTACTTCACTCACCTTGTAGGCACCGTCCACTAGCTTTGCGATCTCATCGGCATCCATTTCCTCCATGGTGGCAATGTAAATTAAAAGCTAAAACTTTCTGATCACCGCTATGACAGGCTTCAAGGCTAGTCTCGAAGGAACCCGGCAAGAGACCGACTATCCGTGGGAATTTCTCTTGAATACGGGGGAGTTGTTCTTCATCCTCTTCTGTTCGCACGCTCGAAGGTAAATACCGTAACGGAGGGAGCGGTCGGGAATAACCACATAGAGGATGAGACGTCACAGGAAGATGGGTGAATTACTGTTTCGTTTTTCTTTCCTCTCGGAATTGAATTAAAATGGGGTAAATGTGAAGCATGTCTTTCTAACCTTTTATTTTCCGACAGTACCTGTAATTTAGAAAGAATATTCTTTTAAATCCACTGTTTCAAGATATATAGCCGCAAAGGTTCCATGATGAGTATTTTAGCTTGGAAGGAGAATAGTTTTAAAGCAAAAGTTGAGTTTACAGCTGACACTTTTCGATCGATTGCGGAGATTGTCACTTTTGTTCCGAAAAAAGCTGTTAATGTCAAAAGGTGTCTTATTCAATTCCTACTATTAGGTCACACACTCTATATATTTATTTGTTTATCTTGGTGGATTTTTCAATCGTTAATAAAGTACATTTTAAACCGCTCAATTGAGCTGAAACTTTATACACATAATTATTTTGGATGACAATGCAATAATTTAATAATAATTAATAAAAATTAATTCATTTAAACAAATTAATCGAAGGATTACAAATAGAGCCACATCGGCAGCATTTTTGGTGACTTAAGTGAAAACTTGAAACGGTTTTTTTTCTTCACATTTTAAAGCGTTCTTTTGAGCTGAAATTTTCTATACACTATTGTTTTGGGTAAAAATACGATAATTGAATTATAAGTAATTAAAATTAATTGAATGAAACTAATAATTCAAAGAATTACCGATGCAGCCATGTTGGTTTCATTTTTACCGGTTTCTGACGTCATCTTGGATTCGTCTCTATTGTTGTAATAATGTAACTGTTAAAACAAAGACAAAAGTTGGCGTCGAAATCTTGTTTTTCAGCCAAACTAGCCAAACCGGGTTTGCATTGTTACAGCAATGCTGACAAAAAAATCACATGCTCTTTTTTTAATTCCTCCTATCATAATTCACTCTCTCCCTATATATAACTTTACTACCGTTTATGTTGATAAAGTACCGGGTAATTATGCAATTATTTGCTAGTGGCTTTATACTAATATGCTAAACAAACATTTTCATAATAATCCTGCTTTTAAAAAATCTAATTCAAGCAAAAGAGAAATTTCTAATCGAATATCTGCTTTTTATAAAAAAAAAAATAGATTTACGTACTTTGGATATTAAAAATTCTCTCATATTTTCCTTACTCCAAAAAAATTCATAATAATCCTGTTAAATTTAGGACTATTACGAATAGTTTTAAGACTTATATTACACATCCGGGTAAGAAGCTACAAAATATTATTCAATCAACGTTAGACAAAATTGATAATTCTATTATAGTTAAGAATAGTATGGACATTATTAAGTATATGCAAGGTAAAAAAAATATTTCTATATATACCTATGAGATTTTGAAGATTTATTTAACCCCATAGATATAGAAGACATGTTTAAGATTCTTAAAATAGCCAATAGCAAATACTTTTTGAATAAGGTAATAAAATATGATAAATATGTTTTATTATAGAATTATTATTAAAAGAAACTTTTATTTTCCATAATAATGATCATTATCAGCAAATTAAAGATTTACCACATGGTGGACCAGCTAGCAAATGCTTAGCAAATATTTACTTGCATTTTAATGAAAATGAAAGTATTGGTTATTAATCTTGTTATTTTTTTAGATACATAAATGACTTAATTATATTTAGTAATATAGTAGACTTTGTTCCTAGCTTTAATTATTATGAACACTATTTAAAATTATTAAAAACTAATTATAATAATAAGTCAGCTAACTTTTTGGACCTCCAATTAAACGTTAAGATAATTTGCTATTAAGCAATATTTTTGATAAAAGAGACTCATTTAATTTAAACATTCTAAAAATACCTTTCTGGCGAAGTAACCTACACATATCAATATATTTAGAAATATTATCTTAAATTTTATTTAAGAAAACAATGATTTAGTTACTGCAGTGCTTCTCAGACTTTCAATACTTCCTCTTTTCGATCACAATTTTTATCGCCCCCAATTATACAGTAATAATGTACTGAATGCAATAATAATGCACTTTGACGCTAAAGCTACACTAGGCGATCTTAATTATAAACCATACAAATTAGTAACATAAGTATTAAAATTTGTATACTACTTTTAAGCAAAAAATAAATAAATAAATAAAATAATAGGATAATTATTATTTTATTTTTCCTTTCTCTAATTTTTAAATTGAACATATTGCAAAATGCGGTGGCTGCTTAGAAGACAACTTATAGATTTCTGCTAAATATAGAAAAAAACTCAGATGGTGAATTTGTAATCATAAGCATTTTCTTATAAAAACTTTGCTTTGCAAGACAAGCCCATGAAAGTCGTTAATACTTATTAAACTTGTTCTTAATTTAGTATTAATTAATTAGTTATAAAATACTCTGTGCAGCACTGATACATTAAAACTATACCGGTTGAAGTGCCAACTCCTTGCACGAGTTCATTTATAAGAAAATAAAACAATATTGATATCATAGCTGGATTGTAAGGAGTGCAAAGCCAAATGCTCGACAATGTTTACAAAAATGGAAAATGTTTTTTTTTTTTTAAATGGTTGCTCAAATTATAATTAGTTTTAAGCGAATGGTAATTTTAAGCCTCACAGAATTAGCATTTACATGTGATGTTAAATAATGAACAATAAAATAAAATTACGATGAAGAATAACTGTATTATTTTTAATATTTAAAGCGAAAAGACTTCAGCATGTTTTAACCCGGGAGCAGGCGCGCACTCGATACGGTGGAGCGGGGTTATTGAGCCACCCGAATCCTTTCTTTTATAATTACTTTATTGTATACGATAAAAATCGTGATTCCAGTGAATAATTTAATTATGAGAAAGTTTACTTACCTACTTTCAAGGACTTTTCAATTTTTCTTTGCTGACAAATAAACAGTTTTCCCAGAATTAACGATTTCGTAATCTGTGCGTCCTGCGCGACCACTTCCGGGTAAAAAGTGTATTCATTATGATTATATGAAATTGTGTAAAACGTTTTTCGCGTTATGCTTCATATGTATAGAAAACTCCTAAAAATAAGTCTTGGCCAAGTAATCCTTCAAAGCGTGCTATAATCCAAATATCATAAAAGTCTTTTGCATGCAAAAAAGCCTAACAGAGAAATACATTACTTACAACTTCCCTAAATGAGAAACAAACACATAAGAGATTGGTCATAACTAACTGTACCAAAAACTTAGAAGGTTAAACATATTACAGCTATAATGGGCAGTATAACAGTGATGAATTTTTTGTGTTCCTAAATTTTCTCGATTTTGCGTCTGGGATCTGTTTTTTTTCTGAAACAGTTGTATGTTAGGTTTAAACAGAAAGCGTAATAAAAAAATGTCTCATCATGGGATTACAGCAAATCAAATAAAAGTTTTTTTATTTGGTTATAGGATCAAAGATAGCTAATTAGGTATTGAAGAATTGTTTATTTTTGTTGACTTAATATCGCGCGCGCGCGCGCGCTTATAAATTATATCAGAGTAAAAGTGCATTTTTATTATGTCTGAAATTATTTTGTTTTAATTCATTCCAGTAAATTAATTATTTTAAAATCTTTTATTTTCGATATGCTCGCGCCCCCCTCGTTGGGTTATCGCGCCCCCAGGGGGCGCGCCCCACAGTTTGAGAAACACTGAGTTAATAATAACATTTTAAAACTTAGTAATTTTGTGAAATTTTGCAATAATTGTTTAGAATACAATTATCCAATTAAATTTATTTATATATATATTTCTATTTCAAATTAAATCTATTTTTAACTTCGTTCAATATTTTATTTAATATTTATTCTAATTAGTTTGATTTTTTAAAAAAATTAATATATATTTTTAGCGCTTATTTTAATTGCAATATAACTATCTAGTATATAATTATACAAGTAAATTTACTTTTAAATATATTTTGATTTGATATTATCTATTCTTAACTTAGTTCATTTTTTTATTTAAAACTTCTTATGCTTTGTTTATTTTAAAATATCTTAGTGGATAGTTTACTTGCAAAATAACTGTCCAGCTGGTGCCAGGGTTTTTTCTTCTTGAGTTGACGTTCCAATCTTTTAAGTCATTTCGCGTGGTATTTTAATTGGGAGAAGATTGAATTTTTTAGACTTCCAAACAAAAATTTATTTTACATGCAAGATTTTATACTAATTTTTTCTATAATTTTTTTTTACTATTGCTCTCCTTGTGAGATTCATTCTTGTTCTCTTTTCTCAATGTTATTTTAATATATTGTTAGGTTCAACATTCACGTGGTAGAAAAAAAAATAGGCTTAACTTTTTAACTTTTAACCCCAGACCATGACCGACTTTCGATATTGGCGGTGTTCAACAATTGCCGGGGTGCTTGGAGCATCTACACACCAGACTCTATCTTTTGGGAAGTTATGAACTTGTTGAACTCTAAAGAGCTTCTCATCAATGAAAAGAATACTCTCCCAACGCTGACTTGCGGCCCATCTCGAAAGTCTTCGGCATCTTCGGAGCCGTACGAGTTTGTTTTTCCACTGAGAAGCTGAACTATTCGCAACTTGTAAGGCTTCAGTCCAAGCTTCGTTTAGCTATTCGCCTGTCCGATCTGTCACTTATTCCCATGTCACAGCGATCTGTCTCATGGAAACATCAGATTTCTCTGGACTCGCTTTTCGATGGCCTTATGATTCCTTAAAGTGTTTACGGTGCGTTTTCGCTCACTTCCTGGAAGTCGACTATGATTGTCAAGCTCTTTGAAACGGCACATTACATTAGACACTGTTAGCCGAGGTACGTTTAGCAAACGATCTGACGTTTTCCTTGCTGAAAGAACTCTAAAATAGCAGGCCTTTTGCTCAACTGTATCAACAACATATAAATCAAAATAAAAACTAAGAAATATATTTAAAAATATTTTATTATTAAAGTGTTATATAAAGAAACATGAAAACTCCAATTAAAAGGAAATGTGTCCGAGTTTTTTTGCCGCACCATGTATATACATGTGTAAATTTATTAAAAAAGTAAATATATATATATATATATATATATATATATATATATATATATATATATATATATATATATATATATGTATGTATGGAGAATGTGAACCAATAGTAGGAATTGAATAAAAAGAAAATAATATTTTTAATTTTATATTGAATAAATAAAAACATTTTAATGCGTATTTCTTATTTCATCATGTTGTAGGGCCTATAGATGATAAATGTATCGAGACCACTTCGACAGATTCAGGATTTGCTTAACACAGTATTTCTCAAACTGTGGGGCGCGCCCCCTTGGGGGGGGGCTTGAGCCTATTGAAAAGTCGACACCAAAAGATTATTTAAAAAAATTATTAATTTACTGAAAGTAAACATTACTAATTTACTGAAACAACAAAATACATTATGACATAATAAAAAATAAAATACACATTTACACTGATATATTACACTTATAAATGTATCAGAGCTACACAATGTATTTTATAATTAATTAAACAATTCTAAGTTAAAAACAAGTTTATTAATTACCATTGACCCCATCGGATTGTCATATATATAATTTACAACAAAAATTTACACTTATCATGATAATTTTTGTATGGTTTATAATTAAACCTTGACTGCTGGTCATAAGTCTCGTGATTCGCTTCACAATGTCAACCGTTTTGCACGTAGGCACGCGTATGTGATGTATTGGGGGAGGGGGAGGAATAAAGGAGCAAAAATAATCTGGAATAAGTAAATCCTTCGCAAACATTGTCAATGTCCTTTTATAGCATTCCAGTATAGTTTTGGAATAATTTTACGGATAGCAGTGAACAGAAAAAATCGTATGTCGGAAAGACGTATATATACTTCTGGAGAAATAAAGGCTTTGGCTTTGAGAAACATTTATATACATGGGGGCTTAAGAGGTTACAGTCGTATCGTAGTTTTAGCATCAAAGTATAGTGTTATTGAATTCAGTACATTGTAATTGTATGGGGGGGGGGCGCGATGAAAATAATGATTGAATATTGGGTTGCGAGTATTGCAATTTTGAGAAGCACTGGCTTAAAATCCTGATGGTGATGTATATAAATATGTGCTGCCAAACATAAACATTATTCGCATAACAAACGATATAAATTTTGGGAAACCCACCTACTCTCTTAGAAATATGTATAAAAACCTAGACTTCCACCTTTCACAGATATTTTTTTTCAACAAAGAATCACATTGAATTTCAATTGATCTCATATGTAAGCTTTCATGAACAATTTCAATGTCGATAAATAGAGGGCAAAAACAATTGTGAATATGCAGCTAACATCTTTTAAAATTACAATATCTTCGATCTATATTTCCGTTTATAACAATTTAATTTAGTGAGCCTATTCAGTAAATTTTAATTTATGTAATTTAATTAACAGATATTTATAGCTTTCAAAGAGAGAGTGCGACAAGTTTTCTTTTTCTACATATTTGTCCTAAATTAATAATTTTAATGTAATCAAATACAGTCGTAACAACATGATTTTTGTCTTGAAATTTAAAATTAAGCGGATTAAGATGAAAGATCAACTGAGGAAAACAGGTCTCCTACCTTAATCCATTGTCAATCTTTAATTCACAGCACATTCACAATTTTTTCCCAGAAAGTTTGTGATTTCATCAGCAATTTCAAGAATCGTTTTAACACTTTAAAGACTGTAAAGGAGATTTAATCTTTTACAAAAAAAGAACCGTGGCTTCATTATCCTAAAAAGGACAATCCATCTGACAAGAGGAATCAGTACTGGTTCACTGATGAACTGTGACAAGTAGGGGAATTAGCCAAGTTTCTTTCATAAAAAAATACTGTCCATGAGAGTAACTAAGTGCTACCGAGTGATGAAAGTGACTATTGGGAGGAATTGAAACCATCCGAGAAAAACTTTGATTGTGACTTTGGACAACAACCTTTTGAACAATATCCTCTATTTTCAAAAAAATGTTGTGTGTTCATAGTTATGTTTACGCTTTCATCCACATTTGCAAAAACCCATCCAACAAACCAATTGGACCACTAAAGATGTTTGAAATTATCCTTGGGAAGCTAATACAGCAAAGGAAATTCAACTCGGAAATCAAAGATTTGTCCAGTAAGGGTATGTTTATCCCTACAAGTAAGATTCGAAATCTCTCTCCATTTTTAGATTAAAAATGTACTACGAGTAGGAGGTAGACTGGCACACAGTAATTTCAATTTTAACAAAAAATACCAGATAAATCTTCCTAATAATTACACGTTAGTGAATTTGATTCTTGAAATGACTCAGAAGAGACAATTACATATCGGTCCACAAACTTTACTGTCTATATTTAGACAAAGGTTCTCTGGCTATTAAATGGTCGTAATGTGCGTAGAAAGTTGGAAACCAACTGTACAATTTGTTTTAAGACAAAACCTATTACTTATTCACAAATTATGGGTCAGTTGCCAACCGAGAAATTTCTTAAAGTTTTTCTTTTAACAAAGTGGGAATACATTGTTGACGACATTTCTGAAATAAATAACCTAATCAAAGAACAAGAGTTTTAAACAAAGTCTATGTGTGCGTTTTTGCGTGCATGGTCACCTCAAAATTGTTACAGATCTATCTATTGAAGTCTTCAATTCAAGTTTAAAACTATTCCTTAGTAGACTTGAAAAGTCGGATCACATATTTTCAGACAACGCTGCCAATTTTGTTGGCACACAATTAGAGTTGAAAAGTCTTAGAAAAACTATGAGTAATTGTGACAGTAATTTGTGTAATTTTTTGTGATAGGAACAAATTGGAATGTAGTTTTGTTCTACTAAAAGCAGCAACTTCTCTAGAATTCTCAAAAATGTTTTGTTCTACTAAAAGCTACAAAAGCCTGTAGAAGTTCGGAGTGAAAGCCGTCAAATGTAACCTCAGGTATGTAATGGCTAATTTAAGATTCCCTTATGAAGAATTTTTAACTTTTCTTTACCAATTTATTGAATTCTCAACTCACGTTCCCTCTACCCCTTGTCGTGTGACCCTGACCACTTTGATGCCTTGACTCCTGGTCATTTCGTGGTTTTTCGTCCCATTACAGCACTGCAGAGTCAAAAGTTTAACTGAAGTGTCTGATAAGAGGTTAAAAGGTTTTCAAAAATTGTGTAACAGATTTCGAAATGTTGGTCAAATAATTATTTGAGTACTCTTCAAAATCGAAATAAAAATAGCATTTTGCAAAGAATAACGTAAAAACCAATGATATGATATTCTGAAGGAAGAAAATTTACCTGTGTGTAACTGATGTCTTGGTCGAATTCTTGAAAGGTATAATGGTAAAGGTAATGAAATAAGAGTATTGTGTTAGAGAGAGAGAGAGAGAGGGAAAACTAAAAATGGAACTTTTAAATGTCCTATAACTAAACTTTGTCTTTTACCCTTCTCAAGTGAATAGTGTATGTGAAAACACTATTCATTAGAGTTGTAATTTCAAATTTGTATTTTTCAATTCAATTTTGTGTGTATGAGTACTTTACTTTCTTTTTTATTGAACAATGTTACTTTTTGTGTATTATTGGTTTGTACTGCGTATTATTGTATTTGTAAATTGTTGAATGTGTCGCTCAACCCGGGGGTGGGGTTTCAGTGCTCTTAAAATAATACTTGTTACAATCCCAAATCATAAGAATATTTGTCACGAGAGGGTGGTGGTGTGTATAGAGTTCAGTGTGTATGTAAACATGTGTGAGAGAGAAAGCATGCAAAAAAACGCTCGAATAAAATTCTTGCTGAAAGTATCTGTCATCTAACTGTTGGTGTGAATTCATCGAAAATAATGAATCTCTCTCTTTAAATAGTGAAGAAACCATTACTGTGGTTTCTAAAATTGCCTGTATCATCTATGTATTTGTATATATTATTGCATGCCTTTTTTTAAAAAAAATCTTTAACTTTTATGATTAAATATTTCTGTGAGCACAGAATTGCCATTTCACAAAAAGAAACTCCCGCAAAATGTTTATACATTTAAATGTTTTTTAT
Organism: Trichonephila clavipes; assembly: GCA_019973935.1. Classification (NCBI taxonomy): domain Eukaryota; kingdom Metazoa; phylum Arthropoda; class Arachnida; order Araneae; family Nephilidae; genus Trichonephila; species Trichonephila clavipes. The sequence continues at coordinate 183,872 of BMAU01019830.1, forward strand.
TAATATGCCTATATGCTAGCCTTTTTTACATTTTCTTTGCAAGTAAATGCTTGTTTTTTATTTTATTTGAATGATATTTTTTATATATTGAATCAGCTCTTAGTTGTTTCTTGTATTGTCTTATATGAGCGATATTTAGCCGTTTTTTCCTGGGAAAATATTAGATATTCTTCTAACGTATTCATACATTACTTTGATCAGAAAATATTCTAATTGAGAATTATATATATAAAAAAAAACAATATTAATGTGGAATTATTAGTCTTTAACCTAAAAATAAATAAATGTCATAATCTTTATATTCCTGACAAAGACTGTGAGTAATGAAGTATTCCCTTCTTTCGTGACGTCAGCAAAGAACTGTTGTGGCGTGATCTTTCAAGATGGCTTTGTTAAAGCCCGGCAGGAGTAGACACCCTGGCAGTGGGGAAACGGAGAATATCGGTGACCCCATGCAAAGTCAAGTTTGGGCCAGATCGTACATGGGATTTCAAAACCATACGTACATGGCGTTAGTCAGGCCTTTGGGCCCCTAGAATCGTAGCCTCCGCGATGCGGAGGTTGCTAGGGTGTACCTTACGTCACTAAACTGTGGGCATCCCTCCAACGATATATATCGGACGTATTAATCCTCAGTTCAGTCAAAACTACCTGCTCCATATTATTTCTGCCCCGTGACATTCCCGGGAATATAAAAAGACTGAAAATATAATTTCATGGGAACTTGGGATCCCTAGAATAGAAACCCTACTTTTTACCTCTCCACCTATTTCACTCCATGGATTACTAAATTTTCAAATGTTAATGAACTTTTGGGTCACCTGATACATTATGTCAGAGTAAATGTGTATTTTATTTTTATTATGTAAGAATGTATTTTGTTTTGCTTCCTTTCAGAAAATTCGTATTTTTTTAAATAATATTTTATGTTCGTTTTTTAGATATATTTGCGCCCCCCCTCCTTCCAATTTAAGAATAGCTGATGTGAGTTAACCGTAAAATCCGGCGTATAACGGACACCTATACTTTCAACCTGTATACCTGTATATTTCAACCTGTGGCCGATTGAGACTTTGAACTGAAAGGTCGTACTCCGCATGAGCTCCGCACTCAGTCACTAAAGCAGCACAAGCCGACTTACAAAGTGCCCTTTTTAGGGCTGAAAGAATTTGCAGTCAGCTTTCTTGACTCACTACGTTCGATACTACCCCAAACCGACCCGGAACGAAAATGGCAATTGTTTTAGACGAGATGGATCTGTCCCCGCCGCACTCTCGACCAACCACACCCAACAATGACGTCATGACCGAGGAAACACCCTGCCAACGGCTTGTACGGACAACTGCTTACATCAAACGTTTCACCACATGAGACGGATACAAGCAGATACTGACGTCACTTGAAAGCGACGCAAACCATGATCCTACCAATGCTCTCTATGTAAAAATACAGAAAGAATACGAAGAGATCTCTGCTCTACTTGATAATGAAGTGAGTGATTTTGTCTCTCTTCCACGTTGCACCACCATAGGCTGCCCACTTCACACTTCACACGCTAACTCAACAAGTAAATTTCCACCTAGCTCTCCTACACACACACAAAAACGTAACAATGAAGGGTTTATCTCTCCAAGACAAACAGCAAAACGTGTCTTACTTGAAAACCCAAGCTTCCAAATTAACTTGGAAAATCGATTCTCCTTACCTACTACAATAAATTCAAGTGAATTCCCAGCACTTCCCACTTCACAACAAACAACAGCTCAACAAAATGCACAAGCTGGAGGGACAACCTCGTCCTCCGCAAACATGAACACCACTCAAACTGGAGTGACACTCTCGTCGGAAAAACCCGGACTCACCAACACATCTACACAAGGAGTTCAACCTAGAGTGACACCCTCGTTCACTGAAAATAATACACCCAAGGTACCACTGCCAACCCCGGTCATGCTTTTCATCACAAAACACTACCTCGAACAATTAAAAACTTTAACAATGATATTCCCTAATCTACGCACTAAAACTACTGGTGAATTTCTAAAATTATACATGAATAATCATGAGGAATACCACTCACTTAAGGAAACCATCAGGCAGCTACATTACCAATTCTACGTAATTACAGCAAAAAATGACAGACCAATTAAGGTTGTAATCAAAGGTCTGCCCAAATCTACTCATGTTGACGAAATAAAATCGGATCTTGAAGAACAAGGTTTTGAACCTGAACACGTCGTCCAATTAATTGGCAGAAAAACCAAAAACCCCCTTCCAGTTTACATGATATCACTCCCTAGGAACATTACATACCTCAAAATCTTCGACATCAAAACTCTCGGATAACTCAGTATCAGAGTGGAACCACATGAAGGTAGAGGTATTACTCAATGTTTTACCTGTAATAACTTCAATCATACCTCCGAAAACTGCTACATAACTCCACGTTGCTTAAAATGTGGCGAAGCGCATATTACCAGAGACTGTCCCATCAAACAAAAACTTGAGCAATTATATTGCATCAACTGTCAAATTTACGGCCATATGGCAAACTGGCAAGGCTGTCCCTGCTACCCAAAGCCCCCTAAGGGCGCTGCTACACACATAAAAAAAAACACCTTCACAAACATCTTCAACAGTATTGTACGACCCAACACTACATACGCGCAACTAGCAAAAACAAAACACAAATAACTACAAAAATCATTGGCAGATGGCACCACACTACAAGCAACATGCTTGGAATTCACGGCAAACTCTGGGGCCATAAATTTACCTCTTATCACCCCTGTCCCTATTCAAAATTATCCACTGAATCAAAACAACGCTAGCATTCAGCAAACATTACAACTCGCAATTTATGCACTTACACAAGTATCCCAAGCCTTTAACGGGGCCACTGGGATCGGTCAAAATTTAAATCAAATATCAGCCGTTCAAGGCAACCCAAATCAGATGTTTGGCCTAATAGAGGCAGCCTGTAACACCAATTATGTCTAGATCGTCACCCATTGGCCTCAGTTTGTGTTCTTGGAACGCAAACGGACTGTTGAAAAGAATTGAACTCCGAATCTTCATAGAGAAGCACTCTCCTGATATAATCCTTATACAAGAAACTCACCTGAGACCTTCCCACTCTTTTAACATTGCAAACTATCGTTGTTACCGTAATGACAGAATTACGGAAGCCCGCGCGGCGGGAGGCACCCTCATTTTAATCAAAAACAACATTAAACACTATCATCTTCCCACACCCCCACTGCAAGCCATTGAAGCTACAATTGTCATAATTAATTTATCAAACCACAATCAATATCTATAGTTTCCTGCTACATTCCACCTAACTCCAATGCGAATATATTTACAATATAGACCTAGAAAATCTTATACAAACAAGTAGTGACTACATCATCTTCGGAGATCTAAACGCAAAGCGCAGCGCATGGAACTGTACACACAACTCCACTAGAGGTAATAAACTTCTAGATTTTACAAATTTATTAAACTTAAATATTGCCTACCCGAATTCTCCTACGAGATTTGGACACGGCACCGCAAACACCATTGACATTGCTATCATTCGAAATTTTTATTATCCATTCGACATTTTTACAACGCCTGACCTTTCTTCTGATCACAATCCAGTTTACCTTAACTTTAAACTCAAGACACCAATCTACTCTAAAAATCCCAGAGATATTTTTACGTGTTGGTCAGAATACACAAACAACTTAAATAAAAACCTATCGCTTTTTGATTATCATCTCCTCATAATATTCAAAATTCCACAGACATTGACAATAAAATCAAAACTTTCACACGTACAATCCTTGCCACGCATAGCCATGCCTCCCGTCCAATAGGAAATCAGCACCGCAGCTATACTCCGTCTCACATTCACCAGCTCATTCAACACAGAAACAGACTTCGCAAGCAATACCACAGACACTTAAACAATACTCCATCGACTCATGGAATCAACGCTTATCTGCACTCAAGATAACAGCCTCTGGCACACACAAAAACTTTCTAAAAACAAACGACAAGCTATCCCTCCACTCGAATGCGACAGAGGAACTGCTATCACAGACACACAAAAAGCAAATCTACTCGCTGACACTCTTAAAGAAAATTTTACAGAAAACACTTACCAAAACAGAGACACGGACAATCTTATTAACAATACTGTAAATACTTTCATCTCCACTAACCCTACTACCTACCTCAACCCCGTCCTACCGGACGAAATTATTACTTATATTAAAAAATCTAGCTCTAAAAAAGCACCTGGTAAAGACGGTATTACTAATCGCATGATTAAAAACTTTCCTATCAAAGCCATATTTATATTAACTATTCTCATTAACAAAATTTTAAAATATAATTATTTCCCTTCTGTCTGGAAGGAAGCTGTAATTTTTCCGATTCTAAAACCTGGTAAAAATGCTAAATTTGCAGACTCATACCGTCCAATTTCATTATTATCAACTTTAAGTAAAATTATCGAGTTTATTATTCTTTCCAGACTCAAAAATTTCACGTATACCAATAATATTATAAACCCTAATCAATACGGATTCACTAAAAACCTTTCCACAATTCACCATCTCCTTAAACTCACAGAAACTATCTCAGCAGGATTCGAGAAACATAAAACCACAAGGGCCGTTTTTTTCGATATCCAGAAAGCCTTTGATAGGGTCTGGATAAACGGCCTCACGTTCAAGCTTATCTCTTATAACTTCCCACCTTCACTCACTCAACTTATACACTCATATATCACTAACAGAACTTTTACAGTACGGGTTAACGACACATATTCAGATTCCAAACACACATATGCTGGAGTGGTCCCAGGTAGTTTACTTTGACCAATTATTTTTAATTTATACTTGAACGACATCCCATCATACTCACTCACAAATATTAATATGTACGCGGATGATACCGCAATCTCTTCTTGCTTCCGAAATTCCAAAACCATCATTCTCGTCCTCAACAAACACCTAGCTTTGCTAGAAAAATATTTCGATAAATGGAAGATCAAAATTAATGTTGAAAAGTCAGCTGCGGTTGCTTTCACATACAAAAGAACACTACCACCACCACCCACAATGTACAATCAAATTATTCCATGATCTCAGGAAACCAAATATCTTGGACTCATTTTTGATAACAAACTCACCTGGAAAAAACACATCACTTATGCTCGCGATAAATTCCGGAAAGTAATGTTTAAAATATACCTCCTATTAAACCGGAATTCACACCTTGATTTAAATTGTACAGTGCTACGTCCAATCCTCTCTTACGGATGTCCTGTATGGTGTTATGCTGCTAAAACAAACATTAATATCTTGGATGTTGCTCAAAATACTTTAATCAGAAAGATCGTCGGTGCCTGCAGGTACATGAGAAACGACGAAATTCGCAATGCAATTAAAATCCCTTCATTTAAATCGCACATCCAAAAATTAGCTAAAAACTTCTTTAATTCTCTGAATAGCTCTGAAAATGTAAATATGCAAAACTTAGAAAACTATACTGCAAGAATCAAAAGGAAACGACCCAGGAGTATACTCCTGGACTCGTATAATCCTCCCTAGCACTTAATTTATTCTTAATCATCTATTTATATCACTCTTTTAATTTATAATCATGTTTGTCTAGCATTTTTTTTAAATCTCTTCATCTCCTCTCACGGCGCACTGAACGCTCGCCGTACTTAAGTTAAAACTGCAGCAACACCGGGAGCGGTCAATGCGAGGGATGGGTGACCGCCTCGGAAACCACCCGGCTGTTTCCTTTTCTACCTCATAAATGTTCGCCCCTACTGGACATCCGTCACTACACCACTCACACTCACATTTTTATTCCCGAATCTGACTCGGACTATAGAGGTTGACTGGTCGCCCTTCTTGACAGTGGCCCGCAAGAGATCTCCTTCTATCGAATTAAATGCGTCATCTATACGCCTCAATTCATTATAGCACGATTCACGTTCACTCCTTCACTGATTATACATCTGGCTACAGCACTTTTCAGTGCTACTAGAGTAGTTCAGATCACTAATTATTTACGTTTTGGTTACTCTCACGGCTTACGACTTGGAAAATGGCAATGGCTCAGCAAACTGACATGGATTTTTCTCACCACTATCCATAGCATCCCACTCCATGCGAAGATCTCACCGCAATGAAAAGCTACAAACGGAGATTGCAAATTATTTGCAATGAAAAAGAAAAAAACCGTATCTCTTTTACGACTTGACCAAGGACATGTAGAATCCGACTCCCTCTACCAGCTGGCATGGAGCGAATTCCAGGACATACAAGGAACCTTACAACAATCGGTGAGTGATTTTGACTCTCTCTTCCCCCTGTACCAACAACTCAGGCTGCTCTCACCATATCTCTCAAAAAAATACTCCAAATAGCACTCCTCCTCTTTCTCCCACTAGGAGAAACCAGCAACATAAAAGAAAAGATGATGACGATTTCGAATTTCCTCCACTTAGAAAAACGGCGAGGAAAATAATACTAGAAAAATCAGATGATGTAATTGTTGAAAATCAATTCTCTATACTCCCAAATGTAATCATTAAGCAGGTCTCAGGTCAACTGACGCCACCTTCCCCTAATACTCAAAATTCTACTGAGGTAACAAACGATCAGCAGAAGCAAGGAAATAACCCACTCCCACTGCCAATTTTGATGAAAATCACTAAAACTTATAGAGAACAAGTAGACACGGTCAAAAAAATATTCCCTCAACTTAGACTAAAAACAACAGGCGAATATATTAAACTCTACTCAAACACTACAGAGCAGAATCGTATAGTCAGGCAAACTCTTAAAGGACTCGGATATAATTTTTATGTAATAACTCCAAAAAACGAAAGACCAATCAAAGTGGTCATAAAAGGATACTCGAAATCTGCTGATCCTAATGACATTAAATTGGACTTGGAAAAAGAGGAATTCCTGCGCGAAAGGGTAACCCAACTCATAGGAAGACGATCTAAACAAAAACTACCAGTTTTTCAAGTTACTCTTCCCAGATCAATGGAGAACCTCAAAAATTTTAATCTAAAAACACTTGCTCACCTTAATATCACGGTTGATGGATATAACGGCAAGGGAATCACACAGTGTTTCTCTTGCAATAACTTCCATCACAATGCAGAAAACTGTTTTCTTAAACCCCGCTGCCTTAAGTGTAGCGAAGAGCATTTAACGAAGGACTGCCCCATCAAGCAAAGGCTTGAAACTAAGTTTTGCATAAACTGCCAAGTGTACGGGCACATGGCCAATTGGTACGGATGTCCATGTTTCCCCCAACCCCCTAAGAGTGCCGATAAAATTAATCGTAACAGTTACACGAACCTATACAATAGTTTCGTCAGACCAAATTTTTCATACGCACAAATAACAAAAAAACTCACCAATGCAAAAACGAATTTTAATTCTCAAAACAAACAACAGATGGCGCCACGAAGACCTGAGAACCTCTTGCCAAACTGAGGCCGTTAATAATGTTCCTCCCATACAAAGTCAAGTTCAAAATACTACCCCGATTATAAACTCTAACCCCACTCCCAATTTAAGTCTTAATAATAATCTGAACGGAAATAACAGTGACATAAAAGCACTGCTAAGCACCACCGTGCAATGCCTAATTCAACTACTTGATGCTATGAATACAGCCTCAACTCTTACCAATAGTTTTGATCAAGTTAATTCCGCCCAAGCGGATGCAAATCAGATGTACAGCCTAATAGAGACATCCTGTAATGCCAATAATGATAAATAAGTCCCCTATCGGCCTCATTTTGTGTTCTTGGAACGCAAACGGTTTACTTGGTAAACTAACAGAACTAAAAATATTTATAGAGAAGTATATATATACTCCCCCGATTTACTATTAATTCAAGAAACACATTTGAGACCATCACATAACATTAATATTGCAAACTACACCTGCTATAGAAATGATAGACCATCATCAACTGAGAATGACAGGGCATTCGGTGGAACTCTAATTCTCGTCAAACGCGCTATTATATAATCACTATTCTCTCCCCACTCCCCCTCTGCAAACCATTGAAGCTACTGTTGTTATACTAACTCCTCTCGATCACGATCCTATTTCAATAATCAGTATTTATATTCCGCCAATATCTGACGAGTATACCTTCACCATTGACATTGAAAATCTAATTCAAACCAGCAGTAACTGTGTTTTGTTTGGCGATTTTAATGCCCCACATACTGCCTGGAACTGCAAAAATAACTCTACTAGAGGAGTGCGTCTCCTCGACTTTACTAACTTAACTAACCTGCACATTGCTTACCCGGATTCTCCAACGAGGTTCGGAATTAATACCTCTAATACTTTAGATATTGCCATTATTAGAAATTTCTACTATCCATATACTATAAACTCTCTGCATGACTTATCCTCAGATCACAACCCAGTTCTTCTTAATTTCACACTAAAACTCAACAAAGATATCACTAACCCTAGAGACGTTCACACGAATTGGCCACTTTTTTCTAAAAAACTAAATGCAAATATCTCTCTTTTAAATTATCACCCAAATACAATTAAAACTAAATCTGATATCGATCAAAAAATTACAGAGTTCACCGATACGGTCCGCGCCGCCCATAGCCACGCCTCCCGACCAATAGAAACGCCTCACAAGAGCTACACACCGCCGTATATTCACAAACTTATTAAACAGAAAAATCAATACAGGAATTTATACCATAGAACACTTGATCCACACTACAAAACTCTATACAATAAAGCCCAAAAGAATGTTAAAAAAGAACTCAGAAATTATAGTAATGAAAACTGGACTGCTAGACTACAAGCACTCAGCACACAAGACAACAGTCTATGGGCGGTGCAAAAATTTCTCAAAAACAAACGCTCAGACATCCAACCACTTAATTCAGTGCTTCTCAAACTTTCAATACTGGCGCCCCCCTTTTCAATCACAATTTTTATCGCGCCCCCTTATACATTAATAATGTACTGAATGTAATAATAATGCACTTTGACGCTAAAGCTACTATACGCGATCTTAATTATAAACCATACAAATTAATAGCATAAGTATTACAGTTTGTGTGTATACTACTTTTTTGCAAAATAGATAAATTAAGTAAGACAGTGCTTCTCAAACTTTCACTACTGGTGACCCAATTTTCAATCGTAATTTTCATCGCCACCCCCTCCCTCAATAATAATGTAATGAATGCAATAATAATGCACTTTGAGTATTAAATTTTGTATACGTTACTTTAATGTAATATATATTTTAAGCAAATTACTTTTAAGTAATAATTATAATGTTATGTTATTTTTCCTTCCTCATTTTTTAAATTGGGACAGATTGCAAAATGACATTTAATTAAAAATTTATTTCGTCCATCATGCATTTCTAAAAGTACAAATGTCATTAGAACAAGTAATATAAAAAATAAATTTTAAGTCAATTCCTACTTAGGCCAACAAAGAAAAACTTATTTTAGTTACTTTCTATTAAATAGTTTCAATTAATACAAATATGTAATACATATGACAGAATCACAATGTTAAGCGACAAAAAGAGAAAGCGATTTTCCTTGCAATTTTTCCTTTTCTTTTCTATATATGGGGTATTGGAATATTCTTTTTTTTTTCGTTACTATTTATTCATTAATTAAATTTAATTAGTGTAAGAAAATAGTAAAGTAAAGAAGAAATCACACACATTCTTAGAAATTAGGCCATCTCGGATGGAATTCGAACTACCGTCCTTAAGATTAGAAGCCCAGCGCGCTATCCATTGCGTTACAGGGGACAGCACGAAAAGTTTTCCTTTCTATAAATGCTTTTGGACTATAATTTTTGTTTGTTACTATTTATTCATTTTTTTAATTTAATTAATGAATTAAAATTTGAAAGAACTGTATTAACATGAAGTGTCACCCACTACAAGTTTTAAAAAATGTATTTGAACTTGAATGAATGAATAGAAAGTATTTTATCAACGATTGAAAATTTGAACAAGATATATATGAGAGGGAACTTATAGTAGAAATTGAAAAATAGTCTACTTTATGTTGCGCTCTCTCATATCCATCACATCTGGCATTCTCGCGAGCGTCTGCGTGAGTCTGGCCAAACTATCGGACGTCTGCGCAAAACATGTAATAATGCTGTACCTCGTACAATTCCAATCATTCTTGGTCCATTCGATGCTTCTATAGCTACCAAATCTATCTTGAATGTACATTTTATAATTTGCGCGTTAGTTGTAATTCACACTATTAAGTATTACTGCAGAAAATTGGAACAAAAAAAAACCATGGATAAATTTTTAAGTCATAAGCGAACATTCGACGATAATAAAGCATCAACAAGTGCACAGACGAGCATAGTTCCGAAAATTAAATCAAGGAAATATTCTCAAGAATACTTGAATTTTGGGTTTACCATTACTGAAGTAAATGGAGAAGAAAAGCCCCTGCGTGTTATTTGCTCAAAAATATTGGCAGCAGACAGTATGAAACCTAATAAACTTAAAAGACATTTCGAAACGCTTCATGGTGAGTACATTAACAAACCTCGAGAGTTCTTTGAATCAAAATTAAAATCATACGGAAAACAAAAAACATTTTTTAAAAAAACTTTGTCAGTGAATGAAAAAGCTTTACTTACTTCTTACAAAGTATCATATAAAATAGCCAGATGTAAAAAGCCTCACACTATTGCCGAAGAGCTTATTCTGCCTGCAGCAATTGAGATTGTAGAAACTATGTTTGAAGGCAATTTTGCCAAAGAGTTGCAGTCCATACCCTTATCAAATGATACTGTTTCCCGTCGAATTGATATCGCTGTAGATGTAGAGCAACAGCTTTTCGGTAAGTTGCGTGATAAATTGTTTTCAATTCAGCTTGACGAGGCAACAGATAGCAATAAAGATGCTCATTTCATTGCGTATGTTCGATTTTGGGATGGTATGTCAGCGGTAAAAGAACTACTTTTTTGTAAACCAATAAAACTTAAAGCAACAGCAATGGCATTATTTGATATTTTAAATAATTTTATAAACGAGGCAAATATAGAGTGGAAAAATTGTGTCGGAATATGCACCGATGGTGCTCGTACAATGTCAGGAAGATTTAAAGGAATACAAGCACTTGTGAAACAAAAATCTCCTCTGTGCATCTGGACACATTGTATGATCCACAGAGAAGCTCTGGCTTCCAAAGAAATTAGTCCTGGCCTGAATATTGTGCTAATGACAGTTGTGACTGTAGTAAATTACATAAAAATGAGACCCCTAAAATCCAGAATCTTTTCTGGACTTTGCAAAGACATGGGCACAGTGCATTCATCGTTGCTATTTTATTGTGAAGCAAGATGGTTATCACGCGGGAAATTTTTACAACGTATTTATGAATTAAGAAATGAAATTACCGTTTTTCTAGAAGAGGAAAAACCTACCGGAAGCTGAGAAATTTCGAGATGGTTTATTTCTGATGAAGTTGAGCTACTTAGTCGATATATTTGAGAAATTAAATATATTGAATCTTCAACTTCAAGGATCAAATGTACATATGTTTGACACTCGTGATAAAATTAATGCTTTTTGTAGAAAATTACAATTATGGAGCCGAAATTTAAAGCAAAAAAACCTAGAAATGCTTGAAAATGCGGATAAATGTGTAAAAACTTAGAAAACTGAAGAACAACATGTGGAAGTTGTTTATAAAACTATTGAATATCATTTAGCTATGTTAGCAAAAAAATTTTTAAAAATATTTTTTGCTGAGGACAACTTGATAGCAAGTTACGAATGGGTGAGAGTTCCATTTCAAAATACCCCAGAAGGATTCTCCCCTACCGAAGAAGAAAGTTTCATAGATTTCACATCTAGTGGCGAAATTAAAAGACAATTTTGTAATTAAACTCTCTTTCAATTTTGGGCAGAAGTAGATGATGAATTTTCTGAACTGCAAACAAAAGCATTTCGTATACTTTTACCGTATTCAACATCGTACCTTTGTGAAACCGGATTATCTGCGGTGGCTGCTTTGAAGACAAAATATTGTTGCGTTTTCGGGGGTTCGAAATGATTGAAGCCGAAGAGCGGAATCCAAAACAATTTTATTCTTGGCCAAAACAGTCCTCCACAAATTGTAGAACAGTTCGAGAAATTCACGTACAATCGATGAAAATACTGATAACACAGATGCAATACACTAACAAAAACAATAGTAAACACTCAGCACAAAAATAATAACTCAATAAAAGCAATAACACACGCACTATGTAATCGTCTCTCTCAAGCAGAGAGGTATCACTTGCATGAAAGCTGAGATCTGACTAACTAACTAGCTGGCTCGGGCCCTTTTATACCTTTCGGTCAGAAACCTCTGGCACTTGCCAGAATAATCTAGAAATAGAAAGGTCTAGAAAAATCCGGAAGGTATGAGAAAAGCTCAATACATAGTGTTACAATACCGCGATAGGGTTGCCAGACAGGGTTATTAGGAGCAGGGTTGCCATGGCCGCCAAGCTTATCGCCCACATTTGGCGCCAAAAATTAAGTCGCCAAATCCGTCGCCAACTTGGCGCTAGCTGCAATATTTGGCGAGTTTACCATTTAAACCAATGTTAAAGCATGGGGACCGTGCAATGCAGTGGAAATGATATTACAGGTAAACAGGGTTGAAATCACATTAGATACGACAAATTAAACTGTAGAAATGAACACAAATGAGTAGAAACAATTAGAATAAGACTAAATTCGTAACATTGCCCCCTCTCAAGAACTGCACGTCCCGGGCAGTACAACCCTTCATCAGACGTTAACATAATAATAAAGCAATTGATTAAAAACAATTAAATGAATATGCAATAATAAACATGTAATACATAGTACAAAATAAACACCTAATGCATAGTACAAAATAAACACGTAATGCATAGTAGAAAATAAACACTTACAAAACAACAAACAAAATTATTTACAAGATTATTTACACACTAACTTATTTATACAAGACCATGGTCAAAATAAATTACACGATAATTGACACACTAAGAATTATGGCCATAATATGGAGCAAGCCTGTCGTAATGAACGACTCTAGGCTTCGAATTCGTTGACTTACGGATCCGGATTACGACGTCGTTTATTATCTTTAAAATTGTATAAGGACCGTCCCAATGCGATTGTAGCTTAGGAGAAAGTCCTTTGCGTCGAGTCGGGTTGTAGAACCACACCTTGTCACCTTCCTTGAATTGATGTCCTGTGGCTTTTGTGTCATACCGAGTCTTCATCTTCTCCGTCCTCAGGTTGATCCGTTCTCGAGCCAAATGGTGTACATCTTCAAAACGTGCCTGGAGATTCTGCACGTACTCCTCAGGCGATGAAGGTGTATCCGGAGGGCGACCAAACAGCAGGTCACAAGGGAGACGAAGATCCCGGCCAAAAAGCATCTGGGATGGTGAATATCCGGTAGTCTCGTGAACGGCGCTGCGGTACGCTAGCAGAAAGAGAGGAACTTTCTGGTCCCAGTCTTGTTGGTTCTTGGAGACCATCAGTGAGAGGTTATTCAGGATGGTACGATTAAACCTCTCCACCATGCCATCTGACTGTGGGTGCAAAGGTGTGGTCTTGGTCTTGTCAATTCCGAGTAGTTCACAGACCCCCTTCAATACCGCAGAGACGAAATTTCTTCCCTGATCGGAATGAAGTTGAAGAGGTACCCCATATCTCGATATCCAGTGTTGCACTACAGCCTCCGCTACGGTGGGGGCTTCCTGATCCGGAATGGGGTACACTTCGGGCCATTTCGTGAAGTAGTCCATGACAACAAGTAGGTACTTATTACCAGACGCAGTCCTTGGCAGAGGTCCCAGGATATCGAAAGCGATACGTTCGAAGGGTGCTCCAACATTGTAGCGATGCAGCTTCCCTCGGCTACGTATCTTTGGCCCCTTCCGAGCTGAACAGGCATCACAGGACTTGCACCACTGTTCCACGTCAGCTCTCACTTTACCCCAGAAGAATCGCTCTCGAACTCGGTGCAAAGTTTTCATGACGCCGAAATGACCTCCTGTTGGGCTGCCATGCAATTCTTTGAGTACCTCTGGGATACGAGATCGAGGAAGTACTAATTGCCACCTGAATGTCTTTCCATCCTCTGATTCGAATTTTCGGTATAGAACACCATTCCTGAGATGTAGAGAATTCCAGAGGGCCCAATACTGCTTAGTTGTAGGACTATAAGCCGAGATGTCCTGCCAACTTGGTTTATTGCTGGAAGACTCCATAAACTCTATAAGGGGTTTAATATCAGGATCCGCCATCTGGTCTTCTCGAACTTTCTCGTCACTCCAGGGATCGGGTGGCGTCGCTGTTGAAGTTGTTATCTGGCGTATAGCATAGTCATATTTGGTCTCTACTCTGGAACAATGACGACAATTTTCTGGGCATGGTCTTCTTGAAAGGGCATCAGCATTTCCATGCGAGGAGCCTTTACGATGTCTGATGTCAAAGTAATACTCGTTGAGCCGTTGTATCCATCTGGCTACCTGGCCTTCAGTATTTCTAAAATTCATTAGCCAGGTTAAAGAGGCATGATCGGTACGTAGAAGAAATTTTTGGCCATAGAGATAGTGATGGAAATGCTCGATGGCTTTCACAATAGCCAGTAGCTCTTTTCGAGTGACACAATAATTTCTTTCCGGTTTCGATAAACACTTACTCCAATAAGCTACGACTCGTTCCTGGCCATCTATTTCCTGAGATAATACTGCTCCGACACTCTCATTACTGGCATCAGTGTCCAAGATAAATGGCTTGTCCGGTTGTGGATATATTAAGATCGGTGAAGACGTCAAAGCTTCTTTAAGCTGGAGGAAGGAATCTTCACATTCTTTTGTCCACTGAAACTTTTGTTTACTTTCTGTTAGCTTGTGCAAGGGTCTTGCGATGTTAGAGAACCCTTTCACAAACTTTCGGTAATAAGTACATAGTCCCAGGAAGCTTCGCAGCTCACGGAGGTTTTCAGGGCGTTTCCAATTCTTTACGGCGGACACTTTTTCGGGGTCCGTACGAACACCTTCTGCAGAGATGATGTGTCCCAGATAATTGACTTCTTTCTGGAAGAACTTGCATTTCGAAGGGTTTAGCTTCAAGTTAGCGTCGCTTAATTTTGATAACACCTTCCGGATATTTTGAAGATGTTCTTCAAACGTACGCCCTCCTATTATGACGTCATCCAGGTAAATAAGGCAAGCTTCAAAAGTCAGACCCTTTAGCACGGTCTCCATCAGGCGCTCGAAAGTAGCTGGCGCATTGCAGAGCCCGAACGGCATGACTTTGAACTGCCATAGTCCTTGGCCGGAAGTGAATGCTGTTTTTCTCTATCTTCGGGATGGATCTCCACTTGCCAGTATCCGCTCTTTAAATCTAAAGTCGAGAACCATTTATGACCGGAAAGGGTATCCAGGGTGTCATCTATCCTTGGAAGAGGGTAGCTGTCCTTCTTGGTGACGTCGTTAAGTTTTCGATAGTCCACGCAAAATCTTGTGGAGCCATCTTTCTTACGAACCAAGACGATTGGAGATGCCCACGGACTCGAAGACGGTTCTATGATGTCATTTTCCTGCATCTCTCGTAGTAGTGTTCCGACCTCTTCCTGTTTAGCAAACGGCAAGCGTCTTGGGTGCTGTTTAATCGGCGGATGGTCTGCTGTATCAATTCTGTGTTGTGTCACTGTAGTATGGCCAATATCGCTACTGTTTCTAGAAAACACGTCTTCAAATTCTTGGAACAGTCTTTCTGCGGAGCTTTTCTGTTCGGGGGACAATTCAGCATTTTCTAGAAGGTCGGGAGTCAACTGTTGAGGCGAGTTGGATAGGAGCAAGCTCGAACTTTTGCAGACACACGTTACTGGACTGCAGGTTGCCAACACTTCACCTTTCTGGAACACTCTAGGTTTTTCAGTTACGTTGCAAATTCTTACCGGGATAGTTTTTCTGGAAAGGTCCTTTAGCGTCGAAGCTATTAGCAATCCATTCGCTTTATTTTCCGCAGTTCCAATTAGTCCAGAGTTGAAACTCACATCGTTACCGATGTATCCAGGTACTATGATTTCAGTCCTTGGGGGAATGGTAATATTCTCGTTAGCGGTTACCTGTCGAATAGATTCTGTCCTGTGTTCAATTTTGAATATAGTGACTTCTTCGTGTATGGAACGTAATTCGTTCTTGTTGAAGTCTAGAGTGAAACCATGCTCCTTTAGAAAGTCCAGTCCAAGAATGAAAGGGTCTGCAATATCTGCGACATACACAGCATGTTGGTAGGTAGTGTCTCCAAACTTGATCTTGACTTTTAATTTTCCGTGAATATCAATCTTTTCCCCCGTCACGGTCTGTAGCACCACGCGGGGTGGGGTCCAGATAAGTTTCTCTTTTAATTTTTGAGCCAGATCGTTCCGAATGATAGACACATTGGCTCCTGTATCGATGATCATGTTGCAGGGAAGCTCGTTAACATGTCCCATTATAAAAATTCCATTCTCACCGGTACTCTTTGTCGAAATTTGACACACTGGAAAGTGGGGCTTTCCAAAATCTGGCAACCTCCGCCCCACGAGATGGCCATTAATTAGTTTTCCGACACCTCCTTCTGGGAGGCGCTTATTAGTTTCAGCGCCTTGGCGTGCCCGGCAGCTTCTCTGCAGATGCCCTTCTCGACCGCAGGTCCAGCATTTAAGGGTCTTCTTCCCGTCTGCTTTCTGGGACATCAAAGACTCAACTCTATTCAAGAAGCTTCTCATCTGTCGCTCTAACCGCTCCACACTTGAGTTCGACGTGTCCGATTCGTTGACGGCTCGTATGGGGTGTCTGTCCTTTCGTGTTGCTTGCTGGGCTGCCTCGAATTTCATAGCAAACACTAGGGCCCCCTTTAAGTCCTTGAGATCCGCCATTCGGAGAGCTTTCTGGATTTCCGGATCACGCACCCCGTCGACGAAGTGTTGCAGCGCCAGGACTTCTCTTACTTCAGTCGGACAGTCAGAAAACGCCAAGTGAGAAAGCCTCTCGACGTCCGTCGCCAGTTCTTGGAGAGTTTCGGACACTTTCTGCTGCCGTGACTTCAGCTGGAGTCTGCTGTAATCCTTCACACATTTCTCTCCAAAGCGTAACTCCAGAGCATTAACGAGAGCGTCGATATCCAGCCGCTGTGTTTCCGGCAAAGTTTGCAAAATGTCAGCAGCGTCGGCTCGAAGAGAAGCAGCTAACTGGCAGGCCTTGGTCTGGGAGTCCCACTGGTTTGCATCCGCCACTATGGAGAATTGGGTCTTATACACCTGCCAAGAGGACTTTCCGTCATATGTAGAAAGCTTGATGGAAGGCTTGGAATAAGGAGCTTGAAACTTAAATTCATCCCCTTGACCAGTCATGACTTTCTGCTTCAATTTCTCTAGGTCACTCCTGAACGAGATGGAAACATCTTCTACCTTTTCGAAAATTTTCGACTCTAGTTTGCTCTCCATATCTTCGAATTTATTTTCAAATTTGTTCTCTATATCCACAAATTTGTTTTCGAATTTATTTTCCACCGACTCGATTCTTCCTTCCATTTCTTCAAATTTCTTGTCCATAGTCGTCAATTTGTCGCCAATGCCCTTCAGATCACTTTTCAACTCTTCCTTGTTGGCGCTGATCTGCTCGTTTACGTTAGTAAGCTTGGTATTCAATTCGTCCATATTGGCATTCATGCTGGCGGTCAACTCCGATTTCATTTCGCCCATGTTGGCATTCATGCTGGCGGTCAACTCCGATTTCATTTCGCCCATATTGGCATTCATGCTGGTCAAGTCCGACTTCATTTCGCCCATATTGGCATTCATGCTGGCGGTCAACTCCGATTTCATTTCGCCCATGTTGGCATTCATGCTGGCGGTCAACTCCGATTTCATTTCGCCCATGTTGGCATTCATGCTGGCGGTCAACTCCGATTTCATTTCAGACAATTTTTCTAGAAGAGTCTGGAACTGGGCCTCCATCGCTCTTGTTGTTGGCATTCAATCCCACTTCTGACACCAATTGTTGCGTTTTCGGGGGTTCGAAATGATTGAAGCCGAAGAGCGGAATCCAAAACAATTTTATTCTTGGCCAAAACAGTCCTCCACAAATTGTAGAACAGTTCGAGAAATTCACGTACAATCGATGAAAATACTGATAACACAGATGCAATACACTAACAAAAACAATAGTAAACACTCAGCACAAAAATAATAACTCAATAAAAGCAATAACACACGCACTATGTAATCGTCTCTCTCAAGCAGAGAGGTATCACTTGCATGAAAGCTGAGATCTGACTAACTAACTAGCTGAATCGGGCCCTTTTATACCTTTCGGTCAGAAACCTCTGGCACTTGCCAGAATAATCTAGAAATAGAAAGGTCTAGAAAAATCCGGAAGGTATGAGAAAAGCTCAATACATAGTGTTACAATACCGCGATAGGGTTGCCAGACAGGGTTATTAGGAGCAGGGTTGCCATGGCCGCCAAGCTTATCGCCCACATTTGGCGACATATCGCCAAATTTGGCGATATATCGCCAAATTTGGCGCCAAAAATTAAGTCGCCAAATCCGTCGCCAACTTGGCGCTAGCTGCAATATTTGGCGAGTTTACCATTTAAACCAATGTTAAAGCATGGGGACCGTGCAATGCAGTGGAAATGATATTACAGGTAAACAGGGTTGAAATCACATTAGATACGACAAATTAAACTGCAATGCAGAATAAGGAAATGTAACAATATATTCACTAAAGGATAAAGAACTCAGAGTGTCAACAGGGTCATTTGAAATCATGGAAGTCACATTAAATTTTAGAGATACGACAAATTAAACGTATGTAGAAATGAACACAATACAATGTTTCTATTCAAGAAAATGTTACCAGATGAAAATTTTCATATATTATTCACACAATTTTAAAAATTTAAATTTTTGAAGAAAATTGGGAAAATTTTAAAATTCTACTCCTTTTGTAAAAATTAATTTTTGACCTGAAATGTTTTATAATATTCTTATGGGTGTTCTTAACTTTAGGGATCGATTTTAGAATAATTTCATTCGTTTTCGAGAAAAAAAAATAAAATGTTGATATACAGGCTAAAAATCAACGAAAAAGCCAACATGTCTTACATTTTATTTTTTTAAAAAAAAAGTATTCAGTTTATAGCAAAACGGATCCTTAATTTTATTACATGCTTTATTTTTAACACGCTGGAAAAAAAATTGAAGTGATTGGTAAATAATTGTCGAAGGAGTAGCATTTTGAATGCACTAAGGTTTCGAAAACACAAACTGAGAAAAACCACTTTAAAGTTTATAATTCGTAAAAAAAAAATTATTATAAGCTTAATTAAACTTAAATTACCACTTTAAGATGTTACTTATACGTTTTTCTTTAGAATAATTGCATTTTCATATGTTTTCAACCCACACATTTTTATAAATGATCAACTTTTAGAGAGTACTAATTGCACAAAAAAAACTCAAGAAAAACTTTAAAATTTTTTTTTTTTTTTTCTGTCGCGACAGAAATTTTAGCTGTTTTCTTCTTATAATATTAAAGTATTACATTTGTATGAAAAATATATCAGGAATAAGAACTGAAATTATAAAATTATTAATATAAAATGCCTTAATTTAAAAATTTTACATGCACACATTTCACAAGGAAGAAAAATTACATTATTGTATTGCCTCGGAAATATTCTGCTTTTAATACTACACATTCTTTTTATAGTTATTATTTCTATTTATAAAATAGATTTTTTTTTATCATAACACATTTTTTAGCTTTTTTTTTCTAAAAAGGGGGTGTGGCTGAATTACCTAATTTGTTTTCAAATGAAGTTTTATTCAACTTCTAACTTTCCGACATGCACAAGTGATATATCAATCGAAAGATAATAATGCAAAGAATAAGATTAAATGAAAAAAAAAAAAAAAAAACGATAGGTTTGTGATTTTTAGGGTACCAAGTCGCCTTAAATTAGTATTAATAAGTTAGTTATAAAATACATTGTGCAGTACTGATACATTTATAAGTAGACTGGCTGAAGTACCCGTTCTGCGATTATTTTTTTAAAAAATAATGCATTATTCTTGATATAATAGCTTAATTGTAAGAAGAGTAAAACCAAGTGCACAACAATGCATACAAAAATATAAAATGATTTTAGAATTAATATTAAATAAGGAAAACATGTGCATGAAAAATTCCAATGAAGAATAATTGTGTTATTTTTAATATTTAAAGCAAGAAACCTTCAAAATGTTTTAACCCGGAAGCAGGCGCCCACTCCACACTAACCTTAATGGTCACGCGATCACTTCACCAAGTCACCCCAATCCTTTTTTTTTATAATTATTTTTTTCTGTGCTCGATAAAAATCACAATTGCAGCGAATAATTTAACTAAGAGAAAATGTACTTACCAACTTTAAAGGACTTTTTAATTTTTCTTTGATGATTTGAGAAAAAATCCAATAAAATTAATGAAAGCGTTCCAGATGTGCGTGACCTTAATAAAGAACATAAATCGCAGACACTTTTCACTAACAATACAAGAACGTTATTTGCAATCAAAACTGTCATATTTTGCTCACGTTATTGTAATTTTTCTATTCTTTGATGATCTACAAATAGCATGTGTAACCTTTTCTTTCTTGTGTCTTTTTGACAAGGCGAAGTGTTACATTTATGGCTTCTTAGTTTTCTTGATATCTTAATTTTCTTGATAGAGTTCTTTAGGCAGCATTTGAAAATTACAATTCAACTCAAACGTTTCATGTCTATCACTTTTGTCATATTTACTTTCGCTATCACGATTAATATGCATTATTTCATCAGGTTCTTCAATTGCTTGATCAGTTTCATCTTCCTTCAAAAGAGAGATCACAGATGCCCATTTTTTTATATTCTGCTCATTTACATTTATAAACCATAATAAGTTGTACAACACAGCAATTAAAACCACAAAGTTAATCGTAGGGGAAAGTATAGCATATTCATAGAAAATATTTCTGAACAAAAGTGGTCGTGAAGGGAACTCGATCAAAACAAGTACCTTGATTGTAAAAAACCGTTTGCCACTCTCAAAAAACAGGCATAAATGTGACAAATTCATTTTAGTTTCCATTAAGACTGTCATATCGGAGGATACTGTCAAGAAATTGTTAACGAATAAACAGTTTTACCAGAATTTGGAGTGATTCAGCGCCTCATGCGACCGCTCCCATGAAAAAAATGTATTCGATACAAAAACATCGATGTCAGTTATAAAAAAATAATTATGTAAAACGTTTTTTATAATGCAATTTCAGATTACTCATAAAATACATCTTGGCCAATTAATCCTTCAAAGTGCTCAATATGCTTATTCATACATCATAAAACTCATTTACGTGGGGGAAAAGCAACAGAAAAATATTATTTACAACTTTCCCAAAAGAAAAGTAGACGGAGTTAAGCATACCAGTAAGTTTGAAGGTCAAAGAGATGATAATCAAAAGTACTATTCTAGAGGTTACAAGAAACGTAGTAAAAAATCTCTCATCGCGGGATTACAGCAAAGAAAACAAAATATCTTTTTTTATTTGGTTTTGGGATCAAAGATAGCTAATGAGCGTTTGAAGTGGAATCTTTTGAAAGTGGAAAACCAAATGATATATATAATTTATATATCAGTGTAAATGTGTATTTTTTATTTTGTTAGAAAGCATTTTGTTTTACTTCATTCCAAAAAATAATTTTTTAAGTCTTTTATATTGTCACGGAGTTCGAAAGAAGTACACAGTTCAATTAAACAAACAATTAGATTTATTCTAACGCTGGGAGCTCGATACAGCACTGGACTGAGAACATGCCCAACTGGCGATGAACTCTGCTTTTATACACTTCGGAATATTCGAGAAATAACCAGTATGCACTCTAAAGAATGTTCTGGATTCATCTAGAACCTAGAGAAACAATACATTAAAAACGGAAACAAAATTCCAGTCTTTGGATAAATCTGCCGGGGCCGGGATTCGAACCCGAGACCTGAGGAAGTTCAGTCCAACGCTCTGCCAACTCGGCTATCGGGACTTGTAGCAAATTATGCGTGTGGCATTGCTCCCCTCGAAAAGAAGACAGCGCCCCGCTGTCATTTTGTTCAAGGGTCTTTATTCTGGAACGAGTGATGGGTCCTTTGTATGATTCTTTGGGAGGAATATCCTCGATTTCGATTTGCTCGGCGGGATCATGGTACGGTTTCATACGCAGTACATGGACAACTTCTCTTAGTTTTCTTTTTCGTGAAGCAGGATCAAAATCTTGTACTTCGTAAGTCACGGCTGATAAACGGCGTAGCACCTGATACGGTCCGAAATACCTTCTTAAGAGTTTTTCGGAGAGACCGACTTTTCTCACTGGAGTATAAACCCATACGAGATCTCCGGGAGCGTAGGATACCATTTGGTGTTTGGAATCGTAACGTCGACGATCTTTGTCTTGAGCTCTCAGAGTGTGCACTCGGGCTAGCTGTCGTGATTCTTCGGCTCTGGCTGCTATCTTGGTGATGTTATTGTCATCAAAATCGTTAGGACAGAATGGTAGCATTGTATCTAGTGTCGTTTCCGCTTCACGACCATGAAGTAAATAGAACGGCGTAAAACCTGTGGTCTCTTGTTTAGCGGTATTATAAGCGAAGGTTACAAATGGTAGAATTTCATCCCAATTTTTCTGCTCTACATCCACATACATTGACAACATGTCGGCCAAGGTCTTATTGAAGCGCTCCGTCAGTCCATTTGTTTGGGGATGATACGCCGTTGTGAAACGATGATCAATGTTACACAAGTCGACGAGAGAGGAAACAAGTCTGGATCGAAAGACGGCTCCACGATCTGTGATAATTACTCGAGGAGCTCCATGCCTGAGGACAATTTCTTCAAGTAAGAACTTCGCTATTTCGTCGACTTCGGCTGTCGGCAAGGCTTTTGTTATTGCATATCGTGTTGAGTAATCCGTGCGGACTATTATCCATTTGTTTCCATGAGCAGACTTTGGAAATCTCCCAAGGAGATCAATTCCAATGCGATGGAAAGGAGCTATAGCTGGAGGGATGGGAACTAAACGTCCAGGTGGTCGTTGAGGAACGGACTTTCTCCTTTGGCACTCCCGACAATGCATGACATACCGAACGACATTTCGGTACATTCCCGGCCAGTAAAATCTCTTGCGTATCCTGTCATAAGTTTTCGCGAAACCAAGGTGTCCTGCGGTAGGGGCGTCATGAAAGTGCCTTAGTATGTCTGCTCGTAGATGTTTAGGAATGACTGGCAACCACAACTTTCCATCTGGATCAAAATTCTTCCTGCAAAGGATACCGTCGATAAATCTGAATTCTTCGTTTTTGGATGAGTTGCTCAAAAGTTTTAATTTCGCAAGGTCTTGATCCTTTTTCTGTTCCATCGCAAGGTTCATACTCGTCGTGACTGCTAAAAATTTGTCTGATGTTTCCGTTTCCTCTTCCACTGGATTTCTCGAAAGAGCGTCGGCGTCACTATGCTTCTTACCGGTTTTATATTTTACGTCAAAATCATGCTCTTGAAGTCGGAGGGCCCATCTGGCAAGCCTTCCTGAAGGATCCTTTAAATTCATGAGCCAGCACAAGGAATGATGGTCAGTTACAACAGTAAAGTGTTTTCCGAATATGTACGGCCGAAATTTGTTGGTAGCCCATACGATGGCAAGACATTCCCTTTCTGTGGTGGAATAATTCTTTTCGGCTTTTGTCAGAGTTCTAGAAGCGTATGCTATAACTTTCTCGACATTATTCTGAATTTGTACTAGGACAGCTCCGATACCGTACCCGCTTGCATCAGTATGGATTTCTGTAGAAGCTCTTTCGTCGTACATCCCCAATACTGGATCCGAAGTAAGTGCTTTCTTAAGACTGTTAAATGCTTCCACCTCTTCAGGACCCCAATGAAACCCCACGCCACTTTTCAGCAACGACTGCAAAGGTTCGGCGAGATAACAGAAACCTTTAATAAATCTTCTAAAGTATGAACAAAGGCCAAGAAAACTTCGTATGTCATGTATATTCTTTGGAGTGGGAAAATTTCTTACGGCTTTTATTTTGTCGGGATCGGGACGAACGCCATTACTAGATACAAGATGGCCCAGAATCTTTACTTCTTGGGCAGCAAAAAGACACTTCTTTGAATTTAATTTAAGACCAGCTTCCTGAAGACATTTTAGAACAAGTCTTAATCGTATAAGATGGTCTTCAAAAGTTTCTGAGAACACTATTATGTCATCTAGGTAACAAAGACACATAGTCCATTTAAAATGGCGTAGCAAATTGTCCATCATTCTCTCGAAGGTCGCAGGTGCATTACAGAGACCAAACGGCATGACTTTAAACTCGTATAAGCCTTCGGGGGTAATAAATGCCGTCTTTTCACGATCCGCTTCGTCTATTTCTATTTGCCAATAACCAGATCGGAGATCCATGGAAGAAAAGAACATGGCACCTTTCAGACAGTCGAGCGTATCGTCAATACGAGGCAGAGGATAAACGTCTTTTTCGTGACGCTATTCAGCTTGCGATAATCGACGCAAAAACGCCAACTACCGTCTTTTTTTTTCTTACGAGCACAATGGGTGATGACCAAGGACTTTCAGAGGGTTGGACGATACCTTCATCAAGCATTTTCTGAACCTCTTCATGAATGATGCGTCTTTCAGTCGGCGAGACTCTGTAGGCTCGTTGGTTGATTGGAGCATGATCACCAGTAAAAATCCTGTGTTTCACATTCGTCTTCGCGGCTGTCGACTTGTCGGTCTTCGTGAAAAGCCCAGAAAATTTCCGGAGTAGTTCGGATAGCTTGTTTCTCTGTTCGTCACTTAACTCGGGTGACATCATTAACGAACAATTCATCTGTGACTCCGAAGTTTCTTGCTGGTCATCCAAGCAACCCGATGTGTCGGAAATAACACATAGATGCCCTTCATTTAGTGGTTCAGCTTGGCCTATGCACATTCCTCTAGGGATGATTTGGTTTCGGAACTGCAGGTTGGTAACCCAGACATCACTTTTTCCGTTACGATATGTGGATACCATGGACGGTGTAGCAATATTTTTCTCGAAGAGCAAATGTTTGCTGCCGTCTAGAACTACATTTATGTCTCCTCGGGTTTGATATCCTGATACTGTTATTCTAGTTAAAGAATGCGGCTTAAGTGTATAGTCCCTGGTGGCATACAAATTCCAGGCGTCAGGCGCTGTGGAGTCGCGACAGATGTCTTCTAGAACAAGTTCATTTTGTCCACAGTCTATAACGGCTTGAGACGCCTCTAAAAAAAAAAAGTCCCATCCTAGGATGACGTCATGGCTACAATGTGATAAAACAATAAATTCAAAAGGCAGTTCTCGATTGTTTATACGGACACGTAAAACACATTTCCCTATCGGCCGAACAAAATTTCCATCCGCAACTTTCAGCATAACGCTCTTGGCATCAGCAAACAGAACTTTCTTTAAAAATCGGCGATACTTATCGGATATGACAGAAAACGATGCCCCAGAATCTATTAGAGCACGTATCGGCTTCTTATCTATTATTACGTCTAGTTGGTTACCAGTCATCTTGGCGGTCGACGGAGGATTTCCAGTACACGCGGCCTCACCTCCTTGGAAGGTCGCTCTCCTTAGTTTTCCTCGCTCCTACGGCCTGGCGACTGACTGGATCGGCGATATGGCGACGGGGATCTGTAACGACGTATTGGGGATCGGCCTCTCGTGGGACTTGGCGTAAAACGGCGAGAAGAGTTTGGTCGGCGTATTTCTTCTTCAGTGCCAACGTCGTCGAAGTTCCGTCGGCGGTTTCGAGAGTTGTCAAAGACAGCCTTTCTCTCTCGGCAGTAGCGCATTACATGTCCAGGACGTCCGCAGTGGAAACAAACAGGTCTGTTGTCAGCCGTTCTCCACACATCTGTTTTTCTTGGTTCAGGTGGGAATTTCTGAACAGGAGCTCTGTATTTCCTGGTTACAGCGGCGTATGTTGGTCGTGGTCTAGTTTCTGTAGGTTTTGTTGACACTGGGGCCAAAACCCTTTCAACTTCGTCTTGAACGATCTCTTCTAAGGATTGGGGATCGGAGTCCAAAGATTCTTGCGTCTGGTTAACTAGTCGATGGACTTCTTCTCGTACGATTGTGCGAATAAGAGAGACCAAATCAGTCTCATCCGTCAGGGATGCAACCGGTACGACGTTTGGAAGCCTTTCAAATCTCGGTCGACCAACTCTCTTCTGCTTCATATCTTCGATATAGTTGCACCATTTGATAAAACTTGCTGTGTCGTTGATTTCTCTCGTCAACAGGGCCTGATAAATATCCTCAGCAACACCTTTCATTAGGTGTGACACTTTTTCGTCTTCTTTCATCAGAGGATTTACCTCTTGGCAAAGTCCTAATACACTTTGTATGTAGGACTGTGTCCTCTCGCCTGAACGCTGGGCTCGGCATTTTAGTTGTTCTTCTGCCCTTCTGGTATATTTTTGACGGTCACCGAAAAGTCCACTTAGTCCATTTTTAAACGCTTCCCAGGAATCTAAGGCGTCTTCGTTGTTGACATACCACTGTCTCGCAGTTCCGTCAAGAAAGAAATAAACGTTAGCCAGGCACATCATGTCATCCCACTTGTTAAAGTTGGCTACTCGATCGTACTCTTTAAGCCATTTGAGAGGGTCTTCCCCAGGCGCTCCTCGGAAGGTCGATGGGCTCCTCCATTGCTGTAACGAAGGTGTTACTACAGCGAGCTTGGCTTCTTGCTCGGTCGGCATTTTTGTCCTCTTCCTACTATTTTCTTTTAACAGTCCGAATTCGGGGATAATCCTCTTAACCGGAGGCTCCTGCGAAGGTTGTCACTATTATCCACGTTTGACGTAATTGTACCCCGCGCTTCCACCAAACTTGTCACGGAGTTCGAAAGAAGTACACAGTTCAATTAAACAAACAATTAGATTTATTCTAACGCTGGGAGCTCGATACAACACTGGACTGAGAACATGCCCAACTGGCGATGAACTCTGCTTTTATACACTTCGGAATATTCGAGAAATAACCAGTATGCACTCTAAAGAATGATCTGGATTCATCTAGAACCTAGAGAAACAATACATTAAAAACGGAAACAAAATTCCAGTCTTTGGATAAATCTGCCGGGGCCGGGATTCGAACCCGAGACCTGAGGAAGTTCAGTCCAACGCTCTGCCAACTCGGCTATCGGGACTTGTAGCAAATTATGCGTGTGGCAATATTTTCAAGATGCTCGCGCCCCCCTCGAAGGGTTATCGCGCCCCCCCAGGGGGGCGCACCCCACAGTTTGAGAAGCACTGACTTAATTGTTCAACGGGCACGGCAGTTACTGACATTCAGAAAGCTAATATTCTTGCAGATTCTATCCTTGACAACTTCACAGAAAATACCAGGAATACTAATGATTTTGACGATGACGATGAGTTAATAAATAACACTGTTAACTCCTTCCTCTCTATTCCCCCTCTCGCTACCACTGAAACTGCTTACCCATCCGAAATAATTTCTTATATTAAAAAGTCTAACTCTAAAATAGCGCCAGGTAAAGATGGCATTAGCAACCGCATGACGAAAAATTTCACCCTCAAAGCTATTCTCATATTAACTATCCTAGTTAACAAAATTCTTACTCTTAATTACTTTCCTAAATCCTGGAAAGAAGCCGTTATCTTCCCTATTCTTAAACCAGGCAAAAACAAAAACTTACCTACTAGTTATAGACCAATCTCTCTATTGCCTACGTTAAGCAAAATTACTGAATCAATTATTCTAACAAGATTAAAAAACTTCATTTATACAAATAACTTATTAAACCTTAATCAATACGGTTTTACTAATAAACTTTCTACACTTCATCCTTTACTGAATCTCACCGAAGCTATCACTGAAGGATTTCAAAATAAAAAGAGCACCGGCGCAGTATTTCTGGATATCCAGAAAGCCTTCGAACGCGTGTGGCTTACAGGACTAACTTTCAAACTCATAAATTACAACATACCCCCACCCCTCGTATTCCTACTTCACTCATACAATACTAACCGCACCTACCAGGTTCGAGTTAAGGACACGCTTTCAAACACTAAAAATATCAGCTGCGGAGTAGCCCAAGGGAGTCTCCTTGGACCACTGCTCTTCAATCTATACATTAAGGATATCCCAGATTATACACTCACTAAACTTAACATGTTCGCAGATGATACAGCCATACACACAACTTACAAAAGAATTACATCAGTCACTTATGCCCTAAATAAACATCTTAAATTACTTGAAAACTATTATGACAAATGGATGATCAGCATAAATGTAGAAAAATCCGCTGCCGTGCTATTCACCAAAAAACGAAAAATTGCGCCACCACCTACAATATACAACACAACAATCCCATGGTCTCAAAGTACTAAATATACCTCGGTATTACTTTTGATAAAAACCTCACTTGGAAAACACACATACAACACACGCGACAAAAATTCCGGAAAATAATGTTTAAATTATTCCCCTTAATTGGCCGGAATTCTGAATTATCTAGAGACAATAAAGTACTTCTCTATACAGCCGTCATTCGTCCAATATTAGCTTACGGGTGTCCGGTGTGGGGATACGCTGCTAAAACCAATATAAACATTTTAGATACTCTTCAAAATTCTACTATCCGAATGATCGTAAAAGCTACCAGATACATGAGAAACGACGACATTCGGAATGCTATTAAAATTAAAAGCTTTAAATCTTATATTCAAAAAATAGCCAAAAATTTCTTTAATTCCTTGCAATTCACAAATAATATTAATATGATGAATTTACCTCACCATAATCCTCACGTAACTACTAAAAGACCGAGAAGAATACTTCTCGATTCATATA
Organism: Trichonephila clavipes; assembly: GCA_019973935.1. Lineage (NCBI taxonomy): Eukaryota > Metazoa > Arthropoda > Arachnida > Araneae > Nephilidae > Trichonephila > Trichonephila clavipes. The sequence goes on from BMAU01019830.1 coordinate 212,928, forward strand.
ATCCTCCATAATTCATTAAATTCGTGCAAAAGTTTTGCACACCCAATGCTAAAATTATTTTCAATTATCTTTTTTATTTTTCTTGTATTTTTATCGTATTCCCTACACCCGGGCTTGCCCTCCCCCTTAATCTTAAATTTCTTCTTGAGAGATTTGAGCAGCCAATGAGAGTTACTATCACAACCCGCCAAGACCCAATCAGAGAGCATCATCTCGGCTCTCCACCATGAACTCAGAATTCCGTATTTTTATTCCTAAAACTGAGCAATGGTAGAACTCGTCAAAGGCATCTCAAAATTACCTGATAGGAGGTTAGAGGCCGACAGGTCTAGGCACTCCATCCAGCTCTCATCAATGATCATCAATTCCGTATGACCAAAGCAATTACCCTAACGATTGGATTAACCAATCAGCTGACTGCTACATACTAGCATGAAAAGCCCACTATCGTTCCACATCATAGATTACCGGATATGGGATGGAGGCTTGCTTCGCGAGCCATATGCCCAGAAAACTCACCGTAGGCACTCCCCCAATTAACTAAAATTAGATGATCGCGGGCGCCGGCGTCAAGGGCGCCTTTTCCCAGAAGCATGGGAGAAAAAGGTAAACCATGATGAGATGACGGATCTAATCAAGAAAACTCCCACGACAGAACGGGGAGGGAGGACGTACCCCAAAGTACGAAACGCTCTATCGAAGCAGAGCGCCGGCGGGGCGAGGGGAAGAACGCAGGAAGGAAAGCGGGACGGCCGAAGGCAGTGAGTCAAAGGTGGTGATTTATCACCCAAGAACCCAGAGTAAAAGACGCAGTGCAGTGCAGCTAAATCATGTTGTTAAGAGTGTTATTTGGGCGGAGCGGGTTTCTCCACTTCGTCGAAGAGTATGCATATTTAATTTTAGGATGAGGATACGTAAACAATGTTTGTGCTTTAATAATTGGATTGTCATGATATTCGATAGATTTAAAGACATTTCTAGAGAGTTTAGTGATGTAATTAGAAATCGGCTCCATTTGTAGATCGTTGTGTATCACGTCATTTCGGACGTACCAAGGTGCGTTCGTCATGACGCGTAGTATTTTGTTTTGCATTACTTGAATCTTTTTCATGTGGGAGGCGGCTGCGGCTCCCCAGACGGGTGAACCTTAAGTGATAACTGGGCGCAGAATCTGCTTGTATAAAATAACTTTATTTTCTAGGGATAAAGGAGACCTCCTCCCGATGAGGGAGATGGCTAAGGAAATTCTACCCCAGAATTTCTCAGATAGATAGTCGATGTGCTTTTTGAACGTTAAGCGGCAATCTATGTGTAGACCCAGATATTTCACCACCGATCATTCTGCTTCCTGTCTTGGTAGACTTCACACGCAGTTTTTCTGCCCTAGACTGCGACCCTTTCTCAAAGTCCTACCCCAAGCTGGATTTTCTTTATCCAACTCCATCGAGCTAGCGTTTAGGATTTTGGTCATTTATTTGCCTGGTTCCTGTTCTAAGGACAATTGTGGTCCTTTTTCGAAGATTATTTTAGTTAGTTTTCCGGGTTTTTTTTTTCGGAGTTTGCGGTGACACGCGGTATGTGTTAGGCTTAGCGCCAACACTGTTCCTTGGATAGGTGAACGTGTTCACGTTCACTATTTCATTTCGTTCAGCTCATACTTTGGATTACCATGGATGAGACCGCAACCCCAGGTCAGATGTAGCGTCGACAAAGGTAGGTGACATGTTCACTACTGATCCCTTTTGTTTTGATGCAGTTAGAGCCAATTCTAAATTAGATAATTGTAGTACATGCGCGGAATGTGAAGATTTGTGCGATGCTCTTGAAGACATCCTCGACGCACTTCACAAACCCGACAACAACACGCCTGAGAGACTTAGGGTCATCAACGAAGTCCAATGGATAGCATTAAAATGCTCCCACAAATCCACGAAACTCCAATGTCAGGAGTTCAAGGATTACATTAAAGAGATTGAGCGTCTCAATTCAGTTAAAGTCCCCACTGCTACCGCCGCTTCTAAAACGGCGAAGCGTAAGAAAAACAAGCGAGCGACTGGTTCTCCTACCCCAGGCAACGTAGGGAAAAAGAAATGCTCGGAGTGTTCGCTCCCACCCAACACCCCTTCCCCTCCTGTCGAAGGCGAAACGCTTTCGATGGAGGAAGATATTTCATCCGATGACAGCTCGGAAGAAACAGAAATGACGAAGGACGTTTCTCCCGCTGGCGCTTCGCGCTCGGGAATTACCGCTAACGGTAACGCTTCTTCTAGCAAGGATTACGATAGTGACTCATTTACTGAGGTCACGAGGAAAAAACGCATTGCCTCCATCGTTATCGATGCAGGAAAAAATGCAACCGGGCTGTTAGAACAGCTAGAGAAACATGTAGGCGCACCACTTGTAGGGCGATTTGAAAACGGAAAACTTCGCGTTTTCCAAAAGTCCATCGTTGAGCATAGAAAGCTCCAAGCTTACATTTTAGATAATAAGATGCGGTCCCACACATTTGAGATGTCACACACTCAACAATTAAAATGCGTGATCAGAGGGTTACCCAGCGATTTTGATCATACAGAATTGATGCAGGAACTCCGTGGTTTTGGTTTCGATCCCAACCACATCTCCTTATTGAAAAACAAGAAGACAAATACAAACATGCCACTTTTTCTGGTAACCCATCCTAAAAACCCTGATAATCAGGGAATTTTCAATATCACAAACATAGGATTTTTTAGAGTTCATGCTGAACCTCTAAACAAATCAAACATGCCTCCTCAGTGCTATAGATGTCAGGAGTTCTATCATCACTCTAGGTTTTGCAATCGTGCACCTAGATGCTTGAAATGTTCAGGAGGCCATCTCACCTCCGATTGCAAAAGCCAAACAAAGCCCCAGCTAAATGTGCAAACTGCAGTGGACCGCACCCTGCAAATTTCTCAGGATGCCCCCAAAACCCTAAAAACAACACAAACAACAATAAGAAAAAACAACCAATGAAAAACGTCTGGCAGGAGAAACCAGGAGCGCGCGCTCAGAACTCCACACCTCCTCAACAACTGTACTCTGCTGTAGTTAAGAAAAACACGAATCACGACTTTGATGTTTCTCAAGTCATGTCACAAATGTCACAAATGATGACACAGTGGGGACAAATGCTGTCCATCATTCAATCTAAAATTTAAAAATAACATTCAATAATAACGCGAACAGTAACTCTCTCAGGTTTTTTAGCTGGAATGCTAACGGCTTAAAACGATGTATAGATGAATTTAAAGACACTATCATTGACTACAATCCCGACGTAATCGGGATACAAAAAACACACCTTCGTCCTGCGGACCGAGTTAGCATTCCAAACTACACTTGTCACAGAAGTGATCGTACAACACACCGCGAGGGCGGCACCGCCATCTTCGTTAAAAATTCCATTAGGCATCACGCCATCGTCAATACTTCAAACACATTTGAAAGTACATCGGTTATTCTACAAGTAGGAAACAACACTAAAATCACGGTGGCGTGTATTTACAGACCTCCACACGGCTCCATTAATACTATTGAAATGGACGCAATTCTCAATCATAGCAACAAAGCCTTTCTTTTCGGTGATTTTAATGCGAAACACTCGAGCTGGAACCCAGGCAGGTCTAACACAAATGGTAATATTTTATGCAATTGGGCCGTCGGGTTCGCATTGGATATTATCGCCCCTGACACTCCAACTCATTTCAACGCCTGGCACACTAACAACATTCTTGACATAGGCTTTGCAGCTAACTTGGCTCACACTGATGTGTTTTCACTATAAATGCCCTTAGCAGTGATCACAATCCCCAGTGATTTTTGATTTCATAACAAATAACATCTTACCACCGATTCTTAGAACTCTTAAATCTACAAACTGGATTAAGTTTCAAGAGATTCTTTATCACAACATTCCGGGAAATCCCCAAATAGACAATTTGGATACGGCCGTTCAAAATTTCACCGACGTAATTACAAATGCGATCTCTGCTTCCACGTCCACTAGGGTAATTAACACACCTCACCTCCGCCTTCCTTAAAACATACGAGAGCTTATCAGAGCAAAAAAATAGATTCAGAAAACTCTGGAACAACACCAGATATCAACCATACAAACGCGAAGTTAACGCTCTCATTAGACAGATCAGGAAAGAAATCGAAGCACATAAAAACAGGACCTGGAAAGATCTTCTTTTAACTTTAAACCCTCAGGATAATTCCTTGTACAATTTACATAGGAAAATCACTAAAAGAGCAACGGTCATTCCCCCTCTCCATGGTCCAGGAGGAATGGCTTATTCTGATTTCGAAAAAGCGGAGGCTTTCAAAGACACACTTGAAGTCACTTTTCAGGAAAATGTTGAACCCTACTGTGACGACAAGATCGAATAAGTCGAAATTGTAGTTTGTAACTACTTCGACAACTTCACAACACTCACACCTCCCCTCACTTCCCCTATTGAAGTCCGAGGCATTATTAAAAGATTGCAGAACCGCAAAGCTGCGGGTCCCGACCATATTCCAAATATTGCACTTAAATATTTAACTTTAAATGCTATTACACACTTAACAAAAATCTACAATCAATGCCTCATTAAAAATCACTTTCCGACACAGTGGAAGCAAGCAAACGTAGTTATGTTGCCAAAGCCAAATGAGGACCATAAATTTAGCCAAATTATAGGCCGATCTCTTTATTAAGTACCACTGCTAAGGTTTTCGAAAGAATAATCTTAAAAAGAATTCAAACGCACTGCAAAGTCATAGATTGCATTCCCCCGGAACAATGCGGGTTCCGGGAGGGCCATTCAACGCTACACCAACTTATACGAGTTACGAATATTATAAACGAAGGATTCGCTAACAAATTCTACACTGTCGGTGTTTTCTTAGATGTTAAGAGAGCATTCAACAAGATGTGGCATGATGTGGCCTCACATACAAACTCATCAAACTCAAAAATTCCCTGGATATTTAATTAAAATTGTGTTCACAATTATTTACACAACAGGACCTTTAGGGTCCGTGTAAATAACACATTTTCTACTAATGGACTTATTCAAAGTGGAACCCCCCAGGGTAGTTCCCTGTCCCCCAGTTTATACAACATTTACACACACAACTTCCCAGAACACTCCACCGTCAGTACTTGCCTGTTCGCGGATGATTCCGCCATGCTTACGCAAGGTACCCAGCTCAAATACACACTTAAAAACATGCAAAACTTCCTTGACAAGTTACAAGATTGGCTCACACAATGGAGAATTGCAATTAATGTTGACAAGTCTCAAGCAATTATATTCAGAAAATGGGGAGTTATTGATCCCCCTTTTCAACTCACTCTTTTTGAAGACAACATACAGTGGGTCTCGGTAGTTCGTTACTTGGGTCTACACATGGATAGCCGCTTAACTTACAAAAAGCATATCGACTATCTCTCAGATAAATTCTGGGGGAGAATTCATTTAGCTATCTCCCTTGTAGGGAGGAATTCTCCACTATCCCTTGAAAACAAAGTCGTTCTATACAAGCAAGTTCTGCGCCCAATTATAACATACGCTTCTCCTGTCTGGGGAGCAGCGGCTGCCACCCACATGAAAAAAATCCAAGTTATCCAAAACAAAATACTCCGACTCATCACTAACGCGCCTTGGTACGTTAGAAATGATGTTATTCACTACGACCTACACATGGAGCCGATTTCTAGATACATCACTAACTTAGCTAGGAATGTTTTCAGATCTATTGAAAATCACGACAATCCAATAATTCGTGCACAAACAATGTTCACTTATCCACATCCTAAATTGAAATACGCCTATGCCACAGCAAAATGGCAGCTACCGCTCAAACCGCCGTAACTCAACAAATACACATTAATTTCAAACATCTACAACATCAAATGCTCTACTGCAAATCGAAACAGGGTCAGTTCTGGCTGCCACCTCCCCCTCCATGTACATCTTTTGGCGATGAATTTCCTTTCTGGTCCTTCCCTTCATTCATGCCACTACGTCACCAACCTGTTTCTGGGAGTTAACCCAGCTCGTTCGGTTGGCGTAGTAGGCATCTCGTTCATTCCCCCCTCCTTTTGAGGGGTTGTTGATTTTTTATTATTTCATCATGGATTTCCTTTTCTTCTCATACTAGGTATAAACGCCTTCGGCGTTGGCACCTGAAAATTCTAATTTCCGTTCCGTTCCGTTCACCACCGAAACCCACTGGATGTTGTCATCAAAAAGTGTAAGTTGGAAAGGCGGGTCAATACCCCCATTTCCTGAAAACAATTGCTTGTGATTTATCTACGTTAATTGCAATTCTCCAATGTGTAAGCCGCGTTTCAAGTTTATCTAAAAAGTGTTGAACGGTTTTAATAGTGCATTTCAGCTGGACACCTTGCGAGAGGACTGCGGAATCATCCGCAAACAGGCAAGTACTGACGGTAAAGTGCTGTGGAAAATCATGTGTGTAGATGTTGTACAAGTACGGAGAAAGGACAGATCCCTGAGGGACCCCAGAGAGGCAAGATCCCGTGTTAGAATATGAATTATTTACTTGAACTCTCTAAAAGCTCTATTGTGTAAAAAATTATGAATTATTTTAATTAAATAATCAGGGAAGTGTGCAATTTAATTAATTTGTACGTGAGGCCATCGTGCCACATTTTGTCGAATGCCCTTTTAACGTCTAAAAAGACACCTACAGTGTAAAATTTGTGGGCAAAACCCTCATTGATAATGTTTGTAACACGTATCAGTTGGTGTAGCGTTGAATGGCCCTCCCGGAAGCGGTATTGCTCCGGGGGGATACAATCTGTGGCTTTGCAGTGAGATTTGATTCTAGTTAAAATAATTCTTTCGAAAATCTTAGCAGTGGCGTTAAGTAAGCTAATTGGTCTGTAGCCTTGTGGATATGTTCTATCTTGATTTGGCTTGGCCAGCATAATGACGTTTGCTTGCTTCCACAGTGTAGGAAAGTGATTTTTAATGAGGCATTGATTGTATAATTTCGTTAAGTGTGTAAGAGCATTAAGCGTAATATATTTAAATGCTATGTTAAGTATTTGATCGGGGCCTGCAGCTTTTCTATTCTGCAGGTTTTTAATAATGCCTCTGACCTCGGTAGGGGAAGTGAGAGGGGGCGTGCATGTGACGAAGTTGTCGAAATAGTCATCGACTAAATTTTCAACTTCTTCTATCTTGTCGTCACAGTAGGGCTCTTCATTTTCCTGAAAAGTGACTTCAAGTGTATCTTTGAAAGCCTCCGCCTTTTTGAAATCCGAATAGGCCATTACACCCGGACCATGAAGAGGTGGAAAGAGAATATGCCTTTTAGAAAATTTCCTATGTAAATTATACAAGGAATTGTCCTCAGGATTTAAAGTTAACAGAAAATCTTTCCAGGTCCTGTTTTTATGTTCTTGGATTTCGCTCCTGATCTGCCTAATGAGAGCATTAACTTCGCGTTTGTATGGCGGGTATCTGGTATTATTCCAGAGTTTACGAAATCTATTTTTAGCTCGGATAAGCTCTCTGATGTTTTCAAGGAGGCGGAGGTGTGGAGTGTTTATTAATCTAGTGGATTTGGAAGCAGAAATAGCATTCGAAATATTGCTGGTAAAATTTTGAACGGCTAGATCCAAATCATGTATCTGGGAATTTCCGGGAATGTTATCATAAATAATTTCTTGAAATTTAGTCCAGTTAGTAGATTTTAAAGTTCTAAGAATTGGTGGAAGTACATTATTAATGACACAATCAAAAATAACTGGATTGTGATCACTGCTAAGTGCATTAATAGTAAAAACTTCAGTGTGAGATAAATTAACTGTGCAAAGCCTATGTCAAGGATAGCGTTGGAGTGGTAAGTGTTGAAATGTGTAGGAGTGTCGGGGGCTAGAATATCCAGTGCCGACGCAACGGCCCAATTGCACAGAATATTACCGTTTGTGTTTGCCCTGCCTGGGTTACAGCTGGGATGCCTGGCATTAAAATCGCCGAAAAGAAAGGCTTTGTTGCTATGGTTGAGAATTGCGTCGAGTTCCGTAGTATTAATGGAGCCGTGTGGAGGTCTATAAATACACGCCACAGTAATCTTATTGTTGTTACCTCTCTGAAGGATGACCGATGAATTTTCAAAGGTGTTTGAGACATTTAGGATGGCGTGGGGGGGTGTCTAATAGAATTCTTGACGAAGAGGGCCGAGCCTCCCTCTCTGTGTTTTGTGCGGTCACTCTTGTGACAAGTGTAATTAGGAATCCTAACTCTGTCCGCAGGACGAAGATGCGTTTCTTGTATCCCGATTACGTCGGGGTCATAATCAACAATACATTCGTTAAGTTCTTCTAAATTACTTTTTAAACCATTAGCATTCCAGCTAAAAATCTGAGAGAGTGATCCCTATTACTACAATTGAATTTTAATTTTAAAGCTTAATTTGTAATAAGGACAGCTCACTCCCCCCCACATGGGCAGCCATTTTTCCTGAGCCATTATCCTCACTTTCCTACAGCCAATAGGAAGACTCGCTCTTCCGCTCAGATTCCTCACTGAAAACTTTCCGACGGGGAACATATTCTTAGATAGAGCACTAGCACGGAGGGTCGTGCTTTTTCTCTGTATGAGTAGGATGGAGGGGAAAGAGCAAGAAACGACGGAAAGGCATCGGGCGCTATCGGGAGGGTGGGGAGTGTGGGTGGAGAAAAGCAGGTTCACTGCGTCTTGACGTAGAATTCCCCGCAAATGGGAGAGGGTTTCTCTCGCTCTTCAACGGCGGGAGGGGGAGGAGGCTGGCAGAACAGCTGATCTGCGTTGTGACGTAGATGAGTCGTGGAAGAAAGAGGATTTCTCTTTCCTCTTCTGACGTGAGCAGGTGGGGGGGGTAGATCAAACTTGTTTTGGACGAAACGAAGAGACATCGATTGTTCGTAGCTATCGTTTCAACAACGAAGGAAGGGATAGAGATTCGGTCTTGAGACACGATACAGTGCAGTCGCGTCACCTATACGCTCTGCATAGACTCAACGACTACTTGCCACTACGGCAAATGCTACAGGGCTGCTTACGCAACCCACTCCCCACACCCATACTAAAAGAGCATCTGACTTTTGCAGCCCTTTTCAGGGCTAATTAGACTAAGCAGACTCTATACTTATTTTCTCCCTCTCCCTGACGTTGACGACTCGGAAATGGCAAATTTACCAACCGATATGGAATTGGAAATGGCACTATCGCAAAGGAGTGAACCTAGGTCACCATCGCCACAATCCCAGCTCACACCATGTGAGCAATTAAAGTAGAACAAGGCCCAACTGGCAAAAATGGAGACATTCCGTAAATGTAAACAGGCCTGTGTTGACGCTCTAAAACAGATGCCGGATCACTACCCAGAGGAACCATTCTTCGTTCGAGCGCTCACGGAGCTGCAAGAGATCGAAGAAACCATCTCTATGGCGGTAAGTGATATTGACTCTTATGACCCATGCACTATCCCTGGCTGCCCACATCACGAAAAAACTCCCCATAACTCTCCTATCAAGTTGACACAGTCAACCCCTAAAGTGCAAAATCAAACTAATAACTATGGAAAGAGAAAGGATAATTCCAACTTCGAATATCCCCCAAATAGAAAAACCGCAAGAAAAATTAATCTTGAATCCCCAGATAAAGAGGAGACTATCGTATCTCCAAATAAATTTAATATTCCAAAGGAACTTCTACCTAATAACGCAGAAAACCCAGGTTCAACTACCGACGAAAGTAATCCCAACTCTCAAAGAGTAGAGAACGGCTCGACCAATCAGGTTCCAGCCCAAAATCAGCTCCCCGCACCCATCATGCTCTTCATCGAAGAAGATTTAAATTATAAAGTTCAAATGGCCGCAATAACTAAAGAATTCCCGAAAATCAGATCCCGATTAACGGGAGATTATTTAAAATTATACACGGATACTGCAGAAGAACGCAGATCAGTAGTTCAACTGCTGAAAAAATTAAAATATAAATTTTATACATTCAAATCTAAAGCCGAACGCCCCATAAAGGTAGTAATAAAAGGCATCCCCCGTAAGACTGACCCAGAAGAAATCAAGCAGGACTTAGAACTACTCGGCTATACGCCGGACAGGGTCAACCAATTAATTGGCAGAAAAACCAAACGTACCCTTCCCATCTTTTTAATCACCCTCCCCAGAAACCTAGACAACCTAAAGATTTTCGATTTAAAAACCCTAGGATACCTCAGCGTCAGAGTTGAGGGTTATGATGGAAGAGGTGTAACCCAGTGTTACACCTGTAATAAGTTCAATCATACCTCCGAAAATTGTCATCTTAACCCAAGATGCCTGAAATGTGGCGAGAACCACATAACCCGTGACTGTCCACTAAAACAAAAGCTCGAGACAGCTTATTGCATCAACTGCAATATATATGGCCACATGGCAAACTACAGAGGATGCCCATCTTTCCCCAAACCCCCAAAAGGAGCCGCCAAAAATAATAGGAACTCCTACACAAATATCTGCATTAGTTTGGTTAGGCCAAATATCTCATATGCCCAAGCAACAACTGGAGCAAATAATGAAATAAACCCCCCACAGATGGCGACACGAGAACCTGGGTTTTCAGCACAAACTGAGACCAAAAAACCAAACCCCCCAACTAACAGATATAACCACAATAACTTTCCAAACTTTAATAACAGAAATAGCAATTTCAATTTTAATAATAATCAAAACAATAATAACTTTAATGTTCAAGCCACACTGCAAATGACTATGCATTGTCTAATGCACAGTTATCTCAAATACTTTGCAATAATAATACTATGAACAATAACCAAAAATTAAATCCAAACCAAATGTACGCCCAAATAGAGGCATCTTGCAATAATTTTAATCATGTATAGTTCCTCCCCGATTGGTCTCAGTTTGTGTTCATGGAACGCAAACGGATTGCTAAGAAAATATGCCGAACTTCGTATTTTTATAGAGAAGCACTCCCCAGATATTCTTATACAAGAAACTCACCTGAGACCTTCTCACAACCTCAATATTGCAAACTACACATGCCATAGAAATGACAGAATTTCAGAAGGAGCGCGTACCGCAGGTGGAACTCTGATCCTCGTTAAAAACTCTCTAAAGCACTACTGCCTCCCCACCCCCCACTTCGAGCTCTAGAAGCAACTAACATTATACTAACTCCCCAAGCATGATCCCATCTCTATTACTTGTGTTTATATCCCCCCTTCTTCCGATGAAAGCTTATTTACAATAGACATCGAACATTTTATTCAAACTGCTAATAACTGTATTCTCTTCGGAGATTTTAACGCTACTCATAACGCCTGGAACTGCAAAAATAACACAACCAGAGGAAGGCACCTCTTTAACTTCGCCAATATGCTAAATTTAAATATCGCCTATCCCCCTACCCCTACTAGATTTGGTTATAACTCCGCTAATACAATTGACATAGCACTAATTAAGAACTTCTATTACCCTTTCACCATTAACTCTATCGACGACTTATCGTCCGATCATAACCCAGTATTCCTAAACTTCAGCTTTAAATTAGCAATTGAGCCCCCTAATCCCAGAGCGGTCTCCACCGACTGGTATTCTTTCAAAAATAATCTAAATAATAACCTTTCTTTATTTGATTTTCACCCAAACGATATTAATAATACTAATGATTTAGAGCAAAAAATCTCAGAGTTCACCGACGCGGTCATCGAAACTCATAGCCACGCCTCCCGACCAATAGAAATCGACAAACGAAACTTCACTCCACTACACATTAATAGACTACTAAAACTCAAAAACCACCTTCGTAAACGTTATCACCAGACACTCAACCCAATTTTTAAAACATATTACAATAAAGCACAATCAGATTTCAAAAAAGAACTCAAAAAATACAACGATGATATTTGGCAAAAAAGATTAGAAGCACTTAACACCACAGACAACAGCCTATGGCGCACACAAAGATTTTTCAAAAATAAAAGATCCAAAATCCCTTCTATCAACTGTGCAACTGGTACGGCAGTCAGTGATCAGAAAAAAAGATCTACACCTTCAAAACTTCTATGACAAATGGAAAATTAGTATAAACGTAGAAAAATCAACAGCCATAATTTTCACGAAAAAGCTTTGCTTACCACCACCAATCACCATGTACAATACACAGATTCCATGGTCTCAGGAAGCCAAATACCTTGGCATAATTTTTGATACCCACCTTACTTGGAAACAACATATTACATACGTTCGCGATAAGTTCCGAAGAATTATGTTTAAACTCTTCCCCCTAATAGGCCGGAACTCACATTTAAGTATAGAAAACAAAGTGCTTCTCTATACAGCCGTTATGCGTCCCATCTTAGCATATGCAAGTCCAGTTTGGGGTTATGCCGCTAAAACTAATATAAATAAACTAGATACCTTACAAAACTCTCTCATTCGTATGATCGTCAAAGCAACCAGATATATGCGCAATGACGACATTCGCAAAGATCTTAAAATTAATAGTTTTAAAGCATATATTCAGAATACTGCAATTAACTTCTTTACTAATTTGGATACAATCAATAACGTCAATATTCAAAACTTAATTCCTTATACTCCAAATGACAATACAAAAAGGCCAAGAAGAATACTTCTTGATTCTTATAATCCTCCGTAATTTTTAACATTGTGCAATTTAATATTGCACACCCTATTTGCTAAAATTTATCTTTTAAAATTTTTGTCATTAATTTTCTCCGGCTCTCCCCACTGGACTTGCTCCTCCCCATTTACTATTTCAAAGCCCGATGGGCAGCCAACCTGAGTCAATTATCACTTTACCAGCACCCAATCAAAGAGCAGCCTCTAAGCTCTCAGCCATGCCAAAAAACTTTGAACATCTCCCATCCTGATGAAGCACGTTTGCCACGCCTCCCTGATTCCATCGACCAACCAATCACCGCCATGCCACAAAGCAGAATGTAAAACTCCACTTTCGCTAAGCCCAACATCAAAGCTATCCAGATAAGGGATTGAGGACTGTGTTACAGTCCAGACGCCCAAAAAACAATCGTCTAATCGAAGGAAGGGAATTTCGTTTTCGTTCTACTTGAGAATGAATGATGAGGGAAAGGGTTGAACTAAAAAGTGTTTTGTAGATTCGTAGAGTGGATTGGGTGGTTCAGGAGTCCTGTTGTAATGGCATTGGCTTGAGAGGAGATGGACGTATTAGGATGAGAGCTGATCTGGTTGTGAAAGTTTTCAGCGAGATTTCTGATTCTTTCATTCAGAGGTTGAATGTTTGCGTCGTTGTGGAGGTACTTCCTCGCAATATAATGCGGGTAGTTGAGAATGATTCTGAGGGCTCTGTTTTGCAGGACTTGTAATTTGTTTATGTTGGAAACGGTCGCACATCCCCAGATCTGGCATGCGTAAGTCAGTATTGGTTGGAGGTATTGTAAGTAGATTTGCCTTTTGCTGTTGCGGGATAGGTTAGAGTTTTTGTTTAGTAGTGGAAGTAGGGGTTTTTTTTTTTGAATTTGCAGGTAATCTTTGAAAGATGGTTCTTGAAGGTGAGTTTGGAGTCTAGGGTAACACCTAGGTATTCGATGTTTGTAGTCCAAGGGATATTAGTTCAAAAAAGTTTTAGACATTGCATCCTGTTTCTATAACGGCCTCTCTTGAAGATTATGGCTTGGCTTTTACTAACGTTAATTTTTATCCGCCATTTGGTCAGCCAGACCTGGAGTTTTTTGAGGTAGTTTTGGAGATTGATTCTCACGACGTCGGGGTTGCAGGCTTGGGAGATGATTGCGGCGTCATCTGCGAAGAGGCAGATATGGACTGTTTGTGCGGTGGGGAAGTCATGCGTGAAGATATTATATAGAAGGGGAGATAATAAGGAATCTTGTGGGCATCCAGCACTTGCGTACGCCGTTCTCGATAGGGTGGACGATATCCTTATCTGGAAAGATCGGTTTCTCGGGTAGTTGTTTATGATCATAATGACGTTAGGAGGGAAGTTAAGCTCAATTAATTTGAGGAGAAGTCCATCGTGCCACACCCTATCGAAGGCTTTCTCGACGTCGAGGAAGGCACCTCCGGTGGTTTCGTGGTTGTTGAAGCCGTTGACGACCAGGTTTGTCAGTTGCAGGAGCTGATGATTTGTAGCGGTGTTCTCCCTGAAGCCGTGTTGGAAGTTTGGAATAATATTGTTATTATTCGCATGTGTTCTTTTAGTCTGGAGAGGATTATTTTTTCGAATAATTTTCCAATTGAGGAGAGTAAACTGATCGGTCTATAATTAATTGCAAGTTTGGTATATTTTCCTTTTTTCGGGAGGAGGGTGATGATTGCATGTTTCCAGGCGTCAGGGAAGTAACCGTTCATTAGGCATTTGTTGAATATTTTGGTTAAGAAGGTAATTGCATTTATTGGGAGAGACTTCAACGCCATGTTTTTTATCTGATTCGCTCCTGTGGCTTTTCCGTTCTCTAGGCCCAGTTTGATATTGCAGACTTCCTCGGGGGAGGTAAGTGGCGGAGTGCTGAGGGAGATGTTTCTTAAGTACCTGTGCACTTTTCTCTCCTCCTTTTCTATATGCTCGTCGTCGTATGTGGTTCAGAGTTTTCCTTGAAAGACTCTTCCATAGTGTCCGCGAAAAGATTTGCTTTATCCAGCGTATCATAAACCATGCCTCTGTAACCCAGGAGAGGCGGGTAAGTAACTTGTTGCGTCCTTTTACTTTTGATGATATTGTGTAGTTTCGAGGGGTCGAAATTTGCTTCTTTGAGAATGTCATCCCATTCTTTTTTGCTTTAACATTTTGAGGTCACGTTTGATTTGCTTTTGCAGTTGATTCATTTCATGCTTGATTAGAGGGTACCCGGTGGATTGCCAAAATTTCCTCAGTCTGTTTTTTTCCTTATTTTTTTGTCTTACGTAAAGGGGGATGAAGGTGATGTTGTGAGTGATTACCTTGAACTTGCTACTTTGGTTGATGGCTAGGTGAATATTATCGGTAAATTGGGAGATTCTTTCTTCAATTTCATCGGTACTCTTGATCGTGGGATTTCCAGGGATGGAGGTGGTTAGGAGGTCTTGGAAGAGGTTCCAGTTTGTAAATGTTGTACAGTTCTGAGCGCGAGGTTTGTCACTGTTAACCGGTAAGATGAATTGTACTGGGTTATGATCGCTGGATAATTAAACTTGGGTTTCGACGAGGACGTCATCTAGGCCGCAGTCGATGGTGGCTGGTTCTGCAGAGGAAGAGAGGAGAAAACCACAATTCTTTAGGAATTTGAAAAGTGTGCTTCCACAGGCGTTGTCTCTGCTGTGTGGACTCCACGAGTGATGTTTTGCATTGAAGTCTCCCCCAATGAAGCAGTGAGATCTGTTCCTGAATATTTTTAGAAGATCAGGGATGAGAGCTTGGTGGGGTGAGTTGGGTGGGGTCTGTAGATGCAACTGAAGGTGATCTTTTTTGTTGGTGCCTTCAATTACTATGGTGGTGTTCTCAATGGAGTGGGTGTGGATATTGATGCTACGGTGAGCTATTGAGTTTTTAATGAGAATCGCTATGCCTCCTCCGCTGTGTGTTAATCTATCGTTCCTGTAGATGGTATAGTTGGGGATATTGAAGCTATGGCAGGGGTGGTGGAAGTTCTCTTGGAGAGCTATGATATCTGGGTCATATCTTTGGATGTATTCTTCGAACTCGGGTATTCTTGTGCGAATTCCGTCAGCATTCCAAGGGACGAGCTTGATGGATCTATTGCAAGTTGGGGGCGTGAAAGTTAGAATTTAATTCGGAGAAGAGTGAGGAGTTCCAATGCGCGTTGAGCTCTGGGTTTGTTTTGTTTGGAGATTTGTACGAATTTTTGTACAACGTCTATCATCTCTTGGACTTCTGGGTCGTTGATTTGTGAGATAGTGTCCATTAGCGTAGGAGGGTCTTGAGGAGTGGCTGGTGTGCCGGAATCGTTAGGAAGTGACGAGGACATCTCCCGAGTGGACGAGGATGGCTCCCGAGTTTGGGGTGAGGCTTTTTGTGGTGAGTGCTGGTCTTTTGGTTGAAGGGACGAGGACGTCTCCTCAGTATGAGCAGGTGGTGGGTGTTTTGGCTGGTCAGGAGGGTTATTTTTCGCTTTTGCAGCATCTGTCATTTCCTTCTTCTTCCGAGCCCGTTCCTCCCAAAAGTTAACTTTAGGAGGGGTGGAGGCTTGTTGAGGGGGTTCCTGGGGCAGCCGGTGTAATTTGCCGGATGATTGCCCTGGCAGTGGCAGCATGTTGGTTATTCTCTGGTTTTGGTGCAGTCTTTTGTGAGGTGAGGTTTTCCGCACTTCACGCATTTCGGGTTCCTAGTACAAAAGCGTGAGCTATGGAAGAATCCCTGGCAGCGGTAACACTGCGCAGGTCCGAATTTTCGACGCATAGTATCTACTTCTATCTTCATGGAGCACAGCTCCATCAGATTGTAGATGTTTTTGTTATCAGGGTTTTTCCCCCAAGAAAACCGAAAAGAGAGGCATTGGCAGTCCAGTCTTCCTGCTGATTAAAATTTTACACTCCTTGGGATGGATTCCCAGACCTTGTAGTTCCTCAACGATGTCTTCCACTGGCATGTCGGTTGGCAGGCCTCGGTTCACAACTTTGTAGATCTTCTCCTAGGGGAATTGATGGGTGAAGGATTCGAATTTTTCATCGTCAATGAGTTTCCAAATTTGGTGATATGCCTCGGGGGGATTCAGGATAGGCTCGCATGCTTCTTCCCTTCATGCGGCCTACTAGCTTTTGATGGGTAAGATCGTGGATTTTTTGAAGGAGCTGTGCAGGTTGGGCTACTCCGTCGATCGTGATAGGTGGGGGTGGACGCACCTTCGGAATGGGAGTTGAGGTTCTACTTGCGAGAGGATTTCTTCTTCCTCCATTTCATTATTGTCGTGCTGGTCGGTTGGCGGCTCCTCCAACGTGAGTACTTCGCACTTGTTCGGGGCTTTTTGGCCGACGAGTTGTCTTTCGACGGTGAGTGCAATTTGTTTTTCTGCGTTTTGGTCACCACGGGGACGAATTCAGCGAGCTCTTTTTCTGTGGGTCTGCCCCACTGTTTTAGGAGATGTTCGTGACACTCTTCATCAGTTTTTTGTTCTTCCTCCTTCAGCGAGATGTATCGGCATTGGGCTTCCTCTTGAAATTGATAGGCGTGAAAGGAGTACTGGTTTCTTCCAGTTTCTGTTTGGAAATCGTAGGTATCGATGCTTTCGATGATATTGTCTATGTACACACAGAATTGCATACACTTATCAGTGTTGTGCGCTTTTGCGAAGTTCTTTCGAATATCTTCGAGTCTGGGTGGAGGGGGGTCAGGAGATCCGCAACGGGAGCTGGATTTGGATTCCACGGAGGTGTCCATATCAGAGGTCATGATGTGGGAGGGATGAACCCCTTCCAGAGCAGGAGACGGCAGTAGCGAAGAACCACTGGTAGAAAATCAGCGGGTGGTTGCCACCAGGCACCTTTGGCGGGCAGTCGAAACTGGTTATTAGCGAACTCAGGCTCAAAAGCGAGAAAACAAGCGACGTGGAGTTGGACAGGATAAATTTGAGATGAAAAAAACTTTCCGAGATGTCAAGATCTATGACATAGCGTTGGGGGCAGTAAAATCCAAGAGAAAATAGGGATTTTTCGATAGGGGAAAAAGGGATTTTTGTGTATAGGAAGAATCCTAGATGATTGAGTCGCAGGAAGAATCCTATATAATTGAACAGTAAGAATCCGAAAAGTAATGCTATAGTAGTAATGCGAATATGTGAGGAAAGGAATAAAACTTGATATTTATTGATGCAACAAGGTTTCTATTAGTTTCTAAAGAAGCTTAAATGTATCATAATTTTCTAAATAATTGACTTTTAGGATGATTAAATTAAATTTTATGTTTATGTGGTTTGAAATAGTATTAGTTCTATTGAGAGAGATTTTGAAAGAAAATGTTTAAACATTTGATGCATTTTGGAATGATATTTTTTCATTATCATACAAAGTAAGCAAAAATTGTGTGTGTAAATTCATCCCCAATAAATAAATTTTTGTTATGGTGTTTTTCACAGAAGTTTCTGTAACAGAACAATGGTCTTAAAAGTAATTAGTTAAAAAAAATGCTTCTTCACAAAGTTGCAATTAAAGCTTCTAACTTGCTTAAAAACTAAATAAATTATCATTTGTAACAGTTCATAGCATAAAATTCGATATCTTTTTCTTTTTAAACATTGCTTAATTAGTGTTCATATAAAATTTTAAACTTCTTGCATTTGTATTTTCATGAAAGAAAATATCCAATGCAAATGCTTCAATAAAATGTACTAATGCTTGCAATAAATCCATAATTTTCAACAATCCTAGTTAGTGTAAAAAAGTTGAAGACATTCATCTTTTATAAATACGAAATAATAGGAAGAATAATGCTGGAGAGTAGATACTGCAAAATTCTAATGGAGATGTACTCCTGCAGAAAATTTATATTTGAAAAATATGTATTTTTGAGTGAGTAGGAAATTAGAGTAGAATATACATATTTTTTGGAGAGGATCTACTTATGATATAAAATTAGATTTTTTTATATACATATTTGTTTAAATAATATGGTTTGTCATTTTAAAGCATTTCTTTTGAAATTTTAGGAGGTAAATTATTAGCCTACAAATGAATAAACAAGCTAAAGATAACATTCCCCCAAAAAAAAAAAAAAAAGCAATTCAGTATATGAAGCAAGTTATCCAATTTTAAAATGTAATCTGCAATCCTTTTATACAACTTCCTTCAATACTAGTCTAAAATGTTTATTGAAGATGTAAGAAATAAGAACATTTCTCTAGGAAAGTAGGTTGCATAAGATTCTAATGATGTATTTCTAGAAATTTACATAAAACGGTTTGAGAAATTTTTTTCCCCAAAGTTATAATATGTACATTCTGTTTTCTTGAGTTGTACTTATAAAACATGTTTTTTACAAAAAGTTTTGTGTTCTTATACGAAATTAAAAAGATTAAATCCTTGTAAATGTATTTTTGGAATTTCATGAGATGAATTACTTGTCTTCAAATAAATTAAGGGTATCAAATTTCTGAGACTTATTTCTTCCCTAAGTACAATGAAAAGTAACCATATTGTAACCTTTATCGCTCAAAATTTGGCGACCAAAAGTGGGTCCTCCTAGGATTCACCCCTGGTAACTGTACAAACTTCATAGAGAACATGAATCCATTTTGCATACATATTTGTTTCTTCTCGATTTCTTTGACTTTTTGAAACCCCAGGGTTCTGTGGAACACAGTTTGAAGACCACTGATATAGAGTAAAAAATATCGCTGAATGATTTCTAATACTTCTGTAGTGATTTTAATTAATGTATTGTCTTTCAAACAAGGGTAAATATAATCTATATTTTTATTTCTTAATAACTTAGTTCACATTCAATTTTAAAGTTATGGTAACCTGAAAAACTTTCATGAATAATTCATAAAAGTTATCGCAATGTATTAATTACAATTATTTGTGTAATGTAATCCATTCAAATGAAAAATTTCATGTACAATAGAAAATTTTTATTTCAAACAAAATTTCAACACTATACATACACATATGTAATTAACATCCACAATATTAGTACAATTAAAATGAATATTAAAACAATTATACAAATGCAATGATGTCCATTGAATAGTCACTAACAAATATTCTTTAAAAGACTAAAATAATAAATACATTTAGCCTAATAAAAAACATCAGCTAGTATCTCAATCAAACAAAATTCTTATAAAACAGAAATAAAAATAAATTAAACGAGTACCCTGAAAAAAACAAGTCATGAATGTATATAATCCATATTTTTGTTTGGTTTGAAATTTCCACAAAGTAACATAACAAATATTTTTACGTACAAATATCTAATGCACACACAAAAAAATGACATTCAGTTATAATTACTAACCTCTCTTTCAATTTGGTATAAAGTTGTACAAGATACCAGTTTTCGGCTTCTATCACTAGTTTTCCCGAACATACCTTTTATAAATTGTGACACTCATCTTGTAAATAGTATACATTTTCTCATTTCAAAGTTCTAAACCAGATATTTACATACATTTGAGTAGTATTAGTTTTTAATATACGTATATATGTGAAATGCATTCATTACCTTGCAGTATTTTTCACTCCTTTCATTTAAATATTCCCTATATTCTTGAAAATGTAAGGCAGGTTTCTGAACTTCCAAGGTGTAAACCAAAATAAAAGAAACACACATGTACACAGAAAGTAAAATATTATCAATTACAGCACATGAAGGTATAGATAATTTTTTATCCAAATTTAACAATAACTAGAATCAAGATTTTGGCATAACAGAAATTTACTTTGAAGATCAAATGTTTGCACATTTAACATAATTAGGTTTGATGAAAAATTCATGGTTCTATAAAAAGATACAATTTATTAAATTACAGACACAATTAAGCCTGTCTTAATCTGTACTATTACTTTTTTAATCAGAAACACACGAGAGAACTAATGACCCTTTATAAAGACAGATACATGCAAGGTTAATGTAAAATAAATTACAGAAGATTAACTAATGTTCTCTCCTGAAAAGAGAAAAATATATTAAGATTAGGAGATTCTATTTTTTTATTACTCTAAAAATTGGAAATTATAAGTGATTGTCACCAAAAAATATAAATGATAATGCAACAGTAATTTTTTACATCTGAAATGTGTGTTACTTCTCTTTAATAAGTTAGATTATTTTTTTTTCTTTAATATCACAACACAAGTCAAATAATATTAAAAAGAGTAAGCAATCAAACAATCAATGGTTGATGGAAACATTTGTTAACATTTTTGTTAACTGTAGTTTTATTCAAAATTATTTTTATTTACATGCATTCTTTTGAACCAGTTCTTGCTTTTATGAGATTTAGAAGTAAGTGTAAACCACAACATTAATTAAACTTTTTAAGAGATAACTGACTCGACTTCTAATGTCATTACAGAGCTATGTTTGCATTTTGTGGTAGGCCTCATAATTTGACATATTTACCTAATTCAGAAAGATGCTAAACTCAGACTTATTTAATACTGATCAAGTAGTTTGAGTCCAAAAAGAACTTATAATAACTATAGAAATTTTATTTAAAGTTCCTTCTTTAGAAAACCATACATAAAATATTGAAATTATAAGTTAATCCAAGTTTTTTTTTAAAAAGAATATTTTCTTTCTAGAAATAAAGACCAATACATTAAAATACAGATTGTGTATTTAAATTAGTTTTCATAAACTGAAATTTTATTATCAATAATTTAGTTTAAGACTGCTTTTAGTTATACCATTTGAAATTTCAAATGATACTTAAGCTTCTATACCACGTCAAGGTAGCAGCCACAGAGAAGTGAATACAGTTGGATCTCTACAAAGGGGTATCTTTAGGATAGAGAACAAAATCAACTTCTGAAAAAATATATTAAAGTTTTTGTTTGTAAATCACTAGCAATATTTAGAATTAAACATAACTGAACTTTATTATGTCAACTATTTTAATGGGGAAGTGATAGCAAATAAGATACGAGTTTATTCAGTTAAGAAATTTTTACTTTAAGTTGTTTCAATATTATTACTATTGAGACTTTAAATTTATGCATATAACCAGGTTATTTTTTACAGTTACCCATTTGCAAAAATTCAAATGTATTCTTTTTTTATTTAAATCAACTATTATAAATACATTGTTAATCTGGAGTTTTCACAACATGTGGATCTAAAACCTACAGTAAAAATGAACATATATATTGCACATTACATACTAGCCAGGAATTTAAATATATAGACTTAAAACTTTTTAAATGCCTTCTTGTGAATCAGGAACTCTATATTGGAATGACCTAAAACTGCCTATAATAAAAAGGAACATACATGTATTGCACATATGCTTAAATCGTAAGGAATTATTAAACACCTTCTAGTTAATCAGCATTGCACTATGATCTAAAAACACCTACAGTAGAAAATTTCATATATTGCATATGGATACTTGAAAATTCTAAAATTAGTATTAGATTAACACCTCTTTTAATTTCCAGTCATTTTATCTGAAAGTAATAGTGTTAAAACCAAAAATTAATTTTTATACAGATTTTGCTGTCAAAACCAGACTCGTTGATACACTTTGACATTCTTCTTGGGTAGGTTTTCTCAATGTAGTTGAAGTTTTCTGAGAAGTCTTCTTTTTGTTGAAACATATCTCTGTGTCTTTATCTTTTTATTTGGCGGCTCCATATTCAAAGATCTTGATACAATTTCTTGATTAGCTTCAGGGAATAAATGCGATGAATCGACATTATTTTTAAAAGAGTTAAAATGTTATATTGTTCTGGGGATACTTTATTTAATAATTGCATGCATTCTTTCTGGAATTCTTCCTTGGAGATTTCTGTCCGTGTAGATGTGGCTCTCAAATTATCCACATGTGCTTCTTTTTCCAAAACTTTTCGATCTTCACAAATAATCATTTCTTCATCTGTTACATGTGAATCTAAGGATGGTATTTCCTCTAATATGGTACTATTGTTTTTATTCAAATTTTTGCTGCAAATAAAATGAATATGTTTGCACATATTCCACTGAACTGCATTATCAATGCATGTACATGTAAAATTATGCAAACAGTGGTTACATTCCCTACACATCAAAGTGCATTCTTTGGAGCACGTAAAATTTCTTTTAACAATATATATGTCCTTACCTCTTGTGGAGCTAACTGACCATTCATCTTCATTATTTTCAATGCATAAGCTGGTTAAACTTTGGCCAACTTTATGTCTTTTCCTCAGCTGAGATATTTTTGAAGAAACCTTACCTTTCTCCAAAGAAATAAGTCGATCGAATACTCTGTCTCTTACGAATTTCATTAGACTAAACAATGCCTTATCTAGTCGCTTGACTTTTTCCCTTGGAGATACACATGCTTTATCGTCCTATGCATACTTTCAATATGCATGTTGGTATTTATTCCATACCACTTCCTGTGACAATATGCCCATACTTCGCTTCGCTTACTGTAGGTTTGTTCAAAATACATTTTAAATTCTTTCATTTCCTCCTTTTCATCAAACATCTTCAGTGCTTCTTTTAACATTATATCGAAGGCTGCTTCATCTGTTTCTACTAAAAGACTTCGGACAATCTTGTAAGCTTCAACTTGCATTTCTTTCTTCGTTATCAACCTGGCAATACTACGTCTCCAACTTCTATCTACATGCCATGTACACAAGTCTTTTCTCAGGAATGCCAAAAACTGTCTTCCATGCATTAAAAAAAGATTCAGAATCATCTGTCATCAAAACTCTTGGAGAAATACAAGTATGTTCCTTAATAGCTGCAAATGCCAGAGTTAACGCTGTAGAATCTTGTCGATTGCTTAAAATGAATGCTGCTGGAAATCCTTCTCTCTTATCATCCAAAACTAATAGTGTCGCTAAATCAAACCCATATGCATTCATTCCATGTGTAAAATCCAAGCATATAGTATCGTTTCCATAAAATTTTAACATATCTTTTGCGAAGCATTCATAATTACAAGAAGAAAATCTTCAGCTTTCATACCAGGGTATAAATTTTCGTCAAAAATGTTCTGGTCCTTGAAGAGAAGTATAGGAGAATCTTCTGTTTTTCAGGCCTTCAACCCACTTGTTAACACTTACCACATCATTTGAATCCAAAATACCATCAGAGCTTATATTGTATTCTTCTTTAATATTTTTTATATCTTGCCGTGTTTTTTTTTTATTAAATGAATTCTTTCTAGTTTCTGATTAATAGAATTTCTAATATCATCCAAGATAGCTTCGACAGGGATTTTATTTTCTAGTTTTTTCGCTATATCTTTTTTCTTCTCTAGTTATTTTCATCCGTCCCAAATCTATCCCATGTCCTACATGGGTTTTTGTGAATTCCACAGTCACTTTGCTTTCAATGTCTTCATATACTTTCATCTTTGAAGGGCATTTTCCATTAATCTTGTTGCTACCAGCTATTTTCATATTTCTCTTCATATCACCCCTTGCATTATAAAAACCATTGCGATGACAGTAAAAGTAGGTCATTTTCCCACCAGATTTCCCTGATTTACTTGCAGTATTCTTCACATACAAGGAATTAGTTTGCTTCTCAATGCTTTCTTTCCACAACTTGAAATCTTGAAAAGTGTCAAATGTACGAGTATCCTTTTCTATTGTAATATTATGTACCAAATCAATGTGATCCTCCAAGGCCTTTTTAGAAATGAGTTCTACATTGCAAAGAATACATCTTACCTGTTTAATTGTACTTACCTTATTATGAATCAATTTTGCATGTCGATTTAAGTTCGAAACTGTAGAGAAGGTCTTATCACATTCAACACATTTAAAGCTATCCATTACTAAATTTTACAAGTAATATATATTTTTAAGAAAATAAAGAACAATAGATAATGAAAACACACAAATTTATGTAATAAAAATAAGTATTTATTCTCGATACCCACAACTATCCTTTAATACTGAAAAAAAGATAAAATAGAATTACTATTAGAATTGGATTAAATTTTCTTGATTAAAAATTACTGCATGTTTGAAACTAAAATCTATCTGAATTCATCCTTACCCCCAAACAAAACGTGGTTTTTATTTTACAAGAAAAATATTCATTATTCTGTAATAAGCAATTAATTTTTTAAACAATGTTGATGTAAAAATAATAATAGTTAAATAATGAAAAACAAATTACTTACCGCTAACCAAAGAAAATTTGCTTTTCAAATAAAAAATGGACACACTACTGACCTGAAATACAAAATTATTATTACTATGGATTGTATCTCCTTGATAGTAGATTGCTACATGTTTGACACTAAATTCAATTAGTTCCTGTTGAAATACATATTGAATTGCTTTCGATTTGCAGAAGAAAATAAATCAATCTGAATTCATCCATAAGTTCTAAGAAAATACGCGGGGTTTTTTTTATTTAAATTATTCATTAACATTTTGTAAAAATCAATATGAAATTAGTTTTTAAAACAATGTTGATGTTCATTAATAATCGTTAAATAATGAAAAATTACTTACAGCTAAATACAAAGGACATATCCTTTTTAAAAAATAAAATGACACATACTCTCGCTATGCTAGACTGGAAAACAATGTACAAAATTTTTCCCTTTTGGTAACGATTGAAATTTTCCCTTTCCCTCACGATGCCAGCGGCCCCTGGTGATTTAGGTTATTTTTAACATTAAGATTTTACTTTCCCTATGGGCTTCGAGATCTATGCCTCGAAGCTCCGCCTACTGGCCTGCCGCGGCTCGTCCAATTGCAATGATCTACTACCAAACATGAAAACTCAACGATCAGCTATGTCATTAAAGACACTTTTGCCAGATACGGGATTAAGGGTTCTTCGAACCCAGGTGCCCGAATAAATTCCCGCAGACAGTTGGTGATGTGATCATTTCAGGAAAATATTTTGTTACTTCGTGTTATTATTTTGTTGAAATAAATCTTGTGTTAATTAAATTATTACATTTAGATGTAATTAGTGTTTGAAGAGTTTTGAAGTGTGCATAAAAAACTATACATTCTCCAAATTTAGTATGCAATTGAAGTGAGTATTTTGCATGATTTTCTATTAAATTTTCACGTGCGTTGACAACAATTTTCCTAACCTACAAATCTATTTGTGTAGCTAATTGATTACACACATTATTAAACTTTCTTTATTTAAAATTATTTCTTATCGGAAATTTTTTATCGTGTGTGTGTTTCACTTCTAAGCAACCCAAAAGTATAAAACTTGGCGCATAATTACATTGTAATAGTTTTTTAATACAAATTTTACTCAAAAAGGTCCAGATTGTTAAAGCTTATTCATAAAAATTTGGAATTTTTGAATGTAAGATGTGTGTACAGGACAACGTCTTTCGGGTCCTCTAGTATATATATATATATATATATATATATATATAACTTGCAGTTGTATATATATTACGTTTATTTAAAGTGAATTACCCTTGAATTAATAAAAAATAGTTAGAGAACATGCAATAGCTTTCCATGTTTATAGTTTATTTTGTCAATATTGGTGTTGAAATCCAGCTGATTATATTTTAAAAGTCATTTTCAATACTGGCAAATATGTCATATACCTGGAAAGGTCATGGAAATTGAATACTTTTGAAATATCAAAAACACAAAATCGATTTTGGGAAGATATATCGCTATAGTTTATCATATCATATATAGCCAGCTCCTCGTTTTACAATGTTTGAATGATTTTTTAATATTTACATTTCTAACAAAGGAAGAGAAGCAAAACGTCTCCCTAGCCAATGGATTCCAGGGAAGTATTTTGAGTATTTTGGAACTCTCAAGGAAATTAAAGAAGCAGGGTAACTAGTCTGTTCCTGTTAGATGCAGTCTATTTGTCACCCAAGAAAAAAAGCAGAAATTACAAAATTTCTAGTTTAAAAAAAAATATATATCAGCAAAACCTTCTATGAAACACAGTTCTATAAATTGTTACCAAGCACTAAGGGACAGGAAAACCTACGCCAGAAGACCCTAACGCAATGCTTCTCAAACTCTCAATATTTGCCACCCAATGTTCAATCATAATTTTCATCGCGCAAACCCCTCCCTCCCCCCCAATCATACAAAAACAATGTATTGAATTAAATATTACTATACGTTAACGCTAAAGCTGCGATACAAATTTATAACCTCTTAAGTGCCACCGACGCATATAAGCGCCTCACTCAGCCAAAGCGTTAGTTGCCCAGAAAGTATATATACGTCTTTCCGAAGTACAATCTTATATTATACATGCCATCGAATTATACATGTTAATTATACATGCCATCGAAATGATAGAATCACAGACGGATCTCGGACCGTAGGTGGAACTCTGATTTTAGTTAAAAACTCTCTTAAGCACTACTGCCTCCCCACCCCACCCCTCTCCACGCACTGGAAGCCACTAACATTATACTAACTCCTCCCAAGCACGATGCCATCTCTATTACCAGCGTTTATATTCCCCCCTCTTCAGATGAAAATTTATTCACACTAGATATTGAGTACTTTATTCAAACTGCCAATAATTGTGTTCTCTTCGGAGATTTTAACGCCTCTCATACCGCTTGGAACTGTAATCATATTACTAACAGAGGAAGGCACCTCTATAACTTCGCTAACATGGTAAATTTAAATGTCGCCTTTCCCCCTACCCCTACTAGATTTGGTCATAACTCTGCTAATACTATTGATATAGCCATTATTAAAAACTTCTACTATCCATTCACTATTAACTCTATCGACGATCTTTCTTCTGACCACAAACCTGTATTCTATATATATATATATATATATATATATATATATATATATATATATATAAATTTCAATTTTAAACTCGCAGTAGAACCCCCTAATCCAGTGCTTCTCAAACTTTCAATACTGGCGCCCCCCTTTTCAATCACAATTTTTATCGCGCCCCCCTTATACATTAATAATGTACTGAATGTAATAATAATGCACTTTGACGCTAAAGCTACTATACACGATCTTAATTATAAACCATACAAATTAATAACATAAGTATTACAGTTTGTATACTCCTTTTTTGCAAAATAAATAAATTAAGTAAGTAAGACAGTGCTTCTCAAACTTTCGCTACTGGCGACCCAATTTTCAATCATAATTTCCATCGCCCCCCCCTCAATAATAATGTATTGAATGCAATAATAATGCACTTTGAGTATTAAATTTTGTATACGTTACTTTTATATAATATATATTTTAAGCAAATTACTTTTAAGTAATAATTATAATGTTATGTTATTTTTCCTTTCTCATTTTTTAAATTGGGACAGATTGCAAAATGACATTTAATTAAAAATTTATTTCGTCCATCATGAATTTCTAAAAGTAATATAAAAAATAAATTTTAAGTCAGTTTTCCTACTTAGGCTAACAAAGAAAAACTTATTTTAGTTACTTTCTATTAAATAGTTTCAATTAATACAAATATGTAATACATATGACAGAATCACAATGTTAAGCGACAAAAGAGAAAGCGATTTTCCTTTTCTTTTCTATATATGGGGTATTGGAATATTCTTTTTTCGTTACTATTTATTCATTAATTAAATTTAATTAGTGTAAGAAAATAGTAAAGTAAAGAAGAAATTACACACATTCTTAGAAATTAGGCCATCTCGGATGGAATTCGAACTACCGTCCTTAAGATTAGAAGCCCAGCGCGCTATCCATTGCGTTACAGGGGACAGCACGAAAAGTTTTCCTTTCTATAAATGCTTTTGGACTATAATTTTTGTTTGTTACTATTTATTCATTTTTTAAATTTAATTAATGAATTAAAATTTGAAAGAACTGTATTAACATGAAGTGTCACCCACTAAAAGATTTAAAAAATGTATTTGAACTTGAATGAATGAATAGAAAGTATTTTATCAACGATTGAAAATTTGAACAAGATATATATGAGAGAGTGAACTTATAGTAGAAATTGAAAAATAGTCTACTTTATGTTGCGCTCTCTCATATCCATCACATCTGGCATTCTCGCGAGCGTCTGCGTGAGTCTGATCAAAATATCGGACGTCTGTGCAAAACATGTAATAATGCTGTACCTCGTACAGTTCCAATCAGTCTTGGTCCATTCGATGCTTCTATAGCTACCAAATCTATCTTGAATGTACATTTTATAATTTGCGCGTTAGTTGTAATTCACACTATTAAGTATTACTGCAGAAAATTAGAACAAAAAATCATGGATAATTTTTTAAGTCGTAAGCGAACATTTGACGATAATAAAGCATCAACAAGTGCACAGACGAGCATAGTTCCGAAAATTAAATCAAGGAAATATTCTCAAGAATACTTGAATTTTGGGTTTACCATTACTGAAGTAAATGGAGAAGAAAAGCGCATGTGTGTTATTTGCTCAAAAATATTGGCAGCAGACAGTATGAAACCTAATAAACTTAAAAGACATTTCGAAACGCTTCATGGTGAGTACATTAACAAACCTCGAGAGTTCTTTGAATCAAAATTAAAATCATATGGAAAACAAAAAACATTTTTTTAAAAAAACTTTGTCAGTGAATGAAAAAGCTTTACTTACTTCTTACAAAGTATCATATAAAATAGCCAGATGTAAAAAGCCTCACACTATTGCCGAAGAGCTTATTTTGCCTGCAGCAATTGAGATTGTAGAAACTATGTTTGGAGACAATTTTGCCAAAGAGTTGCAGTCCATATAGCCAGATGTAAAAAGCCTCACACTATTGCCGAAGAGCTTATTTTGCCTGCAGCAATTGAGATTGTAGAAACTATGTTTGGAGACAATTTTGCCGAAGAGTTGCAGTCCATAACCCTTATCAAATGATACTGTTTCCCGTCGAATTGATGATATCTCTGAAGATGTAGAGCAACAGCTTTTCGGTAAGTTGCGTGATAAATTGTTTTCAATTCAGCTTGACGAGGCAACACAGATAGCAATAAAGATGCTCATTTCATTGCGTATGTTCGATTTTGGGATGGTATTTCAGCGGTAAAAGAACTACTTTTTGTAAACCAATAAAACTTAAAGCAACAGCAATAGCATTATTTGATATTTTAAATAATTTTATAAACGAGGCAAATATAGAGTGGAAAAATTGTGTCGGAATATGCACCGATGGTGCTCGTACAATGTCAGGAAGATTTAAAAGTATACAAGCACTTGTGAAACAAAAATCTCCACTGTGCATCTGGACACATTGTATGATCCACAGAGAATCTCTGGCTTCCAAAGAAATTAGTCCTGGCCTGAATATTGTGCTAATGACAGTTGTGACTGTAGTAAATTACATAAAAATGAGACCCCCCTAAAATCAAGAATCTTTTCTGGACTTTGCAAAGACATAGGCGCAGTGCATTCATCGTTGCTATTTTATTGTGAAGCAAAATGGTTATCACGCGGGAAATTTTTACAACGTGTTTATGAATTAATAAATGAAATTACCATTTTTCTAGAAAAGGAAAACCTACCGGAAACTGAGAAATTTCGAGATGGTTTATTTCTGATGAAGTTGAGCTACTTAGTCGATATATTTGAGAAATTAAATATATTGAATCTTCAACTTCAAGGATCAAATGTACATATGTTTTACACGAGTGATAAAATCAATGCTTTTGTAGAAAATTAGAATTATGGAGCCGAAATTTAAAGCAAAAACCTAGAAATGTTTGAAAATGCGGATAAATGTGTAAAAACTTAGAAAACTGAAGAACAACACGTGGAAGTTGTTTATAAAACTATTGAATATCATTTAGCTATGTTAGCAAAAAATTTAAAAAAATATTTTTTTGCTGAGGACAACTTGATAGCAAGTTACGAATGGGTGAGAGATCCATTTCAAAATACCCCAGAGGGCTCTCCACTACCGAAGAAGAAAGTTTCATATAGATTTCACATCTAGTGGCGAAATTAAAAGACAATTTTGTAATTAAACTCTCTTTCAATTTTGGGCAGAAGTAGATGATGAATTTTCTGAACTGAAAGCAAAAGCATTTCGTATACTTTTACCGTTTTCAACATCGTACCTTTGTGAAACCGGATTTTCTGCGGTGGCTGCTTTGAAGACAAAATATAGATCTCAGCTAAATATAGAAAAAGAACTCAGAGTGTCAATTTCTAATGTTAAGCCTTCATTTGAAAACCTTTGCTCTCCAAGACAAGCCCATGGAAGTCACTAATAATAATTAAACTTGCTCTTAAATTAGTATTAATAAATTAGTTATAAAATACATTGTGCAGTACTGATACATTTATAAGTACACTGGCTGAAGTACCCGTTCTGCGATTATTTTTTTAAAAATAATACATTAATCTTGATATAATAGCTTAATTGTAAGAAGAGTAAAACCAAGTGCACAACAATGCATACAAAAATATAAAATGATTTTTTAAATGAATGCTCCTATTATAAATAGTTTAAAACGAACTGTAATTTTAAGCCTCACAGAATTAGCATTTAGAATTAATATTAAATAAGGAAAACGAATGAAAAATTTCAATGAAGAATAATTGTGTTATTTTTAATATTTAAAGCAAGAAACCTTCAAAATGTTTTAACCCGAAAGCAGGCGCCCACTCCACACTAACGTTAATGGTCGCGCGATCACTTCAAGTCACCCCAATCCTTTTTTTTTTTTTATAATTATTTTTTTCTGTGCTCGATAAAAATCACAATTGCAGTGAATAATTTAACTAAGAGAAAATATACTTACCTACTTTAAAGGACTTTTTAATTTTTCTTTGATGATTTGAGAAAAAATCCAATAAAACTAAAGAAACCGTTCCAAATGTGCGTGACCTTAATAAAGAACATAAATCACAGACACTTTTCACTAACAATACAAGAATGTTATTTGCAATCAAAACTGTCATATTTTGCTCACGTTATTGTAATTTTTCTATTCTTTGATGATCTACAAATAGCACGTGTAACCTTTTCTTGCTTGTGTCTTTTGACAAGGCGAAGTGTTACATTTATGGCTTCTTAGTTTTCTTGATATCTTAATTTTCTTGATAGAGTTCTTTTGGCAGCATTTGAAAATTACAATTCAACTCAAACGTTTCATGTCTATCACTTTTGTTATATTTACTTTCGCTATCACGATTAATATGCATTATTTCTTCAGGTTCTTCAATTGCTTGATCAGTTTCATCTTCCTTCAATAGAGAGATCACAGATGCCCATTTTTTTATATTCTGCTCATTTACATTTATAAACCATAATAAGTTGTACAACACAGCAATTAAAACCACAAAGTTAATAGTAGGGGAAAGTATAGCATATTCATAGAAAATATTTCTGAACAAAAGTGGTCGTGAAGGGAACTCGATCAAAACAAGTACCTTGATTGTAAAAAACCGTTTGCCACTCTCAAAAAACAGGCATAAATGTGACAAATTCATTTTAGTTTCCATTAAGACTGTCATATCGGAGGATACTGTCAAGAAATTGTTAACGAATAAACAGTTTTACCAGAATTTGGAGTGATTCAGCGCCTCATGCGACCGCTCCCATGAAAAAAAAATGTATTCGATACAAAAACATCGATGTCAGTTATAAAAAAATAATTATGTAAAACGTTTTTTATAATGCAATTTCAGATTACTCATAAAATACATCTTGGCCAATTAATCCTTCAAAGTGCTCAATATGCTTATCCATACATCATAAAACTCATTTACATGGGGGGAAAAGCAACAGAAAAATATTATTTACAACTTTCCCAAAAGAAAAGTAGACAGAGTTAAGCATACCAGTAAGTTTGAAGGTCAAAGAGATGATAATCAAAAGTACTATTCTAGAGGTTACAAGAAACGTAATAAAAAAATCTCTCATCGCGGGATTACAGCAAAGCAAACAAAATATCTTTTTTTATTTGGTTTTGGGATCAAAGATAGCTAATGAGCGTTTGAAGTGGAATCTTTTGAAAGTGGAAAACCAGATGATACATATAATTTATATCAGTGTAAATGTGTATTTTTTATTTTGTCAGAAAAAGCATTTTGTTTTACTTCATTCCAAAAAATAATTTTTTAAGCCTTTTATATTTTCAAGATGCTCGCGCCCCCCTCGAAGGGTTATCGCGCCCCCCCCAGGAGGGCGCGCCCCACAGTTTGAGAAGCACTGCCCTAATCCCAGAGCGGTCTCCACCGACTGGAATGCTTTCAGAATTAACTTAAACAACAATCTTTCACTTTTTGACTTGCACTCAAATAACATTAATAATACCTGCGATCTAGAACATAAAATTTCAGAGTTCACCGAAGCGGTCATCGAAACTCATAGCCACGCCTCCCGACCAATCGAAACAGACCGTAGAAATTTTACTCCGCAGTATATCAACAGATTACTGAAGCTCAAAAATCACCTTCGTAAACAATATCACCAGACCCTCAACCCAATTTTCAAAACTCATTACAATAGAGTACAATCAGACTTCAAAAAAGAACTTAAAAAACATAACGACAGCATCTGGCAAAAGAGATTAGAATCACTCAACACTACTGATAATAGCCTCTGGCGCACTCAAAAATTTTTTAAAAACAAAAGACCAAAAATTCCACCACTTAACTGTGCAACTGGTACGGCAGTCACTGATCAGCAAAAAGCTAACCTCCTAGCTACTAATATTAAAAATAACTTTATTGAAAACGATCGCGAAAATGACTCTTATAACCAAAGTGACGAAATTATTAACTCTACGTTGGACAATTTTCTCTCTACCCCACCTACCACTCTCATTCAACCTGCATTTCCTGATGAAATTATTCACTATATCAAGCATGTTAACGCTAAAAAAACTCCTGGTAAAGATTTAATCACTAACCGCATGTTAAAAATTTCCCATTAAACTAATCCTTATTTTAACTATCCTAATCAATAAAATTCTCAAATTTAATCACTTTCCAGACAACTGGAAAGAAGCCATTATATTTCCAATTAATAAACCTGGCAAAGATCATCATTTAGCATCCAGCTACAGACCAATATCCCTTCTTTCTACAATTAGTAAATTAACTGAATCTATCATTTTACACAGATTAAAAAATTTCATTAACGAACATAACCTTCTTAATCCTAATCAATACGGTTTTACAAACAAGCTCTCTACTTTACACCCACTCCTAAGACTAACAGAACATATCTCGGAAGGTTTCCAAAAAAGGAAAAGCACGGGCGTGGTATTTCTGGATATCCAGAAAGCCTTCGATCGTGTTTGAATTAATGGACTCACTTTCAAGCTTATTTCCTATGACCTACCTCCCTCACTGATTCACCTCATTCACTCCTACCTTACTAATCGTTCCTTTAAAATTAGAATCAACGAGACACTTTCTAACGAACACTCTGTATCTGCAGGGTGCCCCCAAGGGTCTTTGCTAGGCCCACTGCTCTTCAATCTTTATGTTAACGATATCCCTGACTACTCATTAACAAAAATTAACCTCTACGCTGATGACACTGCCATTCATGCAACCTGCAAAAAATTCTCTACGATTTCATTTGCAATAAACAAGCACCTCTATCATTTACAAAACTTCTACGATAAATGGAAAATCAGCATCAATGTTTAAAAATCCACATCCAAAATTTTTACAAAAAAGCACTCACTCCCACCACCAATCATAATGTACAATAAACAGATCCCCTAGTCTTAGGAAGCTAAATACCTCGGTATAATTTTCGATACACACCTAACAGGGAAACAACACATTCATTACACACGCGATAAGTTCCGGAAAATTATGTTTAAACTCTACCCCTTAAACGGCCGGAACTCTCATTTAAGTATAGAAAACAAAGTGCTTCTCTATACAGCCGTTATGCGCCCAATTATAGCTTATGCAAGTCCAGTTTGGGGTTATGCTGCTAAAACGAATATTAATATATTAGATACCCTGCAAAATTCTTTAATACGTATGATTGTCAAAGCCACGAGATACATGCGCAATGATGACATACGTAAAGCACTAAAAATTACAAGTTTTAAAACTCATATCCAGAATCTTGCAGTTAACTTTTTTAATGATCTACCAGCAACCAACAACTTAAATATGCTAAACTTAACTTCCTACATTCCTAATGATAATTCTAAAAGACCAAGAAGAATACTTCTCTTGATTCATATAATCCTCCTTAATTTAATTTCCTCGTGCAATATTTTTATTGCACACCATTTTCTAAAATTCTACCTTTTTAAATTTTTGTCATTATTCTTTCTCTTGCCTTCCCCACTGGACTTGCTCCTCCTCATTTCTTAAAACCCAGCCCCCAGGGCAGCCAATTGGAGCCACTGTTCACTTTACCCAGCAACCAATCAGAGAGCAGCTACTTAGCTCTCAGCCAAGGCAAAAACTTTTGAAAAACCACCATCCTGACAAAGCACAGAAGCCACGCCTCCCGGATCCCATCGTCCAGCCAATCGTCGTCATGCCACTCAGCAGAATGTAAAACACCACTTTCGTCATGCCCCTCATCGAAGACTTGTCCTGAAATGGGATTGAGGACTGTTTTGCAGTCCAGACGCCCAAAAAAGCAACGCCTATTCAAAGCCTATTCAACAATCTTTTCTGTGTTCTGCTATTCATTAAATTGTTCCGAAGGTTTTGAAAAATGCAATAAAAGGACTTTGTTAGTATTTATGAAGGACTTACTTATTTGAGAGGATTCTTGCGTACTTATGTTCCCCCGCAATACATTCCATAAGCACACGTACCTGGAAAACGGTGGTATTGGGAAGTTAATCTCGTATCTTTTAGTCAGTCATTAAGGAATCAATTGAAAACCTTATAAATTATCAAGGGAAGTGGCAAATTCTTTAAAAAAATTTTATGACAATCCCATGGGGGCAACGATAATTATAAATTATTAAACTTGTTCTTAAGGAGATTTCGTACCCCCAAAAGGATCGACCTATTTTTTTTTTATTTAATCTTATTCTTTGGATTATTATCTTTCGATCGATACATCACTTGTGCATGTCGGGAAGTTAGAAGTTGAATAAAAGTTCATTTGAAAACAAATGAGGCAATTCGGCCACGCCCCCGTTTTAGAAAAAAAACAGTAGCAGTCGTGGGACTGCCGATAGAAGTGAAAACGGAACTATTAAGTTGAGAGTAATTAAAACTATATGCAAAAATTATATGAAATTTTTTATGTTTTATTTATTAGTTACATATGATGGGTTAAACAAATCATGAACAAAATATAAATACAAAGTGGTTGAAAAAATAATTAATATACAATTATCTTAATTATACATAGTATTTATATTTACACGAATTTCAATGAATTCAAGTTTGAACATTATTTTCATTATTTACATCATTGTCATCATTAATTTCGACAATACTTAGTTCAATCATTTCATTGTATTCTAAAAGATACAATAGGTTTATGGTAACTGAAATAAGAAATAAAAATGTTTCATTGAAATTTATCTAAATATCGTATAAAAACAGCATCGATAGTCGTTTTATACTTTGTTGTACTGACTTTTCGATCATTAGACATAGTCAAACCTAATGTTTCATTCAAAAATTCAATTAATGATAAATTTTTGTCATCTGCGAAGTTAATATTAAAGTCTCCGCTTAATATCATAGGTATGTCGTCAAATTTTTCGCCAAATCTTTTTTCGAGTAATTCAGAACCTTCTTTTGTGTAAATCATTAAATATTCGAATAAAAATTGTTCTATCTGTTGCATAGATTTTTCAGGAGATATATAAACAGCAACCATTAAAATGTATTGTCCATTTTCAGAATTGCAACGAGCAACGCATATTTCGCCTATGTCTGAAACATTAACACCAATCCCTCTAGTGAATTTAGTGTGGATGTCCATGTATGAAGTGACAATGTGTGATGTATCTTGTGTATGTTGATAAATAGCTACTCCTGCTGCTGGAACTTCAGGCCTTTTATAACTTGCAACAAAATTGAAATCTGGAATATGAATTGGTTCATTTTTCATACGAGTTTCTGACAAAAGTAAAACATTTGATTTTTTTTACAATAGCATCGTTTTTTAGATCAGTTACATGTGCATGTAAACTTTGGCAATTGAATGAAAATATAGATAATCCTTTCTTGTTAGAAATGAATTCAAGAAAAGTTTGGGTGACTGTTTGTAGTGTATTGTTTTTCAATCTTTTTAATTCTAATGTTAGATCTTCTCGATGACTTGTTGATCTCTTAAGATGTTTATCTGATTCTGAAGCATTTAAAGGTATTCCTGATCTACCAATCCAAAATTTCCAGCTGTCTTCAGTATTTTCTTTAGTAACCATAAATAAACCTTCAATCTTCGTCACTCTGGATAAAGCTACGTATACCAATTCTCTAGGATGTTTGCGATCATATTCGTAAACAATAGCATCATAAGTACCTCCCTGTGATTTGTGAATCGTCATTGCCAAAGCAGAAACAAGTGGAAAATGTTTTCGTTTCGCTATTATGGTTTTATTATTATTGAGTGCTACTGATGATGTTTGAGAAGTGATGGGCACAGCATCATCATCAAGATTGAGGCGTGCACTGAGATTTCTTAATTTTGTAGCTTGTTTTCGTCCACATGACTTTGGAAATTTTAACCAAATTCTTATAATATCACCATTCTCATCTCTCTCTACATGATACAATTATCAAAAAGCGTCCAACGCGCACATAATACAGTCAGAAATAGTCGATGTATTAGTGTATACGTGTACACAGGCTACTGCGCGTGCGCTAGTCTGGCTCTCCATAGCTATAGATATACTATTATCATTAGCATGTCGGTGACGCGAACCGAGGATTTTACCCTCTACCAAAACGCTCAACGCGACTAAAGAAGTTTTCACTTCAACAAAGCACGTATTTTATATCTAACAAATTACACAAACAAACAATAACTTCGTAAAATTGAATTTTACAATAAATGAACATATTTCATAAAATCTAAAATTATTATAACATTTTTTAATTTTCCAATTTTAAAATCCACGAAAAATTTTATCAAATAACTAGAAATCTATTTTACCACGCTAGTAAGATAAATCTTATACCGTAATAATACTCATTTCATGATGAAGAGGTTAAATATTAAAAACATAATTAAAATGAATAATGCTAAATTTTAAATACAAATATTCGTACAAATATTAAAAATGTTTAAAATATATTCGTTGTTTTCATTATTCATTTATCTGTATAAAAATATTAATATGTTTCATACTCACTTTTATACTGAAGTCAATGAATTTAAATTCAATAAATAAACAGTAATCCTTCAATTAAATAATTACAATAATAGTCAAATTAAAATTCACTTAAATAAACAAAATCCAGTACACACAAGTTGAACTTCCCACGTGGTCAATTTAACTTTACTTATGTATATAACTACACTCTAATACTTAATGTACAACGCGTCACATTTACAATTACAGATGTACTGCTACTATAACGTATTGGTGACGTGACTCACAAAATTATACTTATCCAAAAAGCGTCCAACGCGCACATAATACAGTCAGAAATAGTCGATGTATTAGTGTATACGTGTACACAGGCTACTGCGCGTGCGCTAGTCTGGCTCTCCATAGCATGTCGGTGACGCGAAACGAGGATTTTACCCTCTACCAAAACGCTCAACGCGACTAAAGAAGTTTTCACTTCAAAAAAGCTTAAAGGAGCGTTATGATAAAAAAAAAAAAAAACTATTTTATAAAGATAAAAAATAACTATAAAATAATGTGTATTATATAAAGCAGTATATTAACGAGGCAATACAATAATGTATTTTTTTCTTTGTGAAATGTGTGCATGTAATATTTTTGAATTAAGGCAGCGTTTCTCAAACTGTTGGGCGCGCCCCCTTGGAGGAGGGCGTGACAACTCTACGAGGGGAGCACGAGCATGTTTAAAAGTCGAAAACAAAAGATTACTTAAAAAAATATATTAATTTACTGAAAATAAACAAACAAAAAATACATTCTGACACAATAAAAAAAATAAACATTTACACTGATACATTACACTTATAAATATATCAGTACTACACAATGTGTTTTATAACTAATTTAACAATACTAAGTTAAGAAAAATTTATTAATTACCAGTGACAATATGTGTTTGTCATATCTGTAATTAAACACAAAAATTTACACTTATCTTGATAATTTGTACGGTTGTTAATTAATCCCTTCACTGCCGATTAAACATGATGCAATTCATTTCCAGTGCCAATTTTTTCCTCGTAGTCGCGCGTATGTGATGTATTTGGGGGGGGAGGAATAAAGAAGCAAATAATCTGAAATAAGTAAATTCTTCGAAAACATTGTAAAGGCTCTTTTATTCCATTCCAAAGCCTTCGGAATAATTTTGTGGATAGAAGTGGACAGAAAAGATCATACTTCGGAAAGGCGTATATATATACGCGTCCGGGGAAATAAACTTTTTGGCTTAGCGAGACGTTTATATACGCCGGGGTGCTTAAGAGGTTAAAGTCGTATCGTGGTTTTGTCGTCAAAGTATAGTATTATTGAATTCAATACATGTTTTTTGTATGAGGAGGATGCGATGAAAATTATGATTGAATATTGGGTCGCGAATATTGCAACTTTGAGAAGCACTGAATTAAAGCATTCTATAATAAGAATTTCATAATTTCAGCTTTTATTCCGGATATGTTTTTCATAAAAATGCAATGCTTCAATATTATGAGAAGAAAAAACTAAAGTTTCTGTCGTGATCGAAAAAACTTTTTTTAACATTTTTCTTGAATTTTCTAGTGCAATTAATACTATCTAAACATTGATCATTTATAAAAACGTATGTGTTGAGAAAATATGGAAATGCAATTATTTTAAAGAAAATATATAATTAATATCTTAAAGTGGTATTTTAAGTTTATTTAAGC
Organism: Trichonephila clavipes; assembly: GCA_019973935.1. Taxonomy (NCBI): domain Eukaryota; kingdom Metazoa; phylum Arthropoda; class Arachnida; order Araneae; family Nephilidae; genus Trichonephila; species Trichonephila clavipes. Next base: position 252,534 of record BMAU01019830.1, read on the forward strand.
CTATTAGAATTTTTTTTAAGAATTATAAACTTTAAAGTGGTCTTTCTCAGTTTGTGTTTTTCGAAACATCAGTGCATTTAAAATGCTACTCCTTCCACTACTATTTACCAATCACTTCCATTTTTTGCCTGCGCGTTATATACAGCGCATGCAATAAAATTAGGGATCCATTTTGCTCTAAACTGATTTTAAAAAAAAAAAAAAAAAAAAATAATGTAAGAGATATTGACTTTTTTCGTTGATTTTTAGCATGCATATCAACATTTTATTTTTTTCTTGAAAACGAACTAAGTTATTGTAGAATCGATCCCTGAAGGTGTAGAGAACATCCATAAGAATATTACAAAAAATGCCACGTCAAAAAAATTAATAATTTCAGAAGGAGTAGAATTTTAAAACTTTCTAAATTTTCTTAAAAAAATTTAAATTTTTAAAATTGTGTGAATAATATATGAAAACTTTTATCTTGTACCATTTTCTTGATGAAAAACATTATATAAAATGCTAAAATATAATTTTTGAATACATAAAGAAAGAAAGTTGTTCAAAGTGTACGAAGTTCCCTAACTTAGCATTGCTAAATTGATTATATATATAATACATTTTGTGCTACTTATACATTTATAAGTGAATTATATTATTGTTAATGTGTATTTATTTCCTATTAAGTCAAAATATATTTCGTTCGTTTACTTTCAGTAAATTATTAATTTTAGTTAAATAATATTGTTTTCGACTCTTCAATATGCTCGCACCCTCCTCGTAGAGATATCACTTCCTCCTACGAGGGCACACCCCACAGTTTGTACAGCCTTAACGCAGAAGAGAGTCACATACATCATTCTGCTCAATTTCAGTGAAATTATATGAATTTATCGATTTCATTTTCTGTGTTTGTGAACATTAGGGCTGAAAAATGTTCCTAAAATTCTTATTTCAGTTGGGGGTAAGATAGCCTAGTGGCCATGGTCTCGTGTCTAGCATGTCATGAGTTCGAGCATGATGCTATCCAAGACCCGCCGTGTAGAGGGAATCGTTGCACTTACAATTTATTGAGGTTCAAACGTTACTGGTGTGTTAGGAATGGAATACAGCTCAGGTATAGTCCCCGTTACTTGACGTTGGTTGAAAATTACGTGATCCGTTGCCAAAAGCCCTCGTGTGATGTTAATTTACTTACTTCAGTTCAAGTTATTAATTAAACTTTGATTGTTTAATTAGAGTAATTTTCCTTTTAGAAAATTTTCGACAGAAACGTTATTCATTAAAAAGAATATAAATTCAAAAACTAGAAATGTTACATTATATTATTTACAAATTACTGAAATGAATAATAAGAGAAATAACTGCAATAAGTACAAGTACTATCTACCAATTTATTTTTCATTTTGTATTGATAATTTATATTCAAACTTCGCAAAATATTTTATTTTCATTGGGACTAAAAATGTTTAATTTTTAATTGGATAACATAATAGTTCTATCTGCTTATATTCGTTGCGAATATACTAAGATTAAACTTTTGTCTGAAGCTCATACAAAACCACTATTCGAGTATTTTTATAATTACATTTACTTTAACATCATTATATACATTTTAAAAAAATCTGTTTTGTCTCTTTTTTTTTTAAAAAAAAAGGAATAATTTATTATGTCATTAAAAGCATATTATTTTATAATATGCCTAAATTTAAATGTATTTATTTAAAATGAATTTTTGTATAAAAATAATTCTTCGAAAAAGTATTTCATAAACAAAAAATTCCATTTTTAATTATTTTTTTTTTAATTTCCTGTCCAAAGAATTACTTTTTGATTCAGTTTTCCAATCACTTTTTTTTTTCTTACAGAAAAAAAAAACCTACTAAATATGTGTATATAATTTATAATTTTATCATAAGAAAATTTTTCCATTTGATATTGTTAAAGCTGTGTGTTGACTCTAGATCATTAAATTTTATAAAAATACTAAAAGCAGCTGGCGAATTGATCAATAAGTGACTTGAAAAGTAAATTACAAACCAGTAATATAAAAAAATTGATTCCTTCTAAGGACAACAATAAAAATTTTTATTTTAGTTAAATAAATTAAATTTTTGAATGAATATTTAAAAAAATTGTATTGACATCAAGAGTCATACACTACAAGTTTAAAGAAATATATTTAAAGCCAAGAAAAAATTCGTTAGAAAAACTAAATGGCTCATTCTGTAGCTGCTAGTTCATACTTCATCAGAAATAACATAGAATAAATATAAAATTTTAAAATTAAATTGCATATTAACACCAAGTAACAATATTAACCGTATTAACATCAAGTGCAATCAATTACACGTTTAAAAAATGTATTTGAACTTCAGTGGATGATTAAAAAGTATTTTAGTAACGATTGAAAATTTAAGGATAATTTATATATATATATATATAAAATTGAGAGAGAGAGAGAGAGAGAACTAATGGTAGGAATTTAAAAAACAGAGTTTCATGATGTTTTTTATTTGTCATTTTCCGACAAGGTTGGCTAGTTGATTCAAAACATTTAAATATTTTTGGTTGAATTGATACAATACGATTGCTTTTAGATTTCAGATAACACTAGAAAAACGTTTATATTCTCATTTCAATGCTTAAAAATTTAACTGTTATAAGAAACATCTGCAAGAAATGATTATTCAAGGAACGCATTGCTGCTTAAATATTTTTTTAAAAAAATATTAGGCCTCCTTACTTTCAATTATACATAATTATCAAAACATAATTGCTGATTAATAGATAAATTTGCAATGGAAATTTTGGATGATGCATAATTTAAAATAACAATTTTTATACCATATATATATATATATATAATTTAAAATAACAATTTTTATACCATATATATATATATATATATATATATATATATATATATATATATATATATATATATATATATATAATATCAAATAATTAACAAAAATTTATTATAAAAACAAAGTACATTAACCAAAATGAACCTAATAAAAATAAAAAAGGAAGAAATAAAAAACAAATCAATAAAAGAAACCTGGTGAGTCAAAAGGAAATTTCCCTCATATGACAGAATAAGAGGACTTCAACTAGTTTGATGGCTTCGCCTTTTTTTTCATGTCCCCTCTTGCAACTTGGTAGAAAAAACCAAATAAAATATATAAAAAAATACAAATTGTAAAAGAGTGTATTGATTGTGAAAACTCAGAATGATATATAAGAAAGCAACCAACCTCCATTCTGCAACCCATCATAAAATCTAAAGTAGAACCTTAAAAAAGAATTCCCTAAAAAATGAAATCCTCATAAAAGAATTTGCTAAAAATTCTACTCGCAGCTTTTTGCAACAGAGTAAGGAATTTTAAAATTATAATCTAAAGTTAATATTCATTAGATCAAACACATCCACATTATTTATAAACGCATCCTCTGAACTAGTATGCAAAGATAGATGCCAAAACATGGGTCAATCAAACTTGGTAGGCTATAATTTGGTCTGTAGTCAAAAAATGTATAAATTTTTAAATGTAATCAGATATTTAGCGCACAACGTTTGGAAAAAATGTAAACTGTGCGAAAAATGTTTTAATATAGTCTTCACAACAAGACCACTGACTTCGAGTTCCTAGTGCTGTGTGATGGTTTTGGAATTAGAAGTTACGAGACGGCTTAGACATATTTATGATGAATGTATCTCCTTAACGCAGTGTTTTTCTCCAGCTTCCACTACTGGCGCCCCAATTTTCAATCATATTTTTTATCGCCCCCCCTACACACAAATAAGGCGCTTTGGCGCTAAAGCTAAATACTATCTTAATTATAAACCGTGCAAATTAACGAGATAAGTATTCAATTTTGCATTTGTTACTTTTAAGTAATATTTATTTTAAGCAAATTACTTTTAAGTAATAGGTTTATTATTGTTAACTTTCTTTTCTCTAATTTTTAAATTGGATCAGGTTGCAAAATTATGTTTAATTAAAAAATTATTTCCTCCATCATCCATTTCTAAAAGTATAAATGTCATTAGGAAAAGGGTCTAGTCCAATGATAATCAACTTGCGGCCCACCGAGCCTTTTTATCTATATTTTTCTGAGAAATTCACTTATTTAAGAGCATTATATTAAACTTTTGGTGGGATATTCTTTGTTAAGAAATCAAATACATCAATTTCGCTGTCGGTTTCGTAAGGGGAAGAATTGATATTATTTTTCTATTTGGAGCGGTTAATGTTAGTGATAGCAGAAAGCGACAAGACTGACAGCAGTAGAGTAAAGACAGTGTTATGGGTGGAGCTAATTTTTAACAATCATTTATATCTTGCAAGCAAAAAAATTTCGAAGAAAATATACCTTTACAAGACTATTGAGATTTTGAATATGTTGTAGTAAAAAACAAACAATAAACTGTAATTATTTGATTTGTCGGGAAAACGCTGTATTTAAAAAAATACCAATAAACATAAATCATTCAATGACACTTTGCGACGTCTTACGCGTATTTTCTTTAACAAGTCCTTTGGGTTCTTTGGGCCAGAATTAATGGCAACTCTTTTCCAACCAAATCCAAGAAATGAAATGTGAATGAAAGATGCAAATGAGCGGACTTTTAAATATAGGATCTTAGAGTAAGCGCGATGGCAATGTAAAAGAATGTTAGACAATTGATGTTGGTTTGTGGCAGTTGATGGTTATTACAGTTCGTGTTTCAAGTTTGAATGAGTTATGCGTGACGTGGATACATATATTAGTACTCGATTAGAAGGAACCCGAAAAGTTGCATCCCATTTCATATAAAGACAAGATTGAACGTTTCTACAAGTTGTAATAAGGTAGGATTGATTATTTAATATTAGAATCGAGGATTAGGCAGTTCGCTTATTGATATTGGTCTGAATTGGATTAGGTTTTATTAAAAATATATATATTGTGCGTTGCGTATTGAGTCATCGTAGATTCTCTCACATTAATTATTATAATTGAATTTGTTAAAGGTTTAAGTTGAATATCTTAATAAAGTCATATTAAGATAATGTTTGATCCTAGTTCTTTCACTAATCCTATGCCTCTAGCTCACGCTGATACTTCGAGAGATGTACTGTCAAAAGGGGAGGAACATCACAACTTTTCCTCGAAGTTCTCTTTCAATAGGTTATAAATAGGCTGTCTTGAATAATATTTGCAACAACAACAAAATGCTTTGTCAGTCGTATTATCACACCGGTAACAAAGACATTCTATGATGTTTGTTATATTATTGGTAATTATACGAAACCGTTTACCGAGAGATGCAGAAATTGTGAAGGAGTGTTTATTAAATGCTTCTAAATTAATGTTGCTGACAAAAATAAAAACTATAAAAAATCATAATTCAAAAAAAGCAAGGAACACAAGAGTTATAATTCTTTTTTAACTTTCCACATTTTAAATCTCCAATGTTATCTAGATCTAAAAGCATTTCTCCCCTCCCCCTCCCTATTTATTTTCATGTTGCGGCCCGCGTAAAATAACTATCATATGTATGCGGCCCAGCAGTAAAAAAGGTTGATTACCCCTGGTACAGTCTATGTGGATCTCTATCATATCCATTACATTTGGAATCGATATTTAAAGCGATAAGACTTCCAAATATTTTAACCCGGGAGAGCAGGCGTGCCCTCGATACTAACGTCAGTAATCGTTTGAGTTGACTGAGTAACCCAAATGTCTTTTAGATTTTTTTTTCAATTATTTTTATTGTACACGATAAAAATCACAATTCCAGTGAATGATTTAACTTTGAGAAAATATACTTACCCACTTTCAAGGATTTTTCATTTTTCCTTTGATAATTTGAGAAAAAATCCATTAAATTTGAACTAAAATGTTTCAAAGGTATGTAACCTTAATAAAGGACATAAATAACAAATTTGGCTAACATTATAGGAATGATATTTGCAATCAAAACCGTCATATTTTGTTCAAATTACTGTAGCTTTGCTGCCCTTTGATTGTGAGCCCCGCGCAAACGCTCCTGGGTTAAGAGTGTATTCAATATAAAAATATGGATGTTAGTTCTAAAAAAAGAATTGTGTAAAACACGTATTTCTCATACTTTATATGTTTCAGAATACCAACAAAAATAAATCTTAGCCAAGTAATACTTCAAAATGGTCTCTCTCTCTCTCTGTCCTTTTCCAAATATCATATAGCTTTTTCACATGAGAAAAAGCTGAACAGAAATACATTGTTTACAACTTCCCTAAATGACAAGCAAAAACATAAAAAGGGACAGAACTAATCATACCAATAATTTATAAGGTCAAACCATGATCAGCAGTCTGCTTCCTGGGTGAAAAGTGAATGGTGTCTTCCTTTTAATTCTACTGCTAATGTACAGCATAATAATAATAAAAACAGTGATGAATTTTTTATTTTCCTAGAATTTTCTCTAGGTCTGAGTTTTTTATATTTTTTTCTCTGAAAGAGTAGTATTTTAGGTTTAAAAAGAAAACGTAATAAAAAGGTCTCTCATCGTGAGACTATAGCAAACAAAACAAAATGTCAATTTTCGTTTTTTTTTATCAAGTTATAGGATCAGATATTTGATGAACGTATCAAAGTGGAAACTCTTATTTTTGATAAAGTATTATCGTCAGCTGATATATATAAACTATATCGGTGCAAATGCGTATTTTTTATATGTCAGAAAGTATTTTGTTTACTTCTTTCCGGTAAATTAGTTTCTTAAACCTTTTATTTTCCATATGCTCACCCCCCTTGTAGGGTTCTCACGTCCCACTAGTGGGCGCACCCCACGGTTTGAGAAACGCTGCCTTAAGAAGTTTACAGGGAAGCCATGATCTAAGTAGTAATGGAAGAAGATATGGAATTCATCTATTTTGTGCGAAGTAAAGTTATTTTTTCGAAGTGAAAACTCAAAAAGATATTTTTCTAAATTGATAAATGAACGTTTATGTTATATACATGAATTTTAATTACATTGAATTTAAAAGAATCTCTTGTCAAAAATGTTGCGAACAACTTTTTTGTTAGTTAGATGCGTCTAAATCCAAGAATTCAACCATAATATCTTAGTTTTTTAAGAGCTTAAGATGAGCAGGATAGAGCTTTGATTTCCAGTAATTTTACCAAAAACTATTATATCTTCAACATAAAGTTAAATAATTTTTCTAATAATATAATCAATTTCAAAAAAGTGTAAATAAAGTTTAGCTAAGCAATTACTAGTAGGATTACTTTGAGGAACCCTTGGATTTCCGTAATCTGTTTAAAAGGATTCTGATCAAAAGCATTTAAATTTTCTTATAGTACAAGATTAACAGGAAAATTCAATATTTGCTTTTTTTTACTAAATTTCTTAACGCATTTTAAAAATAAATTAACTGAAGAATCTTAATCATATCCTCAATATCCATCAAATTAAAAAGATACTCAAAGTCAAAGCCGTGCATGGAAAAAATTAACTTATCCTTCGTGACTCTGGCAATCACTAAGTTATTTTGAATCATTATTGTATTGAAAGCTATTAACGGTGTTTTGATGGATATATAGTAAAATCTCTCTTTCCATACTTCGTAATATGTGTATTGTATCTATTAATATTACTACGGAATTTTATAAGACTTTTGTGAAATTCTGGTGTTAAAAAAATGTGTGGGTATTTAATATTTGCGTGAGATGAATTTTCATACTTTCGTTCAAAGCCAAATGATGATTATCATCTCTATTTCTATGATTTTACTTTTTAAATGTATTATTATTAAAAACGTGTTCATTCAATATCTTAGAATGAAAATAGTTATAGATTATGATATAATTAGCAGAAACTTTATCAACATATGTAATCACAAAGTCTTGTTATATATTCTCAATGGATTATTTAAAGATTTATACGTTATTTCACTTTCAAAATTTTAATCCAATTTCCTAGCTTCCATTAGCGCACAAAATATATAAATTGGTTGAAAGCCACAATCATTATTCCGTATTTTATTGAACTTTTAAGATATAATTTTTTTTAAAATTCTTTATGATCTGTTTCAAGCTGTAATTTTTTTTTTTTGGTGATTTTAAGTCTGAAACCAGTACCTTTTCTCAATAAGATTATCTTTCACGTACTGAGGTCTCTCGTGTAACATCTGCTTATGATATAATATAATGACGGTATTAGTTACATTTACATGACTCCGTACAAGTGAACTCAGAGATATGATTCTAATTAAATTTCAATCTGCCAATGTTCTTGCTTAATTTGAAAGCCTTTGTAATAATAATAGTTTTCATTGGAAAAAATTAGTAATATTTTTGCAAAATAGATGAAAAATTAATTTTATTAAAGAATTTATTTATAAACAAGGTGCAATATTCTGTAGTTGAATTTCGGCTTGCCTCTAATTTAATATGCGTTTATTGTACTAGATAATTATTAAGATCTCGAATCGTATGCGTATCATAGGAATCCGAAAAATTATTATTATTTAAAATGTATATCATAACTCTAATTTCACTTTTACTTGTGCTAAACATAATAGGTTTGATTAATCCTGTGCATTGTAGTTATTCTCAAATTTATAGAGTGAGTGAATATTAACATCGCACTGTTCAGCTACACGAGGGCTTTTGGCGACGTACCGCGAAGTTTTGAACCATGATCAAGTAACGTGGATGACACCTGATCTGGCACCCCCTCTTCTAATTACCACATCACACCAATGGGAGGATGTTTCAGCTCTCGACAGATTTAGCGTGCATCTCTGCCCTGCACGGCTCAAATTTATAGAAGTTAATTCTAATACAGATTTCTTTAGGACTTGTAACTCTTTTTCAACGTTCAGTTCTTAATCAGTCCGTCGCCAAAAGCCCTTGATCACGAGTGTGTGTGTGAATAGTGCTACGTTATATTTATTTACTAAAAGTTAAACTCGAAATTCTCGAGATTTTAATATTACTGTTATTTTTATTAAACTTATCAGATTTCGGATTATATAACAATTCCTCAGATTTTTGTTAAAAGAGATTGCAAAATATTTATGATACTCCAGAAAATATTCTGATCATAAGAATAATGCGATCTAAATGATCCTCTACAAAAGTTTTCCAGCCATAATCTTTCTTTAGTATTGAAAGTACACGAGGTGTGACACACACACACACACAGAGAAAAAACGAAACTAAGTGTTTAGCTTGAAAATTGAAGGGAGTTGGTGACAACTGCTTTGATGACGTCATCCTTATCGCATCCATGTTGGCAGTTTCGATTGATCGATCACGCTAGTTTAGAGTACTGCGTCATTGAAAAAAACATGAACAACTGTATTACAACCAAAAAATGTTTAATGTAAAAACTGAACAGCAAATCAACACCTAATTTCTTTGAAACTTATGAAATCAGTTACGGAAACATTTCAAATGTTAACTGAGGTTTATGGAGATAAAACTTTGTCTCGTGCATGTGTGTTCGAATGCCATGAGCAGTTTTCAGGGGAAGGGACAGAGTGAAAGATGATGAATATATTGGGCACCCAAGGAGTGAGCGATTACAGGCCAAAATATTACCTAAAATTGGGATGTGATCCAGGAAGACCAATGGTTAAGTATTCGTGCTATGACGGAGTAGTTAACTTGAATAGGGAAGCTGTTCGAAGAGTAGAAAATGAAGAATTACACATGATGAGTGAGTGAATAATAACGACGAAATTTTCAGTTACACGAGGGCTTTTGGCGACGAACCACGTAACTTTGAACCGCGGTCAAGTGACGTGGACGACACCTGATCCTCATCATTAGGATAGGGGATGACACACCCTATCCTTACTACCACACCACACCAATGGGAGAAATTTCAGCTCTCGACAGATTTAACGTGCATCGCTGCCCTACACGGCGAGTCTTAAATGGTACTGGGCTCGAATTCATGACATGCCTGCAATGATACCTTGACCCCTGGACTAACACAGCTCCATTGCACATGATAAAGGTTTGTGTGAAGGGTTTTGAATATCGACCAAAAACACACAGAGTCGAAAATACCTGTGTGTAGGCTTGAAAGAAGACATTGCAAACGAGCCAAATCAGAGGAAATCTGTTGTAACCTGTAATTAGACATGAATTTTTATCCAAAATCCAGTAAGTAAGCGGCAGTCGATACAATAGATGTCTCCATGATTCCCAAGACCCTAAAAAGCATGCATGTCAGAATCAAAATTCAAGATATTGCTAACTACTTCTTCTACATTAAAAATTGTAATGATTGAGTGGGTTCCTATTTATCCAACTATTAGTCAACACCACTACATCAGTGTTTCTCAAACTGTCGTTCGCGTCTCCCTGAGGGGCGCGAGCATATTCAAAATAAAGGTTTAAAAAATAATTTTTTGGAATGAAGTAAAAAAATACTTTCTTCCATAATATAATATATATATATATATATATATATATATATATATATATATATATATATATATATATATATATATATATATAATGAAGAAAAATACACAAAAAAACTGATATAATTTATGTTTATCATCTGGAGATTTTATTTTTGAACATAAAATATTACTCGTTCAAAGAAAAAACGAAACCCAAACCCTGAGAAAAATTCTAAGAAGACACACAATTCATCACTGTAATTATTTTTGAAATTCTATACATTAGTTCTAGAAAAAGAAAAGGGAATACATGATTCACTTTTCAGCCAGGCAGCATAATTCATTTGCTGATCATTTGATTAACGTTCAAACTTATTGGTATGGTTAGTTCTCTACGTTAGTTCCGTCCCATCTTTTATGTGTTTGTTTTTCGCTTAGGGAAATTTTAATTATTAATGAGTTTTACGATATTTGGAAAATAATTGATTGATTTGAAGGATTATTTGAATAAGATTTATTTTAATGAGTATTCTCAAGCATAAACAGCATAGTAAAAACCATCATGATAATTTTTAGAACATCCGTATTTTTTTCTGAATACACTTGTATCCCGGGAACGGTGGCGCGAGGCATGTGTGATCTCTATTGAAGGAAGTTGAAACTCATCAAGCAAAAGAAGAACCTGCTGAAGAAATGCATATTATTCATAATTAAGAAGCGCGATGAACATGAAACGAAAGAAAAATTTTCAAATGCTTCCCAAAGAACTCCATCAACTAAAATATGAAGCCATAAGTGTACAACAAGGTTCAGTTCACCTTGTCAAAAAGACACACGAAAGAAAGAGTTCAACTTGCTATTTGTTGATCACCAGATGTGTCACGAGTTCGAGCCCAGTACAACTAAAGACACGCCGTGTAGGGGAGAGATGCACTTTTAATCTGTCGAGAGCTCAAACGTCCTTTTGTTGGAGTGGTGTGGTAGTTAAAAGAGGCCAGCTCAAGTATCGTCCTCGTCACTTAGTCATGGATCAAAATTAGGAGGTTCGGCTCCAAAAGCCCTCGTGTAGCTGAACATTGCGACGTTAATATTCACTCACTCGGTCATGAAAGCTCATTAAAAAAAACCACAATAACTTCAACAAAATATGACAACTTTGCTAGCAAATAACATTTCCTTAATATTAGTGAAAAGTGTCTCTGTTTTGAGTCCTTTATTAAGGTCTTGCACTTTTGAATCTTTTAGTTCAGTTTTATTGGATTTTTTTTTTTTTCAAATCATTATAGAAAGATTGAATAGTCCTTGAAAGACTGCAAAAATACTTTCTTTTAATTAAATTATTCACTGGAATTCCGATTTGTTTCGTGTACAGTAAAAATAATTATTAATGATTAAAATAATTAATAATGCGGGGGGACTGATTCCCCCCCCCGCACTACCATTAGTGTTAGTATCGAGTGCGTGCCTGCTCCAGGGGTAAAACATTTGGACGTCTTCACGTTTTAAGTATTAAAGAGTAAAACAATTATTCTTTGTCGGAACTTTATTTTCTTTTTCATTATTTAACATTAATTCTAAATATTAATTCTGTCAGATTTAAAATTACAGTTCTTATAAGCAGTTATTTACGATTATAGCATTTATCTTAAAAAAAATTTACATTTTTGTTTACTATGTCGTGCACGCAGTTTTACTCTCCTTACAGTTCAGTTATTATATGAAGAATAATAATGTTTTATTTTTTTTTTTAAATGAACTCGTGCGAAGAGCTGGTGATTCAGCCAGTATACATTTAATGTATCAGTACTGAAGAAGGTATTTTATAAATATTTTCTTAATACTAAATTAAGAACAAGTTTAATAATTATTAGCGACTTCCATCGGCTTGTCTTGTAGAGCAAAGTTTTTCAAAGGAATGTTTATAATATCAGAAATTGACACTCTGAGTGGTTTTTCTATACTTTGCTGAGATTTATATTATGTCTTCAAAGCAGCCACAGTTGAAAATCCGGTTTAACAAAGGTAGGATGTTGAAAATGGTAATAGTATGCGAAGTGATTTTGTTTACAGTGCAGAAAATTCGTCATCCATCTCTACCCAAAAATTCAAACAGTGATTTATTACAAAATTGCCTTTTAATTTTTAATTGGATGTTAAATCTATGAAGATTTCTTCTTCAGAAGTTGAGAGCCCATCTGGAGTATCTTAAAATAATCCCTAATCCACTCGTAACTTGCTACCAAGTTGTCCTCAACAAGAAAATACTTTTTAAAATTCTTTGCCAACATGTCTAAATTATTTTACATAGTTTTAAAAACAACTTTCACTTGTTGTTCTTCAGATTTGTAAGTTTTAACACATAACGAGATGGCCCTTTTTTCCCATCATTTACTTCAGTAGTGGTAAGTCTAAAATTTAAGTATTTTTGATAATATTTCCTTAATTTTATTTTCGAAACCATGCTGGTCCGTGTACTTGTTGATCTTTTATTATCGTCGAATTTTCGCTTACGACTTAAAACTGTATGTATGATTTTGTTTTAATCCACTGCCGTAAATACTTCATTACCGTGAATTACAATTGACGTGCAAATTAAAAAATGCACATTCAAAATTGATTCGGTAGCTATAGAAGTATCGAGTCGACCAAAATTGACTGGAATTGTACGGAGAAAAGCCTTTTACATATTTTGCTCAGACGTCCAATATGTTGCCCAGACTCACGCAAACATACCCGATAATGCCAGATGTGATGAATATGATAGAGAGCAACACAGACCAGACTATTTTTCGAATAACATTTGTACTTTGAGAAATGGATGCTGAAAAAAACATATCTTTAATTAAATATATCATTCTTCGATCTGTTCCGATTTAAAAATTATAGAAAGAAAAATAACTTAATAATAAGTAAGTAATATATATTTTAAGAATTTTTTTTTCCTTAAAATATATGTATTACTTAAAAGTAACATATACAAAGTTTAATACTTATACAGTTTATAATTGACATCGCATAGTAGCTGTAGCGTCAAAGTGCATTTTTATTGCAGTAAATACATTATTTTTGTACAGGGGGGCGAGACGAAGATTAGGATTGAAAATTGGGTTCGCCAGTATTGAAAGTTTCCGAAACACCGTCCTAGCGGATTGTGTAAGCGTCATAAATGCAAAACCGCTTACTTGCGTTACTGAAAGTGACGCTATAAAACTAGTATCACCGTCGAAGTTCCAGCAAGACACTCAAGAACACAAATTACACGATATTGATGCTGTGGATAGTAAATCCCTTACAAAAAGAATAAAATAAAGACAAAACTTAATTAAAGATCTAAGGGAGAGGTTTAGATCAGAGTATTTAAGGCATTCTTACACAACGAGTACGGAAAAGCCAGCCAAGAATTAAAGTTTCAATTGGGATATTGTTTTAGTGGGATTTATCAACAAAACAAAAAAAAACGCATTGACTGGCCATTGGGACGCATTTCACAGCTGATTCTTGGGAGAGACGGAGAAGTTCGTTTTGTCAGAGTGCAGACGTCAACTAATGAGCTTTTCTTTAAATATATATCACTTAAAAGTAACATATACAAAATTTAATACTTATACAGTTTATAATTGAGCTTGCATAGTAGCTTTGGCGTCAAAGTGCATTTTTATTGCAGTAAATACATTATTGTTGTACGGGGGCGTGACAAAAATTATGATTGTAAATTGGGTCACCAGTATTGAAAGTTTGAGAAACACTAGTTTTATGAAGATCATATACATTGTATATATACTGTTCCTATATGATATACATATTTCAATTATCACTGTAATTAATTATTATTGTATTTCCTCATTTGTTTGTTCTTTGCAACAGAAATAACAAATATTTATTTAACTAAAATTTTGCAAAAAAGTATTGTTTAAGAAGTTAATTTTTTATCAACAGTGTTTATTATTTCTCTCATTCGGTTAATTATGGTTTTTTAAAACGTAGGTCTGTTTTAGGTAGTTTATTTTGGTCCTTACTGATTTAATTTTTTAACTATTGTATTTCATCTGAATTTTATATTAAATGTAATATATATGTTAGATAGCATTACTTCCGTTCCTCATGTGATATTATTTTAATGTTACAGAAACTTTAATTTAATGGTTTATTACAAAGTAGGCTTAACTTATCTATTTTTAAATTTTAGTTTGTACTAATTTTTTGTTTCCAATTGAAGGCTTAATAATGTATGTTATTTAGGATAATATTTTAAGGCAATGGTCAATGACATAAATTTTTTTCTTTTGGTTTATCTATTTCAGATGATTTCACTCACAGTTACCATAGCAGAAACTTACGACTGTTATTACTGTTCTGTTATAATTTTTATTTGTATTTTCATCCTTTTACTTCTATTTACATTTTTAGCATGTTAATTTTCTCTATTACATTCAAATATACGTTTTTATGAAATCATTCTTTTCTGTGAAGCGAAATTGCAATGAGAACACTCATTAAAAAGTTGCTTTTTACTTTTGAATGATTGGCACTTACTGCTACGCTTTGTCACTAACTTACTGCAATAGCTCTACCCTCTTTAAAATATATTACGTTTCTAAAGGAAGCTCAATTTTGTTCATTGCACCACAGGGACACAACGAACAATTTTTCTTTCTATATATGCTGTTGGACTATTATTTTTGTTTCTCTGATTTGATTTTCTTTTAACCAGCAGCGTCTGCATCTAGGGCCTTTCCCTGGAAGTTAGATTTCACTGTGTAATCAATAGAAAACAAACGTACATACATTAATTTATCATGTAACTATTTAAATTGTGATGCACCAAATTATTAATGAATTACACGTATTTTTATTCAACAACGTCTATATATGTATACTAATAAAACACAGTTTGCGTGTTTCAGCTGTACCGGCATAACTAAACCTTTAAGCTTGATATAAAGCTGATATAAAAACTTGTCGAGAGATTTATCTGCGTAGATAAACAAGCAAATTTAAAAAAAACTTGATATGATTGCTTTTAATTTTTAAAATTTTCAAACTAAGCAAATTAGAGTACTTAAATCTCGCGACAAACTTTTATATCATAAATTGTGCAATTACGTTATAAGTTGATAGCAAAAAAAGTTTTAAAAGAAAAATTTATTTTATTATTTTTGGGCATTTAAATAAAAAAAAGCTTGTTTTTAAAAAATGTTTTTTTTCTCTCTTTTTATCTAAATTCAAACTCCTTCACATTTAAATTGAGCACAGTTACAATACATCAAGAAATTAATAATAAACAATAACGAGAGGTTTTTGTGCGTGGCTATTTGCATATGCTTTCATCACTTATTTGGCAGGCTGACTGGTTAAGTGTACACACGGTCAAAAGAGTGCACACTATTGTCAATAAAGTGATTTTTTGAAAGCGAGTTTAGACGCAACTCCGCCCTTGCTATTGAGAGGTGGTGTTTGTTCGTGTAAATTCGTGAAATTTCCGTAGTTAATGGGCCTTGTCGAAATCAGGGTCTGCTTCTTTGGAGGCCTGGGTAACTTATTTTTTACATGTTCCTGCATTGTCATCCACTTCTGAACTATGGTCCAAATTTCAAGTCTCTAGCTTATCAGGAAGTTAGCTTAAAACCAATTAAAAAATTCCACCTGGAAAAACTAGAAAGCGAGTTAATAAACAAAACATGGTAAGAAGGCCTTACAAACTATTCACGTTTGTTTCGTTTCTGACTCTTTCGTTGCCTAAACTCACATTATCCTTAATTTATGGACATGAATGTATATAGATATATATGATTGTATGTTGCTATGTACAATGTTGATGATGTCGTGACAAAATTGATGAGAGCAGCAATACATAAAGCATGACAACACCATCACAAATATGCTTGGTTTTAAGCTACGTTCACAATTTTTCAAGATATTTCACCTATTTAAATTTCTGGTGAACTGGAAGCTATTAACATCATGACTTCCGTTAAAGGCTTCCCTAGCTTTGATCCAGATTATTGGATGATCCTGATTACAAATGTCTTAATTTAAAACCTCTACGCTTTTTTAGTTTTTATGCGAAAAATTATTGTTTTAATCTGTTAGGCAGGTAAACCAGAAATTGATTATTTCACGAAGTCCTCTCCCTGCGGGGGGAGGTGTCAAAACATCTATGGATTAAAAAGCCGTGAAGAGAAAATTAACTTGAATTTTTACTTATATATATGCATTATACTCAAAATATATTCCAATTTAAGATACATTACATGACGAGTTGTAAGGGCTTTTGTCTCCACATATATTTATGAAACATGTTTTCGAAAATAATATTTATATCACGGGCCAATGGTTTCACTAAATGAAATTAACTAATAAAGTCACGAGCATAAAAAATATATTTACTAAAATTAAGCTAAAGGTAAACAAGTGCCTCATCAATTAAAAATCTCTATAATTAATTTGTTTGAATCATAGTATATCTGAGAATAAAGTTTAATACTTTAGTATTGCATTTTAATTTAAAAACATCTTTATATATTACTTATATTTACTTAGTTTACATATACGGTTGAAATGTTCGTGGTATCACAGTGATTTGTGAAACCATTTGAATAGGTTTAGCGAGAAAAATCGGTTCAAGCTGGAATTAATTGGAGATCGCAGAGGAAGCTCACGTTAACCATGAAAAGATTTTAGAACTATTGAAAACAGAGACCAAATAGAATATTCCCTTCCTCTAATGCCCAATGATTTTAACACACCTTTTTCAATACAAACATTCAACCGTCCGGTTACAACTTGTCGTCTGTGCATCAAAGCATAGAAGGAAGCGAGAGACGGAAATCTCATTACTTCATTCATTCTATTGAAATCTTACAAATTGAATTATAAAAATTAAATGATGCGTATGTGAATCCAGAGTTGTATTAATATAAATATGTAAAAATAATAAGGATATAAATGCATATTTTTGTACACCAAATTAATGCAGTAGTTTTGCTTGATACATTTTTTAGAAACGGAGAAGAATGTTAGTAAATACGAGGGTAACTCAGAAATTTTTGAGATATGTGCAGCCGAGAAGTTACAAAAGAAAATAAACGGTTTAATTTGAAAATATTAAGTATTTTTACATAGAAGTCCACGTTTTATTGAATTACTGCAACTTGTTTGGCATAGAATAAATTTTAAATAGTAGAGAACAGGAGTTGACGTGAAAAACATTTTCGCGTTATGATTTTCTATGATATTAAAGCTGGATTAAATCAACAGGAATTCATTCACGGTTGCAATTAGCATTTGGTGATGAATTTTCATGTCATGCTACTGTATTCAGATGGTTTAAAGAATTTTACAGTGGTCGCATATCTCTTCAGGATGAAGAATACACAGGAAGGCCGCGGTGCAGTAATTCAGGATAATGTGTTTGCCACACGAAAAATGTTAATGAATAATAATCGCTGTTCCTACCAAATGATACAGAAGGAACTGAACATTGGATCCGCAGCCCTACAAAATTATTCATGATGAATTACAGATAAAAATGTAGTTTGTCGTTGGGTTCCTCATTATCTTACCAAGCATCAAAAAGAGAGGAGCGTGTCAGACTCAGTAAAGCAACCCTTAAATCAGGGCGCATCCCCTTGGGGTGCGTGATAAGTATATGAAAAGGGCGCGAGCATATTGAAAAGTCGTAAAAAAGTATTTTAAAAAAATTATCAATTTACTAAAGTAAACAAACAGCATACATTCTGAAATAAAAAATAAAATACACATTTACACTGATATAACAAACTTATAAATGCATCAGTACTGCACGCAATGTATTTCATAACTTAATGTGGTTAATACAAGTTTAAAAATTACCAATGACCCTGTGAAGTCATCATATATAAAATTGCTTACAAAAATTGCACTTATCTTGATAGTTTGAACGGTTTATA
This sequence comes from Trichonephila clavipes, assembly GCA_019973935.1. Classification (NCBI taxonomy): domain Eukaryota; kingdom Metazoa; phylum Arthropoda; class Arachnida; order Araneae; family Nephilidae; genus Trichonephila; species Trichonephila clavipes. Next base: position 270,844 of record BMAU01019830.1, read on the forward strand.
ATTCATCCCTTAACTGCAGATAAAAAGTTGCGCGATTGTCTTCCTTTTTACACGTAGGCACACGCATGTCATGTATGGGGGGAGGAATAAATAAGAAAATATTCTCTTAAATAAGAGTAAATCCTTCGCAAACACTGTCAATATCCATTTTATGCATTTCAAAACCTTTGAAATATTTTTTTATGGATAGCAGTGTACAGATAAGGTATTACTTCAGAAAGACGCATAAATATGTCCGGAGCAATTAACGTTTTGGGTGAGCGAAACGTTTATAAACGCCGGAGAGACTTATAAGGTTAAAATCGTATTGCAACTATAACGTGAAAGTACAGCATCATTGAATTCAGTATATTGTTAGTGTTTTGTAAGGAAGGGGGCGCGGTGAGAAAATTATGATTGAATAGTGGGTCGCAAATATTGAAAGTTTGAGAACCACTCTCTCTGCCTTAAATTACTAAATCATGGTGGCCACCGCATCCTTTCTAAAATTGTTACAGACGATGAAATGTACATGGCGTTTTTTGACGTTCCAACACGTGAAGAAAGCAAAATATGTGCCTTTGAGGATGATCGCACGCCGACAATGGGGAAAAGACAACGAGAAATGGAAAAATAGTCCAAGTCCAAAACTCATGCTAAGCAGACGAGAAACTTATCTGCTATTGGTCGTCAGAGATCTGTGAGCTAGCACTCTATTCGCTGTCCTGGTGTCAAACACCGGAGAGGAGAAGTCCACTTGTTTTTTTGAGATGGAGGGTCATATTTTTCGTTAGCCGCGGGGTCAACTAATGAAAAATTCGCTAAAACTGCCAAATTCCAGTTTATTGTGGTAAACCTGTAAAAAATTCAAGATTTTGGGAGTTTATGCCGCATGTGCAGAAAGGCAAATCCAGCAACTTTACACCTTCCTCTCCCCTTTTTTTGCCATTTGCGCTACATTATAATTACGTTATAAAAATATACTTAGAAATCTGGAAAAGTATGATTACAATGACATTATCAAATATTATCAGTCTAATTCAGTGTTTCTCAAACTGTGGGGCGCGATAACCTTACGAGGGGGCACGAGCATATCGAAAATAAAAGATTTAATAAATAGTTAATTTACTGGAATGAATTTAAACAAAATACTTTCAGACACAATAAAAAATGCACTTTTACTCTGATTAGTATCTAATGCGTGCCTGATCCAGGGTTAAAACATGCTGAAGTATTTTCATTTTAAATATTAAAAATAATACAATTATTTTTCATCTGAATTTTGTATTATTGTTCGTTATTCAACATCAATTCTAAATGCTAATTCTGTGAGGCTTAAAATTACAGTTCACATAAAACTAATTATAATTTGAGTAATCATTTAAAAAAATCATTTTACATTTTTGTAAACATTGTCACGCACTTAGCTTTACTCTCCTTACAATTCAGCTAATATATAAATAATGTTTTATTTTCTCATAAATGAACTCGTGCAACGAGCGGGAACTTCAGCTGGTATACATTTAATGTATCAGTGCTGCACAGAGTATTATATATAACTAATTAATTAATACTAAATTAAGAACAAGTTTAATAATTATTAACGACTTCTATGAGCTTGTCTTACAGAGGAAAGTTTTTCAAAGGAAGGTTTACGATTATAAATTTACCCTCTGAGTTATTTTTCTATATTAACCGAACATCTATATTTTGTCTTTTAAGCAGCCACCGCATTTTACAATATGTTTCAATTTAAAAATTAGAGAAAGGAAAAATAACACAATAATTATCCTATAGCTTAATACTTTTTTTTTGCTTAAAAGTAACGTATACCAAATTTAATACTTATGTTATTAATTTGTATGGTTTATAATTAAGATCGTGTATTGTAGCTTTAGCGTCAAAAAGTGCATTATTATTGCATTCAGTACATTATTAATGTATAAGGGGGACGTGATAAAAATTGTGATTAAAAAGGGGGGCACCAGTATTGAAAGTTTGAGAAGCACTGGTCTAATTACATAACAGCACGATTATATGAACATTTTAGAGATGGGATAATTCGACATCAAGATTTTATAAAACGGCAACCTTCCAAAAAATTGCATATTTGTTTTATTCCTTTTGTACTTAACGTGGTTGGGACCAATATGGATTTCTAATTCCTCACTGAAAAATATTAATGCGTACATTACGTTATTGATTCTATCGATAAAAAAACTAACAGAGAAATCAGCAACACAGCATAGACGAACAAGCATTAATCTTGGGGGCAGGGTCGACATCTGTTAAAACGTTGGCGATTTGCAACATAAGTTTATTGGCATGCTTATGTGAGAAAAAATGTCCAGTACGTTAATTAAACTAAATCTAATTTGAGAGATTCACATGCCACGAATTGCACTTTGCCTAACGGTGAACCCATCGTTATTGTCACAGTTTATATTTCTGTCAATCAGAATGTTACTGGCACTTATTAACTGAATGTTACTTATCTCACATAATCTATATATATAAAGGAGAGAAAGCGACTCACACACTCACTGACTCAATGACTAATCAATATATTACTGGAACTATGAACTCTTTCATGGAGTAAACATCAGCTAAGAACGAATTTTGCAATAATCGAGCCCCAAAGGGGCATTGTAAACTCGTGAGTTCTTTTCCGACCGTGTTCGAATAGTGACAAGAAAATAATTGCAGACAGGATTTGGTCCCACTGTTTATTCCATACCTTCTATGGGACATTTCTTAAAATCAAGAATATATTGAGATGTTACAGGATTACGATACATCGTTCAGCCGTGTCCACGACCCCGGTTTTTCTTCGCCCTCTCTCTTCTCTCCCGTTCCGACCTTTTTTCTCCTCCGTCGTTGCCAGATCCTTTTCTTTATATCGTCCCTCGTTCGACCTGTTGCCAGGTGCAGGCAGCTGTTCCTTACACGCCCCACCTAAGAGTAAAATTTGCCCCTTGTGGCTGATTTTACCATATCAGACACCAGGAACAGAAAATTCACAAACCGTGACACAGAAAATCCACAAACAGAACACACAATAATTGCAACATTCAAAAGTCTTGATGATTGTTCTAGTGAAAGTTCCTTAATACAAACACATGAAATAATATGAATAGTTCACCCAATTGAATTAAGTGACTATGTTCCCAGAAAGATCTAAACTGTAATGGGATTGCAAACAGATACATGGAAAAACACATTATACAAAAAAACAAAACTAAAATATATACATTACAGTTTTTATCTTAATCTAGACAATGTTTATTTCATTAACTCATGAATGAATGCTCAATGAGTTCACTAAATCTATATTAAGTGCACAGTAAACTTTCCTACCGCTCTAATTTGCCTTTGGCCAGTATGATTTCCGACCCAACCCATCCTAATACAAAGTTAATTCGCTTTACACGATTTTTCCAAGTTTGCATCAGAAGGTCTATATCGACTATTCGAGATATAACAAACTGCTCTAACATTCTTAAAACCTGAGCGTTAAATTACATCCATAAGAAGTGTATTCAATTTTAAACCTCACTTTTAGTCATGCAAATTCCAAACGACATAAAGCATGCGGCATAATTCTTCGTGAGAGAACGACAGAAATACCACTTCCACAAATCCAGTACCGTGACCCACGATGCTGCGCTATTCTTTTCTACAAAACCTTCCCTTTTCGACAAAAGATAAATCTCGGTTCTCGAAAATATGTTTAACCAAGCTTCACAGGTTACCTTCGCACTGAGACTAGTCAACGGCACAGCCTCGCCCCACATAGTGTGCTGATCAACCAGACGTAAAATATATTTATGTCCCTTTGCTTGGCGGATCAATTGGACCTATCAGATCCATATTCCCACCCCTCAAATGGCAATTCAGGCCTTGCCACAGGTGTACTGGATGATCGGTCTTTAATCCTAACCGATCGAGTGAGCTGACACTCTTTACATGATTCACAAAATTTCTTCACATCGGCCCTCAGACCCTCCCAAAAGAAAGAATACTTGATTCGTTCAATCGTCTTCTTGGGCCCCATGTAACTACTAAACACTGAAGTATGCGCTAGTCTCAACACCTCAGTTCTTCTGCACTTCGGAATTACCAGTTGCCCAATACTCTCCCCGAATATTTTATCCCTACGAAATAGATACCCACTACTTCATAGTAGTTTCCTTTGCCTTCCTTAGCATACTTCCAAACCAATGCTAACTCGGCACAACACTCCTGTTCGGAACGGAAACTATCAGCCACCATGATTCCTTTATCCATCTCAGCGGTCACCTCCTCATCCTTAGTACCCAATGTTCCCACTTCATTCCGACATGAAGTAATATTCCTTTGAGAATCCTCAATGTGCTCCTGTGCTTTCTCTGGCAGAATACCCGACGAAACCTCGGTTTCATCTACATTTCCTGAGTCAACCCTCAGGTCCTGAGATATTTGAGCCAGTGAATTCTCTTCACTCTGGGCTCCTCCCAACATATCCAAAACATCTGGTGGAAGCAACACGTCTTCTACCAAAACTTCTGCCAAAGCACATAACACTTGCTGGTGCACCACATTAACCTGGCCACCGGTAGCAAGACAAATTGGAACATATACTAAAGGACATTTAACCGCTGGACCGAAAATACCTTTCAAATAAATCGTGGAAGCTCCTTCAACCGATATTCCAGGAACTAAGTCTTTCTTGATAACAGTAATTTCCGTACCAGAATCCAATAACGCAAGGACTAACTTCCCATCTACACTGATAGATGTTTTCACTAATTTACTTAATTTGTTTTCACAATAGCCCGTCTAGGAATGACTTTACCTAGCACATCAACTCTAGCAGCTACCGTCCCATCTACCAATTCCGTCCCTTCTGTTGACACCTTATTCTCATTAAGTCTTTTATTATCTACCTCTTTTGTTTTTCGGACAATCCCGCTTAAAATGTTTATCTGATCCGCAGGTGAAACAAGCGAATTTTTTAATTTCAGTTACTTGACCTTTATCAAAGTTTTTCCTAGAAGAAAAATTATCTGACTTTTTCTCCCCAAATGGCTGTTTACCCCCACTACCATTAAAACTTCTCTTTTCACTATCATTCCATTTAGTTCTCTCAGGTTCATCGTAGGATTTCCCTTTGGAAACATAAAATATATCACATTGTTTGCCCAAGTCCCTGGGTTTGTACCATTCTTCCCTTGAGTACACCAATATGGGTCGCCGTCTCAGAATCCAACATTTCAAACATTTTATCTGCTACGATCAGTTGATTAACTGACTCAAAATCATTCGCACCTCTTAACTTACCGTAGTATAACCACATCGATGTTAAACGGGACGCGAACTGAGAGAAAGTTTCGTCAGAGTTACGTTTGGCCTTTCTAAAATTTTCTAAACATATTTTTGGTGAGGGTTCATACTCCTTGAGCACAACCTGTTTTAAAGATTCGTAATCTTTTAATTCTTCTTCGCCTAGGTTAAATAATAAGTTTGACACTTCGTCTCCTAACATGCATAACAAAACCTTCGGTTTTAACTCGTCGCTAACCATTTGACTAGCGAAAGCCTTTTCAAGACTAGAAAAGAAATAGTCCCACCCGTCTGATTTATTGGGTACCTTTACAGTTAAGAGCCTAACCATTTTAACTATTTCATCTAAAGATTTTACACGTGAGGTTTGACCATTATTTTGAGTAGCACTCTGATTAGCGTTCCTAGATAATTAATTATATTTCCAAGCGTAATTTTTCAATTGATAATTGTTCTTGTTGTTCTAGTTTTTGCTGCTGTTCTGTCTCTAACCTTTCGGCTGTAATAACTTCCAATAACTCTTTTGCCTCTTCCTCCTTGTAATATTTACTAGAGATTATTAAATTCCTTAAAACAATTTTAGACATAGACGGATCAGGTGACTCATCTAAGTCCCGCGCTAATTGAATTAAGTCAATTTTCTTACTTCTAATGAGAAATGCCATTTTTAATCAAGCTAAACCTAATGCCAAATTACCTTCTGACAAATTTAACTACAAACACTTAAATGACCTAGTACTATATATTTAACAAGCAAGAAAAATTCTACTCGTTTTTTCTAAGAGTACTCAAATTCCAGAAACACAATACGAAATATGTTTACAATAAAACTTATATGAGACACAGTTATTTGTTACTAATCAGAACGCAGAACCTTTTTCAAATAAAAAAAACACAATTAACAACATACTTTAGCTACATTACCATAGAATTATTTCTCAAATCATAAATCTACTCTTACTTCCTTTTTTTTTTAATTAAAAGAAGAATCTTATGCAGGAAACAAAGAACCAATATACATATAATCATAAATTACGAGCAAAGGAAATAACCTCAGATTGCATTAAACTATCAACTAACTGACAAATTGCAAAACTTTTGCTTAAAATGAAAAACAATCATTTAATATTAAAAAAAAACATGCCACATTCTGAGTCATAAATAACCTACAAAATCTCTTATTTACAACCTTTTAACAGGAAGTCTACTTGAAATACATATACATTTTTAATGGATATTTTTTACCCACTCAAACATACATTTTTCGCAACCATTATTTCAAGATAAATTAATCTAATTCTTTTTTTTAAATTCTGCAAACTGAATTGTTATGCAAAACACTTTCTATACCCAGATTTTAATTTTTTGAGACAACTTCAAAACAGTAAAGAATGATGATAAAAAGAAATTATAGTTTAACACTAGAACTCTAAATACCATATTTTACAACATTTAAAATGATACTCTATCATTTCCAGGTAAAATAAGTACACAATTTTCTTATTTCATCTACACAATAATCCAACAATATAGAATATTGCAATAAACCAATGAAATTTTCTTTTTTTTTCAGATATATCTACTTTTTCTATTTTATTTTTAAAAAAACAAATTAAATATGACTGCATCCCATTACTTTTTTAAATATTCACACAATATTTTAACTTAGGGACAATAGCCACCTACCTCGGCATGAAAGCTGTTTCAGTACTTGAACACTTTTCAGATCACAGCTCCATTCATCAGAAAATGAAGAAAAATACGACATCTGTTTGTTCATATCCCAACTCGGCAGGTGATGGTAAAACTCCATATGAAGAAGGTCTTGTTTTTTTTCACTTGAAACTGCTGCAAGGCAATTCCCGGGATGCACGTGGTCATCAACTTGAAGATACACTGCAGGGTTCTATTTCCTTGTTAAAAATTTCGTTTCAAACCGAATGTCCACTCGAACCTTGTTCACAATTATGTAGTACGAACACCGATCAATTTGAAATATTTTGTTCATTTAAATTCTGCTCCATTGCATCCCACTTCTGACACCAGTGTAAACTCGTGAGTTATTTTCCGACCGTGTTCGAATTGTGACAAGAAAATAATTGCAGACAGGATTTGGTCCCACTGTTTATTCCATACCTTCTATGGGACATTTCTTAAAATCAAGAATGTATTGAGATGTTACAGGATTACGATACATCGTTCAGCCGTGTCTACTTTTCACGACCCCGGTTTTTCTTCGCCCTCTCTCTTCTCTCCCGTTCCGACCTTTTTTCTCCTCCGTCGTTGCCAGATCCTTTTCTTTATATCGTCCCTCGTTCGACCTGTTGCCAGGTGCAGGCAGCTGTTCCTTACAGGCATTATAGATAATTATTTTCATTTTTAAGCTATTAGACCTATAGTCTTGAAATTTGATAAGCATATTCATTTCATGGTGTAGAGATTCGCTACAAAATATCTAGGAAGGAAATTGACCACCAATGTGCACTGGGGGGATTAAGGGGTGTAATAGATAAATATTTCCGTTTTCAACTATTTGACCCACCTGCTAGAAAATAAGAAGGTATGTTCCTTTCATGGACTAGATTTCCTCTAACAAAGAGTTTTGCGAAAACTGACCCCCAAAGGAGTGGGGTTGCGAGGGGTTAAGGAAAGTTATACAAAAATTTATGTTTTTAAATTTAACCCAATTACTTTAAATTTGTTGAGCACGTTTCTTTAGTTGAATAGAGTTCCACTAAGAATGGGTTCTACGAAAATCTACTCCAAGGGGAAGCGGGGGCAGTTATTGGGTTGTATTAATAGACAAAATTCCCATTTTCGAACTACTAGGACTACAATAATAAAATTTGGTTTGCATGTTTCTTTTGTTGAATTGGAATCCGCTAAGAATACTCTCAACGGGGTTACGGGGCGTATTGATGATAACAATTCCATTTAATCTCTGTTAGGTTTAGACCATGCATGTTTATCTTATGGAGTAGATATCCACTAAAAGTTGCTTTGGTTGAAGTCCGCTTGAATATTGGGTTAAGTGAGCTTAAAAAATCTTTCTGCTTCTATATATATATATATATATATTTTAGATATTAATAGAAATTATAAAATATAATTTATGTCCTCTTTATATCAAGAGGTGAGAGTTACAGCAATACATATATTTTTCAATACAATCCAATTATTCATGCTAGATATCAATAATTTATATATATGTAAACAGTATATACTTTACAGCATCGTGAAATGTCCAGTGAAGCGGGTGGGTAACGGCTAGTAGACTATATCCACATGGCATTATTAGCATATACAGAAGATTGTTCTAAGCCAGCGTTTCTCAAACTGTGGGGCGCGCCCCCCTTTGGGGGCGTTATAACTCAACGAGGGGGGCGCGAGCACATTGAAAAGTCGAAAACAAAAGATTATTTTAAAAAAAATACTAATTGACTGAAAGTAAAGAAACAAAATAGATCCTGACATAATAAAAAATAAAATAGATAATTTACACTGATATAATACACTTATAAATGTAAAAGTACTGTACACATGATTTATGATTAATTTAACAATACTAAGTTAAGAACAAGTTCAATAATTACCAGTGACCCAAGGGCTGGCCATACATAAAATATTCAAAAATTAATACTTATCTTGATAATTAATCCCTTAACTGCCGATCAAAAGTTACTTGATTCGCTCCGCAATGCCGCCGTTTCCACGTAGGCACGCGTGAGTGATGTAGGGGGGGGGATAAATAGGCAAATCCTCTGAAATGAGTAAATCCTTCACCAACGCTGTCAAGTTCCTTTTATTACATTCCAAAGCCTTCGGAATAATGTTAAGATTAGCAGTGCACAGAAAAGATCGTACTTCGGAAATACGTACATATACGTCCAGGTCAATTAATGCCCTGGCTGAGCGAGACGTTTATATACAGTGATGGCACTTAAGAGGTTTAAGTTGTATTGTAGTTGTAGCATCTAAGTATAGTATTATTTAATTCAGTACATTGGTATTATATGAAGGGGGGCGCGATGCCAATTATGATTGAATTTTGGGTCCCCCCAATATTGAAAGTTTGAGAAGCACTGCTCTAAGCAACTGAAGAGACAATACCATGTATTTCCACTCATACTTGACGGTGATTTCAGTATTGATTTCGATAAAGAAGGATTGAAATTAATCCAATTTTTAAAATCAGAGCTGAGTTTGGATTTTTTTTTCTGGGCAGAGCACTGGGTAAGACTAGGCATGGTAAAAGTCATTGATGCGATGTTTTCACGATTCTCACGTATCTACTTACGGTCACGTATCATACTTAAGTTTTCACAAGACTTTTATCACAATTATTAATAACGGCGAGAGTATTATTGTAATTAATACTCTGTGATATTAATATAATGCAGTAAATAAACCTTCTTAACAATGTACTTTTCTATGAGAAACATATATTTATGAAATATAACTGATGTATATTACTTTACAGAATCAATATGATAAATGTAATTAGAATAAATAAAATACATGCATGTTTTCAGTGTTATATGAAATGAGTTTATTTTCTCTGTATTTCATAGACAACCGTATTTATTTCTACTGTATAATCATAGACAACCGTACTTGAAGAGTATACTCCAGTCATGCGTCGGAACCGACTCACACAGCTTTTTTTTAATTCAAATATACTATATTATATAAGTATTATTAGTAGTATTATTATAAGTATTATTAGTAGTATTATTATAAGTATTATTAGTAGTATTATTAGTAGTTATATAAGTATTATAAGTATTATATTATTATTCAAATATACACTATATTTATATAAGTATTATTAGTAGTTACATATTTTTTTTTACTAATCTCGGTACTGCCCAGCAGGGCTAAACAATCCCCATGAATCCGAAAATCTGTAAAAAGTCTAAAAACAGCAGTGGGTCGCAAAGGACTTCGTCCTTTTTAAAACCCAAACAATGTAAAATATGATTAGGTGAGGCCTCTCCGGAAGAACACCAGAGTAGTTACTTATTATAATTATTATAAAATGATCCATTTTTTTTGTCGTAAAGTACAACTAAGGTCTGAGGTTTTTTTTTTTTATTGTTGCCTATTACTCATTTGTAACTGATAGAAATTGTCGTAGTCTCTTCAATCTGCATTTATTACTACAATTATAAAATATAATTACACAGTATTTTTTGAATACTTTGCTTTTAAATTTCCTTAAAAAAACTCTTTCACGAAGAAAAAGGCATACTCAAAAATGAACACTTAGACATACTCATTTCAAAATGAGTATGTTTGTATCCGATTTGACCGCATGTCTTGATCGAATTTGATTTGCAACATGTACTCAAAACATCCCAAAATGTTAATTAATGCTCTCGGACAAATTAAAAAACATTTTCAGGATCACAGAAACTCTTTTAATATACTGGCTGCATATTTTTAAAATTGGGGTTCACTAACAAATTTAATTATCTTAAATTTTCCGAACTATATTTCGTATCTATCACGTTACACGCGGAGGAACACACATTAAAATGAGTGATCGATTCTTTGTTGTTATTTTACTTAGCTGATTTTCTCTTGCTTGTAAAACTAAAAGTAGGAGATTTTTTTTTATTATAAGATAAGTTTAAAAAGTTGGTAAAATTACTAATTACATTCTCTGTATTAATGTAATTGACTGCCAATCAAGCGATATGGTAAATGTGATGTCTACTTTATTTTGGCGGGTTATTCAAAAAGCAATTTAATTGATTCATGAGCCATATTGTTTGATTTATTCAAGTCAAAACTAAATTTGTTTGTAAGCAACATTCTTTTTAACCCACCCTGGGTTTAAGCGAAGAATTGGAGGGGGGCTTTTATGAAATTAATTTTTTAGCAACCAAAATTAGGCGCCAAGCCACTTAATTTAGCGATAGGTGTTAAAAGAAATTACAATGTGGAATTTTACAATGAAAATAAACAAATATTAATGATAAATAAAAAATATTTATAAAGACAAGTAATGCATTTAATTAAGTTGTTTGGCGATCGATTCCGGTCGCCGAATCCAAAGAGCTCCCTATTCTACAATTTAACTCAAAAGTGAAAAGTTTTACACATAGCCAACTACTAAAACCCCATTTTAAATCATAATTTGAAAGGTGATCAACCAATGATCATTATGTTATATAAATAAAATTATTGTTTTGCAGTAAATTTTTCTTGTATGAATTGTAGCATTAAGATGCTTCAGTATGCAATATAGTTTTACCAATTGACTGAACATAGTATTAAGTTTTTATCAATTAGCACTGTTAGTAGAAGGTGCCTTGAATGTAGAAATAAATACAATTATAGACAACCCATTTTATCCTAATCAATACCAAAAAGATTCAGGATTTATTTAAATTTTACTATATAAGAGTTTCTCTGGAAAATTATTAATCTTTTTAGGAGACTAATTTCTTGATAATTTTAAAGTACTTTCATAGATTATAAATTAAGTTATGGAAAATGTGCTAAAAGTTCTCATGAAGAAATTATGTTTAAAAGTGACAACAATTTCCACACTCTTATTTTATGATTCCTTTCGCTCTCATTTTCGAATATTGAAAGAAACACAATTAACTGAACATATATTACAGAATAAGTAAAATTAGTTAGTAAAATTGAACTCAATATATTTCAATAATTTTTTTTTTTACTTTTCGGTATTAGACATTAAGTCAGTGCTTCTCAAACTTTCAATACTGACGACCCACTTTTCAATCATAACTTTTGTCGCGCCCCCCTTAAAAAATAATAATGTATTGAATGCAATAATAATGCTCTTAGACGCTAAAGCTAAAAAAGGATCTTAATTATAAACCGTACAAATTAATAAGATAAGTATATTAAAATTTATATATGTAACTTTAAGACTACAGTGGACAGTTAAAGTGTGGAAAATTGACTAAAATATCGAAAAAGAATTTTTGGCTTATTTTAATATTATATTAGCCTCTCTATCAAACGCAAAAAAAAAAATTTTTGGTTTCATGCATTTTTTACTGAGTTATGGGGTAGTTCCGATTCAGTCATTCATGACCACGCCCCTTTGTTTGCATTCTGATGTCATGCTGACAAAGCTGTTATGTACTTTGACAGTACGAATTTTATTTACTGTAGACATAGCCTCTCTAATTTTTATTTTTAAATGTTAATTTATCAAGGTCTGGATGGCAACAATTTGTTTTAACTGTATCTGAGACCTAAATCGGCATTATTTGTTTACAATTCGTTCGAACTTGCGTTTGCATTTTTCGTTCAATTTTATTCAAACTTTATATTGATTTTACCAAAACAAAAAGTTCTTTTCAGAACTAAAGTTCATTTTAAATTGCCTTTGTTATTTAAAATTTTTATAATGGATCTTATGTCATCGAGATATAGAAAACCTAAAGGTCGTCCTACCAAAAGGAGAAAGATGGCTGAAAATAGTAAGAAGCGATGGCAGAAATCTTATAAAACTGTTGATGAAAAAAACAGTAATAGTATGGTATTGCAGAGAGATGCATTGTCTGAACCGAGTACATCTTCCCAACCTGAGGCAAGCTATATTTTCACCCACAAGGCTGTGTTTTCTGAATTATTGCAGAAAGTTCCTAGTAAATATTGTACAAACTGTACCCTTGTTATAAAACAACACCATTCCATGGGGTATTCTACAAAGATGGAACTTTTCTGCGAATCATGTCATGAAAGCTATGGAAGTGTTTTTTTCAAGTTTCCAAGAAGAGGCCAAAAATTCACATGATATAAACAGCAAACTGGTGAGTGCCTTCCTATCCATAGGCAGAGGGCATGCTGCTTTGGAAACGTTTTCATCTGTGCTCAAAATGCCAACAATGGACCGAAAAACATTTGCCAAATGCATGCACAACTTATCCGTGAAAAAAAAAGAGGTGAAGAAAAAAAATGCTCGAAATGTCACGTCAAGCTGCTAGAGAAGCTCACGTAAAAGTTGATGTTTCTCTAAAAAACAGGAAATAATTGATGTGAGTGTATCATATGACGGTACTTGGCAAAAGCGAGGACATACATCTAACCTAGGATTAGGAATAATCATCGATATCCTTAGTGGACTTGTCCTTGACTTTGAAGTATTGTCGAAATACTGTCATAATTGTGTAGTTGCTGATCGAGATATGGGAGTCGATTGGGCGGAGTTCCACATATGGCAAAAAGGACATGCGGATGAGTGTGACAAAAATTTTGATGGAACTTCTGGAGCCATGGAGATGCACGCTGCACTAATTATGTGGTGGCGATCAATTAGTGATTGCCAAATGAGATTCGTTTCCATGCTGAGTGATGGTGACTCAAAAACTTTTCAATTTTTGTCGGACAATAAAATATATGGTTCTGATATAAAAATCGAAAAGGAAGAGTGCCTGAATCATATTGCAAATAGGCTAGGCACATCATTACGTAACAAAGTGAAAGAATGGAAGGTGAAAAAAGTGACTCTTGGTGGGCGTAAGCAGGGAAGCCTTACAGATAAAAAGATCCCAAAGTTGCAAAATTACTATAGAAAGGCAATAAAAGATAATGTCCCTGATACCGATAAAATGAAGACTGCTATATATGCCAGCCTGATGCATTGCTCGTCAACTGACAAAAAGCCTATGCATGGTAAGCGTCCTGAAGGGGAATCATCATGGTGTTTCCATAAAAGAGCTATAGCCAAAGGTGAAACCCCAGGGTCACACAGTTCCAAGAGAACTTACTTGTCTCCACAAGTAGTGTAGAAAATTATGCCTGTTTATCAACTTTTAGCTTCATACACCATTCTTGAAAGATGCGTAGCAGGCAAGACGCAAAATTCGAATGAAAGTCTGCATAGCTGCAGTAAAGTTTGATTCTAATCAATGGGCACGGAAACAAATTAAAAAAAAACCTGGCATTTAAATTTTAAAAATTAAGGTTTATTAAAAAAAACATTTAAAGAAAACAGTTATTATACAGTTAGCAACACTCGGACATGACTTCACTCCGTCGTACCCAAAGACCGAATCCCTGCCACTTGCCATTCCACATTCCAAGGGGGAGGGAAACTACCCATTCCCCTTAGCTGGTGTCAATGGGCCTTCCCACTCCTACACCTCCCCTTAAAAGCTCATCCGTCATTCCAGGACGATGAAGCTGAAAAGAAACTATGAAAAAAAAACACATGCACACATACATGGCAAGAAACAAGATAACGAGAGAAATTTTTTTTTCAGGTATCATGTAAAAAGAGCTTTTGCTAATACAACTCCCAAAAAATAGATTTACAAATCACATTAATATGCTAGAAAATTAATATCCGTACAAGTTTTAACACAAATAATACTCAAAAAAAAAAATATTAAAATATAAAAAGAAGTTACCAAAAATATATCATAAAATCTAAAATAATTATACGACATGTACTAGCAAAGCATATTTAGAAGCCAAAGTTTTAATCTTTAGAAATTTCCAGAAATTATGGTACTGAAAAACGTTAAGTACATATATAATCATTGGCATAAATCTTATCTATTTAACAGGAGCAGGCAACCTGAATAATTCATTACTTTTACATGCTTAAACCTTCAGCCAAACGTTAATTCTTTTATTGTACCAGGTTTAAACATTTTAAAAAATTCTCTTTCTTTTTTCTTCCAATTTCTATGTAAAATGAAAGCAAGAAAATCCTTTTCAGTCCCAAGAGTGACAAAAACAATCAACGCATGTTATTGTCCATAAAATATCCTCGCGAACCTTAAGTATTTTCAATCCTGCCTTCAACTCCAAATTAACAATTCCTGTTATTGGATCACGACAACATTGCACCTGGGTTGAGTCAATAAAATTAGGAATACATTCCTTACGGGGGCAACCACGCCTAGTACTATACAAGATTCCTTTTTTTTTAAATTCACAAGTTAAGACAACCTCACCCTTGCTTTCTTTTTTATACCTTGTCCATTTGTTTGGACATTCGATCCATTAATTTTTACTGCAACCAAATCTCCGTTTGGAACATTCAATAAAGACTGTGTCTCAGGAAGTAGATCGGTGACCACTTCTTGGCTGCAAACTGATTTTGAATCTGTTGAACTAATAATTCCTTCTTTCTTTGAAGGTTCTCGAAGTTTCGCAGGATTGCGAATCATTTGCGAGTTTTCTATTAATACTTCATAATCAGAGGAACAGATTAACATGTCGTTAACCAAATTTTTAGAGACAGGCACAACACCGTGCCTAAAGTCATTCAATTCCATGTTGGAATCTTTTACTTCACCCATTTCATGCTCCCCAAATGCAGACGTTATTTGAATTGACCCTCTATTATTAATGCTTTGTCCTTCGACAACATCTGGTCTTACCACGGGCATCTGGGCACCTGTGTCTATGACAGCATTCACCATTTCTTGCTCACCCTTGACCTTGACGTAAACAACCCTTAAATCGTCCATTCCCTTTTCTTCCTTGATAGGAGTAGTTACTGGTATCGTAGCTTCAGCCATCAACACAGCAGGAGACGTTTCCCTCACATGTTCCTCGGCCCTCCCGATACTAATTCGGTAATTTGAAGATGTCTTCTTACGATCTTCTGCACAACTCGTCCGCTTGACATTCGACCGAATACTTTCGATCTCTAACCGCAGTTCATTCAATTCTGATTCCCAGCGCAGCTGCTGGATTGCGTGCTGCCTGGCGATTTTTTCCTCCTCGATTGCGAGCTGCCTGGCGATTTTTTCCTCACTTTCCCTTTCAAAGCGTTCCTCTAAAATAACAGATAACTGATCTCTAACGAACTCTTCTTCGTAATCTTTGCTACCGATTATGATATTCCTTAGCTCTATATTCGTCATTTTATCTGATACCTTTTGACCTAACTCCTCAGCCAACAAAACTAAATCCTGCTTTTTAGCTTTCTCCAAAAATGCCATTTGAAAATTTTCTTTTTCCAATATACCGCAACTAAACAAATAATCAAATGAAATAACACCCAGAAGGGATTGCTAAAAATTAAACACCACAAATATATCTTTGTTTAAAACACACAACAATAAGCATCCGCTACACTAACACAACACTCAATGAATTAGAGGAATTCCAGAATAATGTATTATATATTTCGCAATATACCAAGTGTACTTAAATAACTAATAAATAAAACTTAATATATTACTGATACACAATA
This sequence comes from Trichonephila clavipes, assembly GCA_019973935.1. NCBI lineage: Eukaryota > Metazoa > Arthropoda > Arachnida > Araneae > Nephilidae > Trichonephila > Trichonephila clavipes. Next base: position 287,345 of record BMAU01019830.1, read on the forward strand.
ATCACTTAAAATATTACTGATACACAAGAATCACTTGAAATATTACTGATACACAAGAATCACTTAAAATATTACCGATATACAATAATCACCTAAAATATTACTGACACACAATAATCACTTAAAATATTATTGACACACAATAATCTCCTAACCTATTTCTGATATACACAATATAATCACTTAAAATATAACCGACATGCACCACTTAATCTATTCCTGGCTGGAATAATAGAACACTACAAAATATATATTCGGTAGTTTTTCTCCAATTTAAACTGATAATATTTTTTTCACATTAATCGAAAATACTATGCGTACATAAGCACAAAATAATTTCATTGACATGAGATAAGTATTATTCTTTAGCATTAATTTTTCAATAAACTCAATTGCTATTCACTGACGTGAACTTATTATTGTGCATTACAAAAATAAATAAATACAATAAAGAAAAAAAAAAAAAACATACAATCTTTCCTTAATTTATAGAACTGATGTTCTAAAACACTTTCCATTTATATGGAACAATAATAAAAAAAAAAAAATATATATACTGATGTATATAATAATTCCCAATTGAACTGGCGTTCAAAAATTTTATAACTGCATGTGGATATGCAATAAAAATAATATACTGAGAGAATTAATGATTTTGAAGTTTTCCTTAATTCATAGAACTGATGTTCTAAAACTTACTTTCCATTGATATGGAACAAGAAATAATAAAAAATATACTGATATATAATAACTGAAATTTGAACTGGCGTTCAAAATTTTATAAATAACTGCATGGATATGCAATAAAATAATATACTGAGAGAATTAATGATTTTGAAGCTTCTTAATTTTTAGAACGGATGTTCTAAAACTTACTTTCCATTGATATGGAACAAGAATAATAAAATATATATACTGATGTATATAATTAATTCAAAATTGAACTGGCGTTCAACAAGTTACAACTGCATGGATATGCAGAGCAAAAAAAAAACGTACACTGACGTATACAAAAAATAAAATCAAAATTCTCTCTTAATAAATGGATATTAAACAGTATAATTTTATAAATTTCTCTCGTCTTACATTACAGGGAGTTGCAAGCAAAAACTCTTACCTGATTCATTTCCACGCGGGAATCCAGAAAACTCGAAATTTCTGGAACGTTCTTCCTGTGGGGTTTTCCACTAAGACTCGATCATTAACGGCTGCGCCAGTAAAGTTTGATTCTAATCAATGGGCACGGAAACAAATTAAAAAAAACCTGGCATTTAAATTTTAAAAATTAAGGTTTATTAAAAAAACATTTAAAGAAAACAGTTATTATACAGTTAGCAACACTCGGACATGACTTCACTCCGTCGTACCCAAAGACCGAATCCCTGCCACTTGCCATTCCACATTCCAAGGGGGAGGGGAAACTACCCATTCCCCTTAGCTGGTGTCAATGGGCCTTCCCACTCCTACAGCTGCATTTGGCGAAAATGCCCAAAAGAGGTATTCGTCTCCAAAAGAAGGCTGGAAATAGCAGTAACGGATGCCATCGAAAAGCACAATTTGGGCTATGTGAAATCTTTTGAAGCGAAAGAGGACTCATGTCTATATGACAGTTTTTCTTTGACTATTGCAGAAAGACAAGATAAACGACGCATTTCTCAGAATATTTCTACGAAACAAAAGAAAAGGAAAAGAAATGCCACAAATACAAATGCAGCCTATAGTGCCGGTGCTTTTTAAATTTTTTTTATCAGACTTTGCAAACAGTTTTCTTGTTATGTGTAATTAGATTTGTTATTTTTTTGAATTTTTGTAATTTAATTGTATTGAAATACTTTATTTTTACTCATTGTGATTAATGAAATACATAATATATTATCTGGTTGATGAAATAATAATGAAATACATTCTGTTAATTTACTTTAGATTTTATTGGAATGTGTTCTTGCTTATATATATATACTTCAATTTTTATCACTATATATATTACATGTCAATGTGACTGTTACAATATAAATATTGCAAAATCTTATACATATATTCTATGTTTATCTTACCTTTATGATATTAGTGTTTTTCGAATTTATATGAATGTCTTTAATTGTTTTTAAAAAAACTAAGTTTTTTCCTTTAGAATAAAAATAGCTGTTGTTCTAAAAAATGAAAGCTTCCTCGAAAGCATTGAATTTTTGTAATTTAATCCCTTTGAAATACTTTATTTTTACTCATCATGATTAATGAAATATATAATATACTATCTGGTTGAGATAAAACAATGAAATACATTCTGCTAATTTACGTCAGATATTATAAGAAAGTTCTAGCTTACTTCAATTATTATCACTGTATATACCACGTGTCAATGTGACTGTTACAATAAATATTGCAGAACCTTATGTATATATATTCTGCATCTATCTTATATTTGTATCATATTAGTGTTTTTCAATTTCAAATTCATATTTATATATTTAATTTTTTTTTAAAAAAAAAAAAAGTTAATTTCCTTTAAAATAAAAAAAGCTGTTTTTCTCAGAATCAAAAATTTACCTCGAAACCAAAACTCAAAATGTTCCATGCGTTCCAATTTTTGTCGAATTATAGCAAAACTTTCCAAAAGTATTCATCTAATGTATACTTATAAATTCTTGGATGCATTGTAGTAATAGTGATAGGGTGAAAGAAGAAATGAAAGTTTTTTATGTAGGAAATCATTAAAATTCTTGAAATTTTTATATAAAAATTTGCGTTTACCCATATTTTGTAAATTATCATATAAAACATTACATTGTATGCATACATTTGTAAAGAATTGCTTAAATAAGTTAAATCAGGTGAAAATATGAAATTTTAAAAAAAAATAAAACGCATGGAACGTTTTGAAATTTTTAAATTTTCGTTAAAAAATTTTTTTTAATTTTAAATTTCATAAAAACTAATCATTTTTTAATCACCAAATTTTTTATATGGTTTTAGTTCTAAGTTACATACAGCCAGTAAAAATTTGGGGCATGTTTGTAAAAAATTAAAAAAAAAAAATACTGTCCACTGTAGCCTTAAAGTAATATATATTTTACTTTCTTTTCTCGAATTTTTTTAAAATTTTGAACCGATTGCAAAATGCGGTGACGGTTTTCAAGACAAAATATAGATCTCAGCCAAATATAGAAAATGTACTCAGAGTGTTAATTTCTAATCGTAAATCTTCCTTAGAAAGACTTTCCTCTGCAAGGCAAGCCCATGGAAGTTGCTAATACTTATGAAACTTGCTCATAATTTAGTAATTATAAATTAGTTATAAAATACCTTGTGCAACACTGATACATTACAATTATACTGTCTGAAGTACCCGCTCTTCGAACGAGTTCATTTTTTAAAAAACTAAAACATTCTTGATAAATAGCTGAATTGTCAGGAAAGTAAACCCAAATGCTCGACCATGTTTATGAAAATGTAAAATGATATTTTAAAATGAATGCTCATATTATAATTAGTTTTTAGTGAGAATTGCAATTTTAAGCCTCGCAGAATTAGCATTTAGAATAAATGTTAAACATTGAATAATAAAATAAAATTCCGATGAAGAATAAGAGTGTTATTTTTAAGATTTAAAGCGAAAAGACTTCAAAATGTTTTATCCCGGGGTCAGACGCATACTCGATACTCGCGTTAATGGTCACGCGGGGTGATTGAGTTACCCGAATCCTTTTCTTTTAATAATTATTTTATTGTACACGATACAAATCGTGATACCAGTGAATAATTTAAGAGAAATTAAACTTACCTACTTTTAAGAACTTTTCATATTTTCTTTGGTAACAAATAGACACTTATGTCAGAATTAACGATTTCGTGATCTGTGTGTCCCGCGTGACCACTCCCGGGTTAAAAGTGCATTCATTATGATAATATGTATGTTACTACTAAAAATTGTGTAAAACGTTTTTCATTATGATTTATATGTTTGAGAATACTTATAAAAATAAGTCTTGGTCAAGCAATCCTTCAAAGTGCTCTCCGTGGTTTTCCAAGTATCATAAAACTCTTTTGCATGGAAAAAAGCACAACAGAGAAATACATTACTTACAACTTCCCTAAAGGAGAAACAAACACATCAAGAGAGGGGTCTTAACTAACTGTATCAATAACTTAGAAGGTCAAACAGATTATCAGCAAAAACAGATTACATCTATAATGTGCAGTATTTCAAAATTATCACAGTGATGAATTTTTTATGTTCTCAATTTTTTTTTTATTCTGGGTATGGTATTTGTTTTAACACTGAAAGAGCAGTATTTTAGGTTTAAAAAGACAACGTAATTAAAAATTTCTCATTGTGGGATTGCAGCAAATTAAATAAAAGGTTTTTTTATTTGGTTATAGGATCAAAGATAGCTAATTAGGTATTGAAGAAGTTTTTATTTTTGAAGACTTATGTCGCGCGCCTATAAATTATATTAGAGTAAAAGTGCATTTTTTATTATGTCTGAAAGTATTTTGTTTTAATTTATTCCAGTAAATTAATTATTTTTTAAATCTTTTATTTTCGATATGCTCGCGCCCCGCTCGTAAGGGTATTGTGCCCCCCCCCCTCAGTGGGCGCGCCCCACAGTTTGAGAAACACTGCATTAAGTATAAAAATTGAATCTACTTTACTACTCATATTTGATGGATATTTTGTCTTATTAGTAATTGACCTGCATTGTTTAAATTAGATTTATTACAGTACTTATACATATCATCACAACCTTTTGGTAACATTATATGAAACAAAACACATAATTCCCAATTCATCGCATAACCCACATGCAAAATTGGCACTGCCAACTTGACGAGTTATCTTGTAGCCATAAAATGTATGTACAGATTTATCTTATAATATAGTGCAGAAAGGCAGTGGCATAACGGAGAACATTTGTGGCTCCAAGTTGGATTTTACAAAGGGTAGGTACTTCGCGGTAACAGGCTATGGGCCCCTTAAGACCCTCCCACTGCAATATGGGGGTGTATGTTATGCCACTGTAGAAAAGCTATGCTTTCATGACCATAATACCTGTTTCATTTCATATAATCTTGCCCAAACTTTTATGATAATGTGTAGATTCTAACAATTAGCACAGCTTTGGTACAAAACCTTCTGTATGTAGATATGTTGTACTTGAGCGGAAACGCGGAAGAAATTTGCCATAATATGTAAGTACTGATTTATCTTATAACATACTGGTGAAAGGCAGTGGCGCAACAAGGAACATTAAATCCTCCTGCAAAGTCGGGTTTTGAACCCCCAAGTTGGATTTTACAAAATGTAGGTACTCGGCGGCTGCCAGACTTTGGGCTCCCTGGAACCCTGTGCCCCCTCCCTAATATGGGGGTGTACGTTACGCCACTGCAGAAATGTGCTGCATAGTAATTTGATTTCATTCAAAACTTTTGTGATATTTCTAAAAAATCTTATTAATCAGATTTTTTTTTGATTTTTTTTTATAATAAAGACACAAGACCAGTCAAAGTACGTTTTAATTCACAACATAGTGATCTTCTGGTTTATAACACACGCTTAATGTAACCAGTGTTTTGCTTATTTGGACGAAAATGAATTATATATATACCAGATTCATGGTATTTAACCCGATTTAATCTATTTTACATTTTTATTTATTTTTCCATTCAGGACCATGATTACATATATGTGATTACTTCAGGGAATTATGTGAGATTTTTTCCCCTTTCTATGTCCGTAAACATACTGGTGTTATATGGATTTGGAATGATTATAAACCATTAATTTTTTGGCGTATTTTATTACAGCAATTAAAATGGAGTTAGGCTTAACAGCTGAAATATACTGGTCCTGAACAGGTTGGAGAAAATTTAGATACTTACATATTATCGCAACAATACCAACATTCAAAACAATTTGCGAAGTTGGTAAACCTGATTTTCCATATGTTGTACATGCTAATTTTTTTTTGTTACAACCATGTGCTTCATTTCATATAATCTCGCCAAAACAGTTGCGATAATATGTAAGTACCAAAAAATAAAGCTTTGGTACAAAAACTCCTGTATGCAGGTATGTTGCACATGAGCCGAAACACGCAATAAATCTGTGCAGTCTGATATACAAGAAGCACCATAATAATAAAACACAAGGAATTCTTTTTCCAATCATAGGTTTTGCATTTTTTCGCGTAGATCAAGATTTTGGTATTTTAATTACTACTGTATTAGCTGGCAAAATATATTTACTGACATAAATACTTTTTTAACAGATTAAAGCATAAATGAAGAAAGTTTATTCTTTTTAGATAATGAGACATTGAAAATTAATACCTAAAGCTGTCCGATTGTTTCAGTGCGGAAAAAGTGAAAGAGACGTGTGTGTGTATCTCAGAAAATTATTATAATACTTACTCATATTCAATTATACTTATCGACTTTTAATATCAAGTTTTCTTCCATGGATTTACATAAGCAGAAAAACAAGATAGGGTATAAAAACCATCCTTAAATAACTCTTTTTTAAACATTTCAGGTTGGGGGGAAGAGACAGCTTGTCGTTTTTAGTTTTTGAGTATTGAAATTAATGTTCTAATTTGATATCGGTACACTACGTACCAAGTGTTGTTGTTGACAATTGTCAAATAGGGCGATAACATAACAATACGGTTACCAATACATTTAAATTTGGTTCTGTGGTTGTCATTCATTAGTTTTTTTTAATTTTATTCTTTTTTATAATTTTTTTTATTATGTATTGTGTATATTGTTTGATATTATTATCCGAGGATATTAAAATGAATTTTTATTGATTTATATTTACTGCAGTATTCTTATTAGTTTCGGAGAATTTTAAGTAGAATTTTTTCCCAAACTTAAACATTTCAATGCTTCTCGTTATCTAGATTGTAGTTTATTCATAAACACATAATTCAAATATTATTGGCGAGTACTAAGATTTTTTAATTGAAGAGTTTTGTTACTCCGCTTTAAATTTTTATGGACTAAAAAGATTACCAAATTCGCACTTTCTGTCTATGTTTACAAATAATATATTTTTTCAATTATTGTCCTATATTGAGAACTTGCTTATCCTAGATTATGAAATTTGATACGCATGGCAGCAAAATGAAAATAGTTTATATACAGGTTATATAACTTGGCGTCTGTATGTTTTATTGCAGATGTTTACAATGCAAATTTGTATGGACACGATAGAAAATCTACCAGAAATAATTATTTTTTTCTCTTACAGCAAATTGTAGTTTTATTTCAACTTTATTTTTAATGAATGCATTTTTAAACGTTCCAGTCAATAAAATTGAGACAATTAAAACTTGGAATTTTCGGATATATTGAAAATTTTTCGAGTTATTTTATATTTCTTTAAATCCTGGTACTCATATTTTTCTTACTGGTTTTCTATAATAATAGTACTTAACATTTGTGCTCCTTTTAAAATTAATTTAATTTCTTTTTTGTCTAGAATAAGCTATTCTACTAAATTATTTACGTGTTGAGTTCTTAGTTTGAAACCATCATCTTGGATTGAAAACTATAGGATGCCAAAATTTTATTTGTAGCGATTTCAACACCGCGTCTAAAGGACGATTGGTGCATAGTAGACTGACAACAAATTAACTCTCCTATATGTATATATATATTGTTCCAATGTGTGGTATTTTGTGAACAGTAATTTTTATAAATGTTAATTTCATCTCAAGATCTGGTGCCCATGGTAGCTTAGTGGTCGAGGTAATGAATTGGCGTGTCAAGAGTTCCAGCCTAATGCTGCTGAAGACCCGCCCTGCTGTATAGGGGAGCGATGCACAATAAATCTGTCGACAGCTAAAACGCACTCCTGCTGTTGTAGTGTGGTAGTCGTCTGACCGGTTCAAGATTACGAGGTCCATCGCCCAAAGACCTTGTGTAGCTGAACAGTGCCACGTTAATACTCTCTCACACAACAAAACATGATTTCGTGCGTATTACTTAGAAAATTGTTTTTAAGAACCTTTAACCATGTTTTTAAATTATGAATGCTTTATTTTTAATTTGCATTAATTTCATTTCTTCTTGTAAGCTAAATCTTCATTTTTAATATTTCCATTTATAATCTATTTTAACTTTTGCAGTTTTGAATTTCTCTCTTTATATATATATATATATATATATATATATATATATATATATATATATATATATATATATATATATATATATTTTGAAGAAGCCGGTCACTCTTCACCCCAGTTACAAAGAACCACTTGCCCTTTGACGACAAACGTTGTGAGAATTCCAGACTTTGCCTTGATTGCTGGGAAGTAATTTCGGAACTGGGTCCTCGGCGTCACAAAGAGACACTTCAGCAATGTGTTTTCGCTTACCCCCGATCCCGATGACAACAGCGCGTCTGGAAACATACAATGTGTACCCAGACATCGGCGCCTATGGGGCTAAAGTTGGAATTTGTCGAGACCGATGGGGTCGGCAAAGGGCCAAAGATAAAGACAGCCGAGTCCGACAAGAACGGCAAAAGGACAAAACATCCGAGGATGATGAGGCGATATATAAAGGGAATGAGAGAGTCCGCTTTCACCTGCCTGTTCACAGCAAACTTCCACTGGTTTTCCTCCTCAGACTTTCACGTCATCCCGCCTCCTACGCCCTGCCACCACGTCATCTTCTACGTCACTCAGCCAGCCAATCAGGTAGCTTCGTGCTTCCCATCATGGTATTTCCACTTCACCAGGCAACATTCACTCTTCATGTTATGGGACGGAGGAATGCTTCGCGTTCCATGTCCCAATAAATCTTACACAGTCTTACACAGTCGGAGAGGGAGGATTGCGTTTTGGAGGGTGCTGTTGTGAACCCCTCGCAGCGAGTGGAGTTTGTTTTGAGAGAGAGCGGTTGTGAAGCTCCTCCTGCGAAGAGACTGAATATTGAGGGAGCCCTCGTGAGGTCCCTTCCGCGAAAAACGAAGGAAACCGCGGAATCCATATTGGAGAGATCCGGCACGTGCTGAGTTCCGCTCATCGAGGAGAGTGATACTTTAGTCCGCAAAGTAAGGCGGGTTTTGAGCCATCCAACTCTCCTCGTACTAGGTGTAGAATTGCCGAGAGTGAACCTTATTTTATTTACCTATCCTAGTAATTAAGTGTGATAGAATATGTTCTTGTATTTTGATAATATTCTTACTGAGAAATAAATAGTTTTAACTCAGAGCTGTATGGAGTCATTACAATATATATGTATATATATATATATTATAGATACAAAATAATCTACAAATTTCACACTTTTTGCCAAAGACCATTTCATTCACATAGTAGTCTTTGTCGTCATGTTCAAAACAGCCATACGGGGGGAGCATGAAACTTTTAAGATTCCTCTCAGAAATAGCTATTTATAAATTCTTCAGTATATAACTTAGATGACTCATATATCATAACATGTAATTTATTTGAAACACACTGTTTGAAAAGCATTTTCACTTATATTTAGTAAGATATGCTGTTTAATCTTATGTTCCTTTACACATTAGGACTTCCTATATTTAAAACGATTGGATGTATATTACATAAAAATATAAGCTATGCTGTACAAATAAAGATGGAGTTGATGATAATATGGATTATAGATAGTATTTAGAATAAATTCAAGAAAGAATAACTTATAGTGGCATGTTGTTTCAAAAATTGCACTTGTATTCTTGTCTTTCTTTAATGTCGGACATGTATGTGTACAATTTCCAGAACAAATATTTCGAAGATATGATTTAGTTAGTTTTATTTTTCTTGTTTAAGGTGAATCATAAAAAAAATGCTGTGCACTAGTAAAATGGCTAGATTATGGTTCAACTGCTCCTTAGATGTTAATTTTTCTTCTAAATGAGCGCTGAAAACTTCTCGAAAAACTCCTTCCAGTTGGTTAAAAATTTGTGAATTTTAAATATTTTGTAAATGTAAAAATCTACTGTTTTAGTTGTTTTTACATTCTTCTAAGGACTAAAATTTTTAAATATTTTAATTTTTGATTTAAAAAAAACATTAACTTTTAAGCACTACAATATTTGTTTTCTTTGGTGATAGAGTATAAAATCAGTTAATATAAAAGTGAGCTTGATTTGTAACATATACTACAATACATTTTTATTTCCATCTGAATGGATTACATCAGAGTCCCAGTAGCTCAGTTGATGAGTGTTGAGAGCAGAGGTTGTATATGTATCGATTAGGGAGCCTAATGAGATTTATTTTAGTCGGGTTTCTATGTTTTAGAAGTTTTTTTCTTGTTACATAATATGTAAAGAAACTATTCCTTTCTTTTTTATATTTAGAAATTTTTAATATGAAAAGTCTGTTATTCATCATAATGTTTCCAAGACACTTATTGAAAGACTGATTTTAAATAAAAGTTAATTATCTGTTTGTATAGGATTTTAAAGAGACAATCTATTGATTTTTGAAATATAACTTTCAATGGGCCAAATTACTTACACATTTGATTAACTATTGCATCGAATCTATTTTTGTTATTTTCAAAGATTTAAATTTGAGCTCTAAGTTCAAAAATAATACAGTTTATGATCACATTACAGTTGCATTTTTAAAACCAAAAAATATATTTTTGTTGGAGCATGCGTATTACCTCAAAAATATTGGCGACATTATATAAAATGAAGCACATGGTTGTTAATTCAGCGCGTACGAGTCATGGCGAATTATCTTGAACGTTGACACTTTTGCGATGATACACAAGTGGCATTTTACAACACAACAAATGCAAAAATAATTTATATTTTCGAAGTTATATATAAGTGGTAAACACTTCATAAAATGTAAATTAAATAATATATAAGATGGTTAAAATGAAATTTACAAATTAAGTATCACATTTTAAGATCCCTTTGAATTTGATTTGATGTATATTTTTATGTTAAAAATTCGTATTGTATACAACAGTATCGTAAATAAATTCCATACATACTCATATTTGACCCATAAAAACTCCTAAATGAGTGCATTACACACTCATTTTGCTCTTATATTCTTAAATTTGATTCAGTAATGGGTTTAAAATTGAGTAGAATACGCTTTTCTCAAATTTGAGTATGTTTGCATCGGAGCTATTTGGAGTATGTGACGTATTCAAAAGTGAGTATTTTGTACTCAGTTCTGAATACCGGTTTTTCACAGAGTAAAAGTATTTTTAAATCATATTTAATATATGTTTGTGTGTTTGCTATATTCTCTTATTTCATTAATAATTTATTAAGTATATTTCATTTTAAAGAATTTACTTACCTTGTGAAGAATATTTCTTAAAATTATATATATTTCGCATTTCACTCAGTCCACTATTTGGTTAGCTAAAAAAACTTTGATGTGGAAAGTTCCCAATTGTAAATTTTTGTTTTCAGCATTCGTAAAATGTAACTAGAGGTGAAAAAATAGCCAAAATAGGAATGTGTTAACAAGACTGATTGTATACAGCTTTTAAAATTATATTTTAATGAAAAGTATGAAAACGTTCAGATTTCTCTGCACGGCGAAGGCATTTTTCTACACAACTGTTGAAAGATAATTAATAAAGAAATAATACTCAAAAAATGCATGAGAAAAAATAAGCAATACTTCCTGTTATAAAATACCTTCTTCAGTACTGATACATTAAACGTATACTGGCTGAAACACCGACTCTTCGCACGAGTTCATTTTTTAAAAAAGTAAGGCATTATTCGTGATATAATAGCTGAACTGTAAGGAGAGTAAAACTGCGGGCACGACATTGTATACAAAAATGTAAAATGATTTTTTTTAGATAAATGCTAGAATTGTAAATAACTGTTTAAAATAACTGTAATTTTAAGAATCACAGAATTAGCATTTAGAATTAATGTTAAATAATGAAAAAGAATATAAAATTCCGATAAAGAATAATTGTGTTACTTTTTAACATTTAAAGCGAGAAGACTTCAAAATGTTTTAACCCGGGAGCATGCGCGTACTCGATAATAACGCTATGGTAGTGCGGGGGGAATCAGTCACCCCACTCATTTGTTTATAATTATATTTACTGTGCACGATACAAATCGGAATTCTAGTGAATATTTTAATTTATAGAAAGTATACTTACCTTCTTTCAAGGATTATTCAATTCTTTGATGATTTGAGAAAAAATCCAATAAAACTGAACTAAAATGATGAAGTACAAGACCATAATAAAGGACGCAAATCAGACACTTTTCACTAATATTACAGAAATGTTAAATCCATCAATTCTTTTCCATATATTGTAAAACTCTATTACTTACAATTTCCCTAAGCGAAAAGCAAACGCATAAAAGATGGGACGGAACTAATATTGAATAAGCATACCATAAGATTGAAGGTCAATCAAATGATTAGCAAACGTACTATGCAGCCTGGCTGAAAAGTGAATCATGTCTTTCTTTTCTTTTTCTACAACTAATGTACAGTATTTCAATAATAATTAGAGTGATGAATTGTTTATCTTCTTAGAATTTTTCTCAGGGTCTGGGTTTCGTTTTTTTTAACGAGTAATATTTTATGTTAAAACGTAATAAAAATATCTCTCATTGAGGAAGTACAGCAAATAAAACAAAATATTTTTTTTCTTTAATTTAGTTTTGGGATCAAATGATTTGATGACGGAAAAAAGCCAGATAATAAACATAAATTATGTCAGTGTTGATGTGTGTATTTTTTTTATTATGGAAGAAAGCATTTTGTTTTACTTCTCTTTCCGGTTATTTTTTTTAAAAAGAATCTTTAAATTTTCGATATGCTCGCGCCCCCTTGTAGGGTCATCGCGCCCCCCCCCAGGGGGCGCGCCCCACACTTTGAGAAACACTGGTGTACTGCTATTGTGCATATCTGCCCACAACATCACGCTTGAGCCATACCGATCACGTTCACATGCAAACTTTTGTGCATAACGTGTTCCCCGCTCTCTCCACAGGAATGGTAGCCATACTCACTTGTCACAATGAAACGATATTCGTCTCAGGACATCACTCTAAACCCAATTTTGGTGATCCCAAATAGCATGTTCGTTTAATCAATGTAATCTGTTTTGACGATGGTGGGGTAGAAGTAGGATGGATGCAATGAACGGTGTTCCGTGCATACAAACCAAATTGATTTACTCGTCGCGAGATAGGTCTTGCTGAAACATGCGTACCGGTAGTAGTTGCAAGGCTTGCAGCTATTCTGCTAGGAGTAAAATTTCTTTTCCTTTCTGCTATGAAGGCTACATAGCGATCCTCTAAAGGTATGGCGTTCCTACCTTGCCCCTTGGCATCATTTCGCAAAGCATTTTCACCATCAGTGACCTTCTTTAATCGCGAGATGATACTTTTTGATACACTCATTGCAACAGCTAAAGTTGTGACACTATGACCTGCTTCCTGTTGTCTAACTGCTCGTCCTCGATCGTAATCATTCTAATGATGTCTCGTTGGCTTTTTTCTCTTAATTATTGAAAGAACCAAATAGAATTTCAGGGAAGAAACTTTTATAACATTCAGAGTACATTTTCGTCCAACATTAAGCAGCATGAATTTTCGTATGAATTATGAACTTGCATACAATGTATTTTATACATATAACGGGTCCTCGTCTACCACGTTCTCTGAACTTGCATTTGCTTTTATTGGTCAGCTGTCTGAGACGCAATTTTTCACAGAAATCCATTGTTCTTTAGCTATTGTCAAACAGTGTAAGTAGAAAAGTATTTTAAAAATAAAAACTATATATATTGTTGCTGATGTGTGTATGATGAACTGTAAAGCAAGGATCAACACAAAGTGCTGGGTTGTTAGGACACACTGGACAAAAATACCTAGTCTCTCCTGACGTTTTTTTTTTTTTTTTTTGCTTTGTACACATTCTACATGGCTTTGTAGACAGATTTTTTTCCGTGAGAGAAAGATGCTCCAGAGAGGAGTATTGAAAATCAGTTGTATTTATGTTATAGTTGCTGCTTTATCCTGCATTGATGCCGTCACAATTAAATAAATGCATAATAACTGATTCCCTAAACTGATGCCTCCTCATCTGTATTTTTACCTTGATTTCTTTTATTGTACGTTGTTTAAATTCTGCAGGAAGATTTTGAAGTAGGATAGATATAATTTTTTGTATCAACAGATGGTTTTCCTGTGGCCTGCTAATTATTATATATATAATTATTAGTCCATTTTCCCCCACTTTTACAACTGTTTATAACAACCATCGTCTTGTAGGTATTGCCTAGGTCTTATAGCCCTCTTTTGCCGTCTTATAGGTTTTTTATTACACACCTGTATGAAAATCTGACAGAAATTGAGGAAATTAAGAATTTCAATGCAAAAGAAGAAATTAAGTGCCAGAAGAAACTAAGTGTAAAAGCAAGCAAAACGAAAAGAAAATCTTTGTATGTAAATTTTTTTATTAAAAACAAAAATACTACAACAGAACTCGTAAGTGCCACTGAGCACAATAATTTTATTCAGTGATGCCAGGCCACGAGTGATCTCGTAGTGCTTTGCTTTTAAATAAAATTACTGTAATTGTAATTAAAATTTCCTATCTATAACTTAATATTATTATGAGTCGTAACATTTCATTTTTTCTTTAAAATAAAACCTTGGTACTCAAGGTAAGCAGCTCTAAATTTACCCGGCAGTCAATAGGTTACGACAAAGCCACCAGTCACGCTTCAAAAATATCTCCTGTCCTCGAGAGCAGAATAGATCGTGGACTCGTGGTTATCTTTTATTCTGCTAAGTAGTAGATTGACGTCATGCACATCACTGAACACCTACCATGTAGACCACATTAAATATGTCGATGATCAAATTCCTCACGTTGTCTTAGTGTAAAAGTGTAGAGTGTGGGATTCTAGCTCAGGGGTTGTCCTCGTCACTAGACAAAGATTAAAAACTAGCATGTTTCTCACCAATAGACCTATTGAAGCTTCAAAGTGCGTTATTAACAAACAGTGAGTCAATTTTGCCCACGAAAAGTTCCTCATGAACAGTTAGAGGGCTGTATTGATAATATTTGAAAACTATACATAAAATATCCAGATATGAATCGCTTAAACCATAGTTCGTTCCAATAAAATTATTCGTTGAGTAATCATTTATTGAAGAAAAATAAATCCAGTAACCACTGATTTTTTGGTTAAATGAGCCATTTTAAATTTTAAGACAAGCATTATTTCCAAACGATGCGTTCACTACTCTAATTTAATTTTGCCATTTTAGCTGATAACTATCTTTCGGTTATTTTATTTCGTCTTCTTAAGTTGGAGAATTTTGACGGAGAGGAAGCTACTACTGTTCTGTAAGGATGAAATATTAGTTTTTACAGTGCGCTCAGACTGTCAAGTAGAAAAAAAGGAGAATTAAAGGAGTAACATTTGAAATAATCGAAAAAATTAATGAATGAGAATTAACATTTTTTTTTTTTTTTTACTTTTTAATTTAGAGTCAGTTTATACTCTGCTCACATTTAATTAAAGGGGGAAGGATTTTGAGATTTTTAAAAATCTTCATAAATCTTATTATCTTTCTTTAGTTCCTTTCTAATAAAACTTTTTTAGGGATTATATTGGAGAATCATTATGCTTTAGTGAATAGAACTTCCGTTCTTTATATCTGTCAAAACTTATTTCCTAATTTATTCCTAAGCGCATCTGATTTGACACATGACACGTTTGATGAATCATTACACTATAAGGATCAGAGAAACGATAATCATTCAATACCTGATCACATTTTTCCTTTGGATTCATTAAAATCTCTTCTTTGGAAGATGTTGTGTTTTCTTAATAACATTTTATACTTTTCTTGTGAAGACTCATATGCTTTAGACGCCTTAACGGGCACATAATTTTGAAAAAAAAAACGGACATAAAAAAGTGCCTATTTTTTATTTAAGAAAATTGTATGTAAGTATAAGTTCAATATATAGAAATTTATTTTTAAGTTTTGTGGAAATTTTTAGCTTGAAATGCAAAAAAAAAAAATATTTTTTTAAGAAAAGTCAGCATTTTTTAGGGCTATTATAGTAGTTGGAAATGATGGGTCCTGTATAATTTCGCGAATATTTTCACTTTGTCGATTAGAAGCTTCAATAGAAGAAAGAGAAAATATTTTATCATTACGATAGTAAAAAGTTGACTTTGTTACGATGTATGATAAAATTTGGAAAAAATGCAAAAAAAAAAAAAAAAAAGGAACAAGCGTGTGCTAAAATTTTTTTATTTAAAATATAATTACATGAAGACACAAGTACATTGTAAACACCGTGCAAAGGATTCCTGTGTTTTACATGGAGACACATTCAGGAAAACAAAATAAGTACATTATAAACACTGTGCAAAGTATTCTTGTGCTTTACATGGAGACACATTCAGGAAAACATAATAAGTACATTATACCAACACCGTGCAAAGTATTCCTGTGTTTTACATGGAGACACATTCAGGAAAACAAAATAAGTACATTATAAACACCGTGCAAAGTATTCTTGTGCTTTACATGGAGACACATTCAGGAAAACATAATAAGTACATTATACCAACACCGTGCAAAGTATTCCTGTGTTTTACATGGAGACACATTCAGGAAAACAAAATAAGTACATTATAAACACCGTGCAAAGTATTCTTGTGCTTTACATGGAGACACATTCAGGAAAAACATAATAAGTACATTATACCAATAGGATTATATTAAAAATGTTCTTCATCAGTTTCATCAATTGCATAATGTCCAAAGGGATAACAATTAATCCCATCATCTAACATATATTTTTTATCATAAAATGGTGTGAGCCCAATTTTATTTTGAGCTACTGTTTTGATATCATGATTTTTGGTAACTAAGATATTTTGCTTATGTCGTAAAAATAGTCTTTCACTTAAAACAGATTTATATAACTCAGCATCAAAATTTTCAACGCAGGATTTTTATACCTTTAGCTGTTTTTTTGAATTGTTACCGAATACCATGCAGTACATTTTACATTTTAATCCTATAAATTATTTTATGGGTTCACATGTTTCATTTTTTAGAGCCCCTAAGCGACCCTCATTGCTTACATTAAATAAATCATGGTCTTTAGGGTAGTTACTATAGTCCATTATATCAGAAAAGTTTTTTTAATATTAGTATAAACACTAGGTGCTTTAATTTCTAAATACAAACTATCGGTGTCTGTGTAAAGTAAGGTGCATTTTGTGCCATAATATTGTTTAAAATAGTTATAATACAATTCATACATTCGAAGTTTGGAAAGTTCTAAAATTGTAAACCCGATATAAATTGGTTTGTCTAAATGTATTTTTTTTTTCATTAATTTAAATATTACAAAATTTTCATTAACAATTTCAAAGTACTCTAGTAATGGACTTAAAAGTCTTTTTTTTACATTGATTTAAATTAAATGCTCCCTCAATATTAATTGTTTTCTAGGATTTTGTAAGCTCTTTCCAAACCATGCATTATTCATTAGTTTAAAAAGATCTTTTCAAATTTATTTCTTGTAGACATTCTTTTTTCATTATTAAACCGCACATACGATTCGAGCCAATTCTCTTGTTTAAATCCTAATACACGATGAATCTTCTTAACGATTAATCCTTTTTTGCACGTAAAATTTTAGGTTTAGGTAATGAACAACAAAAATTAGTTTTAAAGGTAAAGCTTGGTGTAAGTTTTCGGTTTTGTGTGGGAAAATGTATATCCCCTTCTTCTATTAATTTTTTTGATATGGAGAAAGCATATCATATGTAATTGTTAAATGGTCAGCCGCTAGCGGGAAATCATGAAGGTCGTGCAAGGAAGCAGGGTATAATATGTCTACCTCTAAAAATATCCTACGGTATCTGTAGATGACAATGTAAAAGACATCCAAATTTCTTACTTCATCTTTGGTTAACCAGAAAAAATGTCCAATGGGAAGAGGTTGTGACATCGCATATCCATATAAATTATTTGCATCAACAGCAATAATATAGCTCTCTTCTTCGTGTTTGTTAAATCCGGGAATAAAAGGATTATTTGCTAAAGCATACCGTTTACCTACAAAACAAATGCCTCCTCTTATACTATTTTCGATCCAAAGATACATATTTATATCACTAAACAATTCTAATTCTACTTTTGTATATTTAAGTCCTGCGTTCCAAGTTAGATCAGCTGCTGTTATAAAATGACATGGGTCAAGTTTGTAAAATTGTAAGCACTTTTGACGAAAGGAAGTGAAAACTTCTGCAAGTAAAATTACATCTAATTGCTGATAAAGTTGTAAATAGTCTGCAAATTTTTTACATTTAAACGTTCGAAACACCAATAAAGCAAAGTCATAATCTTCATCCTTAACAGGAGTACTTGATAAATTGTTAAAAAATGCAGCTTTAGGTGGTAAACATGTTTCGTTTAAGATTTCAGGATTAGAAAAGTAAGAATAAGGGAAAACGCCTTTTCTCTTCAGTAAAAATTTGTTTTTTTCATTTGAATAAAATTGCTTAAAAATTGGAAAATGATGATTTGATTTTTGTAAATTTTCAACTAGTGTGGATAAAGAAGTGTTTAGAAATTGATAACTATCAAGAAATTTAATTTCATCTAATTGAAAACATGTAAATTTATTGGAATTAACTGAATTATGCGAATTGAATTTGTATATTTTTCACTTAATTGTTTTAATATCAAATGACTATCATATCCTCTAAGATTATGGATTATTACGGGAATGAAATATTTTTTTGATATTGTAAATTGCAGGCATTGTGGGCAAAACCTCTAAATATCCCCGTGAAGTGGCAATGATCTCGAACTATTATATCGGTTTCTTTAAGTACCTGATCACAAATGTGACATCTGTCTTTTAATAATCTAGTAGTAGAAACAATAGGTTTTATATTATGCATTTTTTCTATTAAATCACTACAAAGTTTTTTAAATGATAAAGAAAGTTTTCAACGGCGGTTTCACCATAATAAAACCTTTAAAAAAAAAATTATTTTATTTTCAATATCTAAACATATCATACTATAACTATATGGAATGTGTTTTTCGAGTGGAATTGTAAGACTTGTGCTGTGTAAAGTATTTGAAAGTGGTGATAACATACATTCAAAATCTGTAAAAACTACGAACGGATGATAAAAAAGATTTTGAAAAGTTAGTAAATTGTATTTTACTATCATAGATTGTAGGCATGGTTACTTTTTGTGCGCTATTTTTAAGACACAAGGTTTTGTGTGCAGATAATGTAGATTCTCTTTGAAAACCACACAAAACAGTTTTCACAATACTTGTGAATTCCTTTCTTTTGGTTAAAAGACTATTAAAATTTTTAATCAAAAATAATGTTGTTTATACAATAATAAGTTTATTGTTTTTTTGTGTATGTTTTTACTTGTGTAAATCGGAAAAACATCTTCATTGAAACTATATACATTAATATGTAAGTGATTGGATTTTTCGAATTTTTTATTTGACTTACTTCTACAGGGAAATTTAAAAGTCATATTTTAAGCGACATAAATATTGATTGTATTTTTGAGGTAAATTAGAATTAGTTTTGATGGATATAGCGCTGCAGCAATGCAGTATAGGAAACATCGATTCTGAGTGCATTTTATGCCTAAAAGTGCTTTTTATTTCTTAACTTATCAGGTAAAATAACATTTGCGCAACCACCTCGATTTCCTCTGTAATTACCGAGATGAACATCAATATGTTGGATATTTTTTATAGTCCATCCACTTCCGTTTTGTATAAAATTTTCTACGTCTAGTTTTATTTTTTTAAAAGCATTATCGATTGCTTTAAATATTTGATAACGAGAAAGTATACGTTCTGCATGTGAGCAGAAATAAAATTTTACGTTACTTCTTCATTCTCAACTTTACGTGTAAAAATAACACTTAAGCATATAATTAATCGTAACCTTAATGACACTGAATCATTAATTAATTGATAAATTAATTCCTTGCAGCAGTATGTAAAGAGTCTGGGTCAATATAGTTTATTTCTGATCTAAAACTTCGAATATAGCCTCTAAAAGCTGATCTAATAATGTTAAACCTCATTTTAAAATTGATGAAACTGATAAAAAAATATTTTTCTAATTATAATCCTTTACATATTCGTGTATCGCCTCCACACCTTTCATTAAAACATTTAATTGATCCAATGGTAAATTAAACCTGTTCCGAATTTCTCCGTCAACAGTTTTGCTAAAAGCTATGTAATAACTTTGCGAAATTCTTTTAGTTCTATAGCAGCACCTTTCCCCAAATAAACGTTATACGGGGAATTTTTACTTCGTGTGAGCCACTGGACGGAGGACTTAAATCTAAATCAAAAATATTTTGAGGCTTTTTCCTTTTTTACACTTTTCTTTGGGCTAACATTAGATATTCTTCTTCTTCTTCTTCCACGAACCCACGTTTTAATTTTTTCCTATCTACAGAAAATAAAGTAAGTTTAGGCTCCTTAATGTTTAAACAACTAAAACCAAGATTTTTCAAAAATATGCTTACCGTCTTTGCTGGCCATCTTTTTCAGGAGGAAAGCGAGTGGTGAGATGCTAAGCAAGTCGATTGTTAAGATACGTTTCGTTTGCAGTATTTATACTAATTTTATAGATAGCTTTGCCTTGAAATATTTATCTTATTTTCGTGCATATAATTTTTTATTAAAAAGACTCATATAAATTTCTTTTGTCAAGGATATATTTAAACTAGGCGTTAACCTAAAAATGCCTGTTTTTAAATCGTGTTTATGTTTTTAAATTATCTTAACCCAAGGATACATTTAAATTAGATAACATGTATAAGGAAATAAATAAGTCAAGAGGTGTTAAACAAATTAGCTTTTATTTCGATTCTTAGGTACAGGTTACACAAATCATATTTTTGAATATTTTGGCAATACACATAA
Organism: Trichonephila clavipes; assembly: GCA_019973935.1. Taxonomy (NCBI): domain Eukaryota; kingdom Metazoa; phylum Arthropoda; class Arachnida; order Araneae; family Nephilidae; genus Trichonephila; species Trichonephila clavipes. The sequence goes on from BMAU01019830.1 coordinate 308,313, forward strand.
CATAGAATACAAAAATTTCATCAGTAAAATGGTTATATATTAAGTAATATTATTAGAGTTACACAAATGATACATGGTAATACAAAAACTCATCAATAAATGGTTATACAAAAAAAAAAAAAAAGTAATATTATTTCAAGAAATATTGTAACGTTTTTTTTTTCAAAATATAACTTGAAATTTACAAAAACACACGTCACATTTTGGTTACAGTATATGAAATAATTTTACAAGTTCATCATTTGTTAGCAGTTTAAAATAGCCAAATTGCAGCTGAAAACGTGGACAATCACCTTCATCTGAAGTGATATCTCTTGCTTCGAGAACACAATCTAATAGATTTACAAACAGGTGCTTGTTGGGAGAAAACACTTTAAATTTGTCATTTGATCAGTTCGATGTAGTTAACAAAAACCAAAGCATTCTTCTTGTGCATCATTGTGAATGTATTGCACAATTTCACTGTTGTTTAATATCTTAAAATAGACAATTCTCTTATCGCTAATATCTTTACGTAATACAACATTCTGAACACAATCAATTATATTTAAAAATAAGGATGGGTGGATGTAGAGAAATTCTCCAGGTGAACAGCTATCGCAAACCAGATAACCAAATTTCTTCATTGTCAGTTCTCTTTTAAACTTGAGTCTAATCTGGTTCTGCTTTTATACACTGGTCGACAGAGGTTGGCAGTACTGAAGAGATAGAGGTCGGGGAACTTGAACTAGTTTAAAATACCTTTGCACAAAATTTTGAACAAGTCGTTCATTAGCGCAGTGATTTCCATTCTGCAATCGGTTGATTGGTAGACCTCGAGAAATATGCCACAAAAAATATAGGCAGAAGATACCGCATGTCATTGTGTTTGGATGTTGCAGAATATTTTCGTTCCATTCGAAACTGGTTGAGTTTTCAATTATAAATTGCTCAATATCATACTGAGGTCGTGTTCCATATGAACAGAAAAAAAAACACAATGGTTGTCTTGTCTAAAATATATAGCTTGCCAATGTCGACCCTTGAAATGAGCAGGATCTGTATTCACAATGAAGGAGCGATAACGTTTCCGATGTTTCGAAGTTTATCACTAGAATAGACCCCCGAGAAACCATACCGTAGTCTGAGTCTGAAAGAGATAACCTATTCAAAACAAGTGAATCCATGAGCTGGCTTTTAATAATCTATGAATACGTTTCGGCTTTTATCGATTTCTATAAGCGAGGGCATTTCCATGTAAGCAATCAACGTAGCTGTTTCGGGGAGCTCTGCATCAAATTTTAAGTGAATCGAAATATCTCCACTTCGTGTCACATTTCCAAATGGTTCACTAGCTGACTTGTCTTGTGTGAGATCAAAACGTACAGGCATATGTTCTCTTTGTAATCGTCGTATGAAACATTCGTTTTGTGTTGTGCTAAATCGGTGAATAAACTTAAATAGTTTCTCGCATACAAATCTTTTGCATAGTCTGGTGTGTAAGCAGTAGTGGGTATCTGTATACCATTTTCACTGAGCGAAATATGGTTTAAATTATAATGTTTAAAATTGAATGGATTCTTTTTCATATCTCCATTAAATGCAGAATTCGAAATTAGGCCTAACATTATCCTTGAAGGCAATACCCCATTGACTCCATTAGGGATTATTACACTCTTCAGACCGGAGCTCACTGTGAAAGTTTTCACTTCAATTCGTGTAAAAGGCATTTGTATGAGCGACTGTTCAAGTGCCTTTTCATGAGCCACCAGAATTGAACTTGAAATTTCACATTTTCTGACATATATACTTATATTTTCTATTTGAAGACGATAGTCCCCTGTAGCTGCTAATAAAGAAAATTCATTTTTTGGCCTTAATTAATCGAATTCTGATTGATGTGCCATTTATTAAAAGCTTAGATTGAGTTCCAATATCGGTGTGAAGAATACCGCACATGTCAAAAACTTTACCATTTTTCACACGGTCCCATCTTTTTCTTAGTCCTTTATTAAGCCCCGCATCTGTAAGGGTGACATCGTCAAATTTTCCAGCAGTGTCTTTTACAAATAGTCCGGCACTCAATAAATTTTTTTGAGACGATTCAGAATGAAATAACATGCTTTGAATGTACGCTTTGTAAGCATAATTGTTTTCCGACGAAATTTGACGATCGTTGAGCGAAATGTGACATTCTGCAAACATAGTATTCAATAGATAGTTAATAGGTCCACATTTGTCATCATTCTGAAATGCTTCCCGTTTCCTTTTAAAATTCGTGCTTGAACATGTAGAAAAAGGTGTGAAAGATCGAAGTAAGATTCGCCTAAACCTGATATGAGGAATTCAATAGTGTTGTTGTCAGATATGGATGCAACAGGATGAATTTCCACAAACGATGATCGATCTATTGCCAATTGTATTGAGATGATGTAAACAAATCTAATTCACTTTTGGTGCAGTAACACTTTTCCATTTTTTCACAGATCAGTAAACACGTCTTTCTCGCAAGACTTTTTTCTCTTGGTCTGTCGCCGTGAACTCTGTTTCTTTCTTTTAACACCTCCTCCACCTTTCAATTTGCGAAGTATATCATTTTTAATCTCTTCACCAACTTGCCGCAATTGATATTTTGAAGCTTCTTTAAAGGATTTTCCTTGCGACATATCTTCCAATACATTCTGACCTGTGCTCAGTAAATGTTTTCCCAAATATTTACCGGCTTTCATCATAATCGGCATTGCATATCTCCTAAGATTACTAAATAGCCCATAACCTCTTTGTATAGGATAATTTGAAGCAAAGTAAGAGCCACTTCCTATTTGTTGTTTACAATAGTATCCAATACAATCATTCGGATCTAATCTTTGCCCACGTTTCTCCATGGCTGACAGTTTTGAATATAACAATAAAAACTCTTTGTAGGTTGTTTTATGCAGTTTTCCTTCGAAACGACAAGACAAGGTTTGTTTTGCCTGATATGAATTTAATGGGCGTGCCACTACTTGTTACTAATTCAATTTCAATTGTATCGAAATAGTTCTTCCTGATGGGGAAATATAACGGGACAGTAAACTGTTTTGCGATTTGCTCCTTATATTCGTTGGCAATTGGTATTATTTTTAAGATAGATGCTGATACATCTCCAACCAATGAAGGAGCAATAATATCACAATACACATACACCTCCGTAATTCCTGCTCGCAATTCTAAAATATAATCCGACGTATAATTTCCTTCTGTGAAAGTATTCATACGAAATCCTAGCATATTTGACAACTTTTCTCCGAAAGTTACTTTAGTATGAAGCGGCACACTCATTGCGACTTTAGAATCTACCAACTCTCTCAAAACAATATACTTAAATTCCTTAAACAAAGCATCTGCGTGTTGGTACATACCACTCGAATTTTCAGCTTATAAATTTTTCGTGCTTCTTGAATGAGAGGAAAATTTTCGTATTCGATAAGGTGAAATTTCTCTCCATCCAACTTCCGTGTAATTTCGGAAAAGTCAAATCGAATGGGAAAAATAGCATGGTGAATGTTGTGCGATTCGGTTTTTATATTTAATGCGTCCATCAGTAGGGGACAAGAATTGCGATTCATTCTTAGTTCAATATTGGAATTAAAGGTAACAATAACTTTATTTCTCTGCTTTTTTAAAACAGCGGATACATCTCCTGTTTCATAGATTATTTTCTCAGTAATTTGATCAAATATGTCGCTCGAATTCAAATCTTTAAGTGAAATTTCATATATTTTCTTAGTCAATGGACTTTTTGAGCGCAACTCGAATTTCTTGATTTTTAAAAAATTAGCATTTGGAGCGCTATAATTGCGTGTGATTGATGCTCCAGCTGGATAACCAGGTACTACATAATCTTTGTTAGGATTTAATTTTAAAAGACGTAGAAATTTATTTGCCTTTTCGTCTGTTATAGTCAATTCCCAATAGGGGTTAATATTGATTTTTATTTTCGTTTTGTTTTCAATAAGCGAAAAAGTAATTGGAGGGTCTTTTATCAGTTTTTTTCACATTAGCATTAACACCTTCTGTAAACTCTTGATAATCCTCGTTGTAGGGGGGATAACAAATTCAGGCGTCAATGATGTGCTCTACATTTTCAATGGTTTCTATCGAATAAGAATCGTTGTAATCAGGATGAATGGTAAAATACTTTCCGGGAATTGTTACTTCGCTCAAGCAACATTCCCATTCTCCGTTTAAAGTTATTGATAAGCCAATTTTGTTCGGAAGTGATCTGGAGTGTTATTGGGGAAATAATTCATACTCGCATTAGAAGGTAGCAAAATATGAAAATCATTCGTGTTCTGATTCATTATGAGATGTGATTTGATCGGCTCTTATCCAAGAATTTTGAGAATCTGGAAATCCGACCCACTTAACAAATAACTTACGAGAAGCACCTTTACCTTTAGTCCGAATGATTTTTTCAATTGCCCAATAGTCATTCGTTGATTTGTCTATTTTTTTGTAACTCCTCGTTATAAAAACGACCCTCAATTTCATTAGAATTAAAATCTTGTAATGTATAAGTTGGAGGAATTGTTGGATATCTTTTGTAAATGCGAAATGTTTCTTCAGTCCAACCGGGTAAATAGCCTTTGCGAAAAGTTTTGCGAGCTTTCGATAATCTGACTATATCTCCTGCCGTAAAACTGAATTGTGGATCTACATTAGAATGATATAAACGTTTATATAATTCAGGTTCGTCATCTGTTGTCAATTTGGTAGGTTCAAAACCATGTGCGCGATGGATGGAATGATTGTATGAATGTACTAGTTCTGGTAAAATGTCATAATATTTATAGGAATTACGATAGGTAAAGGCTCTGTACATTCGTTCTCGTAAAGTTCTGTGCGCGCGCTCTAAAATCGCGCATTTCGTTTCGCTTTTTGTAGAATAGTGGTGAATTTTATATCGCTTTAACATAGCGCGTACAATTTTATTGTAAAACTCTGTTCCCTTATCAGTTTGAAAATTTTGGGTTTTACTTTTAAATACTTTTTGCAATACGTGTTTTATTGTGCTGGCTTTTTTATCTTTAATTGAAAAAGCTCTTAAATATCGTGACATCACATCAATAATGGTTAAAATATAGCGATATCCTTTGTTATAACGAGATAGTTTTTGCATGTCTAATAAATCACTCTGCCACAATTCATTTATTCCATATGCAATAGTTTTGCGTCTCTGAAACTTATAACGAACAGGTTTGTGTAATGTATAAACATCTTGCTGCGAAAGCCATTTTTGAACGTCATTTAGGTGAACTCCGCTTGCCTTTGACAAACGCTTCACGCCTCCGAAAGAAGACGGTTCCTTTGGATTAAAGTATAATTTTCTTAATCGGTCCAATTTTTCCATTTTTTAATTTCTGGCGAACGCGGGGTAATCTTTGTGAACGCAGGATTTGCATCTGAAAGAAGCAACTGTTTCTCTTAATCTTTTATTGCCAATCCATTCCAAAGGAATATTCACATGACGTAATGCTGCGTAAAATTTTGCAAATCCTGTAGGAGGAGTTAAAACACGTTGATCATTTTTCATCATATAGGTAAAGAGATCTACTACATTGCTACGATATTCTGCTTTGCCATCTACTTCAAATTCGTTTTTATCATTGAATGTGTAGTTAGCATCTTTGAGTGTTTCTAAAATAGGCAATATATATTTTTTCGTGTCTTGGGTATAGCATATCCTATATATTTTGCCAGAATGTTGATTCTTAATGGTACTTCGGATTTGTTTGTTAGTGGAAGCTCTGGTTCTGTCAATAATTCTGGAGGAATTTCAAATGGTTTCGGAGTTGGAGGAGGTTGCATCACTCTCTGATACTTTGGTATCAAATCCGATAACAGTTTAGCTTTTATGTCATCAGGTGTCTCTTTCTCATGCAACAAACTCGAAATATTATTTTCTATTCGAACTTCTGGTTGGGTTTCTGCAAAGTAACGTGATATTAACCCTTTCGGGACTAAACCCATCTCTTGAGCCATGTTTCTTATATGCGTTTGCCGATCGCTTTTCCAGCGATTCCTCCTAAAAGAGACAAAACACCTGGTAAAATTAAAGGAAGGAAACCCCCGACTTGTCTATTGGTAGTAAACAGCTTACGTTTGCGAGAAATAGGTACGCTCCTATTTGCTAATAATCGTATCACTCTTTTGTAACTACACAATGTTTTGATCTTTTTTGTTGGTATGTTACCAGATAATAAATTGTCACAAATTTCACAGAGAGTTTTTATTTGATCATCTGTTGCACTCTTTAAAATCGCTTTTCGTTGAGCAGGACTTGCAGCAGCTAGCACATGCAGCAAATGAACATGTCGGCTAACTCGATTCATTTTTCTTTTGGAACAAATACCCAATTAATCATTCCCCGATCGGGAAATAAAGACTTACGGAGACGTTGTACTTCTGGCGATCTTGGATGAACATCGACAAGCAAATAACTAAATGGTTCTTCAGTTGCTTTTTTATATGAATCCATGAAAAATTTACCGCGCCCCGGAAATGCTTGTCGACCAAAACACGCAGCTTGTGATACATCTCGATTATTACGAAATAAAATTATGTAATGTGCGTTAAGGCTAATATCTCTCATAGATTTCACTCTCGGAAAAAAGTTTTTGTGTTATAAGTATTATGCTGTATTTCTTATGATGCGATCCCATAGTAAACATTTGGGAAATTTCGCTTGTTACATCATTCATCATATCATCCAGTACAATCAAATCGCAATTTTTCTTCTTCTGCTTCTGAAGGCAGTCCTGAAACAAATTTAAAAATTTTTCTCGTTCAGAAACCAATTTTGTGCGTATTTGAAACACCAGACAATATTTTTCATGGGAACTTCGTACACTTGTTCAGATATGAGTTTCTGCACCAAACTCGTTTTCCCACTTTGGGAAGGCCCCGAGATAATTAAATTTGACGGGTGGTGTAATTTTATCATTTTCAGCAGATTTCACAAACTTTTAAATTCTTTTGCTGTTAACTGTACGCCAATTGGTTTTGGTTTCAACTGTTCAGATGTATTTTGCGGTGACCAGAAATAACGAATATCGAATACTTTTTCTCTGTTTTTATAACAAATATGGAGGAATATTTTCCTACCAATATGTTTTGAAAATACACACTGTGTTCCAGTAATATTCACTTCTACCGCTGTTGGTGTGTATACTTGCAAATAATTTATGAATACTACAAGCTGAATAACGATAACAAACCACAGGATAGCAAGGTGTAAATAGTTATGTTTTGTACATCTGTCCATCTTTAGAAGGTTAAATGTTTACTCAACACATTGAACATCTGTTCGAGAATGAAAGTTTTTTTCTCAGGATTTCTATTTATAAGATGTTCTGAAAATGATAATAAAAATCCTACTTTAATCATAGTCATTCCATCGTGGAAGAGAGATTCTGAAATTTCCGTAAATAATTCTTCATTTATTTGAATATTTTGTGACAGGTGTGATAATGCAGTCCCATAACTTTTGTTTATATCATCCATTTTACGTTTTTGAGCTTTCTTGTATTACCAGATTCGAACACTGAGAAAGAATAAAAAGGCTCGGATACACAGATGTGCTATGGCTTGTTTGACGTCTGTGCAACCGAGTCTCTGTTATTTAAGGGCTCTCTGGACTCTTAAGTTGTAAATTTTTCAATTTTTTAAAAAAAAAAAAAAAAAAAAAGTAATAATGTTATGGCCTCATCATTTCTGTGTATTTTGATACAAAAAATTTTGTTAATGCTGTGAAACCTTCCGAGGCAAACTCTATCATGAAAAGTACTTCAAAGCAATTCATGTACGTTCTTTCAAGTTTTCTAAGTAGCATAATACTTTTCATAATACAACCCCCTGCGCAAACAGTAAAACATGTTTTTTAAATCATTACCTTCAATTTTAAAATACTAACCAAGCGAAAAGTAATCACATCATTTAAATTCAGCGTGAACAATAAAAAAGGGGATCAAGGAACAGTGTGGGTTTTTACAATTCGGTGAACGCCACGAGGAAAAAAAAAACTTTTCTTGTTTCGAGAACCAGTCATAATTGGAAAGATCATCGATTAATATTCAGTAAATTGCTTAGTAATCACATCATTTAAATTCAGCGTGAACAATAAAAAGTAGATCAAGGAACAGCGTGTGTTTACAATTTGGTCTACGCGAGGGAAAAAAAAACTTTTCTTGTTTCGAGAACCAGTCATAAATGTGAAGGTCATCGATTAATATTCAGTAAATTGCCTACAAAAGGTTTTTCTTCTCAGTTCGTCAGCATGAATTCAGGAAAAGACAGGATGAAAAAAGGGGTAAGTTGGTTTTTTTCCTTTCTTCTATTGAAGCTTTTAATCCGCGAAGTGAAAATGCTCGCGTAACAAAGTCAACTTTTACTATCGTAGTGGTAAAATGTTTTCCTTCGTAAAGCACAGGAATCCTTTGCACGGTGTTGGTATAATGTACTAATTTTGTACTAATTTTGTTTTTCTTGAATGTGTCTTCAAATGTTCGAGTTTTTTATATCGGCAAAGTGAAAATGTTCGCGAAATTATACAGGACCCATCATTTCCAACTACTTATTATAACTGAATGTTGGTTTTCGAGCAAAGCGAAAAAAATTTAAATGCATTTACACATCAAAGAAGATTTTTATTACATCTATGCGTTGCAAAACCCCATTAGAAATTCTTTCTTGCGAGATCAATTTCAAAGCCTGAGATAAAAAGGCCAATATCACAGGTAACATAGCAGATCCATCAACAATGCTCTCAGTTTCACTAATCGAACTTTCAAAAAATCAGTTATATCAGAATCACTTTCAAATCTCTTTATACTTAAAGTAGAATTCTATTATCTAATTCCAAACTAACTCCATAATGTATACAATATTAAAAAGTATGTAAATTTTTTTTTATCACAGAACGCAACCCACATCTATTCACGAAAGGAACTAAGTAACAGAGCAAAGGTTACATAAGCATATTACTAATATATATATTTTTTTATTGTGCAAACATCTAGTTTAAAATAAAATAACTATCTCTAAACATGCTACAAATAATCTGGTACTGCCATCTGGTGAGAAATAAACATGATTCGCGGGCGTAAGAAACATATATTTTTAAACTTTTTAGCGCTTTACTTTTGCAAACTCCAGCCCGGAAATACCCCGGGCACGAGAAATAGAAGCAGAAATTTCACCCGGGATTTTGAAGGGAGCGAGAAGGGGAGTATTTGCATCTGGCAAATCACGTTATAATAGGGCCATGCCGAATTCGAACGACACATATGAAGGGTGATAGCAGGCAGTATGGAGAAAACAAATCTCCATTGGACATGGGGCCGCGAACCTTGTTTAGTTGGTTTAAAACAATGCTAATTCTAACCGTCAGAAAGACGATGAGCCGGACGAGGAGAGAGTCCAAGCGAATGCATGGGTGTACATATGCTGTCTAAACTAGGGTTTCTGATTTCTGGGCGGTTTCCATTCTCGGGAAATTCCAGGACATCCAGAGAAAGTAATTGCTATTTCCGAAATTCCTGGAAATGCAGCAAATTTTCAAAAAGTTTGAAAATATATGATTTTTAATTTATAAATAAAATAAGAATACGTATAAATTCCAAAATTTATAATCATTTATGCATTTAGCTAAAAATTCAAAAAAATATTTACTATTTTAATTATTCCTATTTAAAGTAGGATTTGAGAAAACACAAACATCCTATGCTTTTATCACTCACTCGTGGCTTTATTTCGAATAACCCTGTTGCAAAAAAAAAAAAAAAAATGCTCTCAATTTCAGCTGATATCCAAAGAATTGTTTTCAAATCCTCACCCACTTTCATGTTTGAGGATCGATTTTCAATTAGTTTTTAACCAATTCCCAATTAATTATTTTTCTAATGTTGCTACTAAAAGATAAATATTAATAAATGCATGGTAATTTATTTGCTACTGGAATAACAATTACATACATTAAAAAATATGAATTCTTGTATTTAAGGTATTTCATTTGTGCAACTGATTTCTTGTTAAAGAAACTACTATATTTTTGCTACATAAAAATAACTAAATATTAATGCAAAAATCACAGAAAATTTAAATTAACCAATCCCAGGATTTAATTTTTTCTCATCAAAATATTCTAAGAATTTTATGCTTAAAAAATTATATTTTGCTTATAAAAAACATGTACGTAGAATTTTTTTGTGAAATTATAAGTGCGATAAGTAAAAAAAAATATATGCGGCTCTCATTTCTCGAAAGAGATCGCGCAGATCTAAGTGGCTAACTCTGCAATACTTACACAATAATATAAGCAACAAGAATAGACTTCGTCACATTTCCTTCTGCGATTAAATGCCATTAATTAATAACATACCTACTGGAAATACTTGAGACACTTTAAATCCCATTGCATTACTAACAGCTCATGCAAAACTGGATCCTATATTTCAAATACTTGAAATAAATTCACATTCTGATTCAACAACTGGATCAATTTATACACAAAAACCATTAAGTGTAGCAGAACTAGATAGAGTATTTAAAGAGGGCACCAATGCAATCTCTTAGATTTAAGAGACCCTGCTATCTAAAATTCAAATGGAAATTTTTCTTCCTTGAAAAGGGAGGGTGAGGTGCTGACTAACTGAAAAAAACATACTCCTATTTAATGACGATAATACCAAGGGGACCATTTTCTTTACAATGAAAAGGAGGACGAAAAATTCTAAGGAAAAAAACACTTTAAATATATGAAACGCTCTATTAATTCAAACAAAATACGCTAAATACGCTTACATTCTTTTTAATTATTATCTTAAAAGAATGTTTTTTTTTCTATTGAATGATTTTTTTTTTGTCAACATATCATTTTCTAATATATATAAAAGTTCGGGCAAAAAATATCCTTCATACTGAATTTTACGGTAAGCACTGTAGCTAAAATAGTAACATTCAATTTTGATTTCTCACTAGTCACTTCACAAAAATTATTACCAACTGAAAAAAACTCTTTCAATTGGTGCATTAGTTCCAGGGCAGCACAACGTAAATTCAACAATAATAATTACATTTTCATACTGAATGAGTTCATTTTTGAAATGGTTTAAGTAATTTCTCACCATTTTTTCCAATTTCTCAGCATGTTGATTTTCCAATTGTTCTAATTTATTAGAATTTAAATGTACATTCACAGTCTTCTTTCTACTTCAAACAGACAATTGTTATCGATTTTAATATCAGGCATTACTTTCTGTAAAACTCAACGTAATTTTCTATATTTGCTCACTTTACTTAAGACCAAGTCAGAAAGTACCATTGAAAACAGCTATTTCCTGTGATATTTGTATTAGACCATTCTTCGACATTTTGGAAACATTTTTGGTTAATCTTTGAATAAAGAGGTTAACAGATCAGTTTTAAAACATTGAAAATTAGGTCAAAAAGGAGGACACTTTTCAAGGAAGAACAGAACTTATAAAGGAAGGGCGATTGATCACCTTATTAAAACCTACTAGTGTAGAATCCGAAGGACCATCTTCTTTGACAGGACAATTTCTAACAAAAATAAGAAGCCGTTTAACGATGAAACGTTGGAAGAGCTGTGTTTTTAAAAAACTTATTTAAGTGATACATGAAATGAAGAAATGTTTTTTTTTAAAATTTCATTAAATATACTATGTTTTATTGTTTGTTTGTTTTTTGATGAATTAAGTTTATTTATTTATTTTATTTTTTTTTTTAAAATTAATGTTAAACCAATTTTTAATTATATATTTTCAGTTTTATTATACAATGTCAACAATGCTAATATGTAAGCATTTTTAATAATAGAGTCCAATCCTAACCATGTATCCCGGGATTTGGAATAATGTAATCCCGAAATCCTGTGATTGAAAATATAACCCGGCATTGTAAACCCTAATTTCAAGAAAAAGATAACTTAGCTAAAATTGCATTCAAAAATCCATAGCCTGCGTTCAATATGTGTTTAACAATCAAGATAGTGCCAGAATCTGGTGCCAAATAAAAATCCAAAGCATAATAATATTGGCCAAATTGTAGCACATAGCCGAAAGTATGAAATTATTTGTACAAAAATTATTATATAGAGGACGTGTAAAATTAAATAATACAATTATACTCTTATGAATAACTCAAGGTATATATTTGTATTTGTTTGTAAAACATTACGAAGGTTAAAAATTAAAACTAAAGAAAGCTAATAATTTAAAGAGCTAGTGTAACGTCCTCTGTAAATTGAATATATGTAGGTATATTAATTACGAATATTTATACAAAATATTCAGTTATAACAAACTATAAGTCTTCAAATAAAAATTCAATCCATATACCTGAAAATTTCCTTATTCAAATATATGTCAATTAAATTATATAGATATTTTTCAACCCAACAGTGTGTTTAGTAAAATTTTTATAATTTTAAATTTTTACTGAATTTTTTAAAACAAGAAATCTGTTACGATGTATGTAATCAAGAGTAGCACTATTAATTAAATATATATATATACATATATACATGTGTGTGTGTATTCTAGTAGTTGTAAATGAAACTAGTAATACTAATCTTTGCTCATCGTCTTAAGAGCAGTTATACATGACTCGCAATTCGATTGCATTTCTCGATCGTATTTTTTTTTTCTTTTTGATTTCTACAGAAGACTGTAATGCTGTGAAGCATTTGAGAGAGAACGATTGCAAAGGCGAAAAAATCTTGTTATCTCAGGTACTCAGCTGAAGGACTTGGGTTGCCAGGGGCAACGGATAGAAAGAGGAAGAGAAGAGCGTGGCGAAGCCACTGACTTCCAGTGAGAAACAAGAAATGGTGACTTGGAATTCTGCTGCGGTTTATCAACAATAGGAATCTAGGCTAGTAGGCTCTTGATTTGGTATTCGAAGGTTTGGGTATTAACTATACATAATTGAAACAAATAATATAAAAAAAAAAATTATTCAATTCCTACTTAGGTCAACAAAGAAAAGTTTTATTTTAGTTATTTTTATTAAATAGTTATATACTATATATTAGTATAAATATGCATATAAATACAGTATAACTCTGTTAAGACGCTCTTCAGGGGACCGACGTTAAAGAGCGTCTTAAACGGGAAAGCGTCTTATCGGGGAAAAGTAAAAAAACAAAATCATAATGCAAAATCCGTACGTAAAATATATTTTAATTTTCAATACTTGTACAGGAATGTTATGAATACTCACATCAATAATATGTATCACTGACTAGAGAGAAACCTGTCAAGAGTACTTTGTTTCAGGTTCTTGGTTGCGTGTGTGGAGAGGAAGTTGTCAATTCTGTTAACATAAGTTAGCCTGTCCTCTGCATTTTCCATGGTAGAAATCAATTTTCTGAGCTCACCCACGATTTGCAACCCAGCAGAAACTGAAGGAGTTGGTAAATGGTCGCCCTCTTCTTCTGAGTCACTCTTTTCTCTCTCACTCCCCACAGGGTCAGAGGTGGTGAGTGAGAGAGAATCGGCGATAATGTCACCGAGTGTGCGAGTGCTGCTCGTTATTAGGGCATCATCCACTGCCGCGTAATCTGGGAAATTTTGGAGAATTTCCTCAGTTTCTGTGATATTGGATATGATATTGTCGGTGGTATTTGGCTCGTCTGAAAATTTGAATGCCGCCTTCCGGAAACAGTTTTTAATAATGAGTGGGTCAATTTCATCCCAAGCAGCAGTAATAAAATGAATAGAGTCTAAAGATTAATTTTGGTTGGATTTTCTCCCTCCATGTCTCTCAAGTACCGCTGGAATAATTTTTTATGTACTTTTGTTTGACCACTTTGATAATACCCTGATCTAAGGGCTGCAACTTGGATGTGGCAGTAGGTGGCAGAAAAACGATTTTTACGTTTGTGGTAGGGATGTCTTTTGGATGTGCAGGGCAGTTATCAACAAAAAGAATAACACACTTTTCTTTTCTTCTTACCAAAAATGGCATCCAACTGATGAATCCAGTTTTTAAACAGATCTCCTGTCATCTAAGATCGAGCTTGAGATAGGTAATCGCATGGTAGAGATCGTACATTTTTAAAACAACGAGGAGAACGACTTTTCCCAATCACAACCAACTTTATCTTATGAGTGCCAGTAGCATTTGTACAAGCCAAAACTGTCAAACGTTCTTTACTCAGTTTTCCACCATGGCATGTTTCGTTTTTAAAAACGAAGGACTTGTCAGGCATGAGTTTTAAAAAAAGGCCGAATTCGTCGGCATTGTATAGACATCCTCAGGCGCGTAGTCTTGCAATAATGAAGGCAACACATTATTTTTCCATGAAGAAATATCGTCCTCATTAACAGCTTCAGCCTCCCCAGAAATTTGCCGGTAAACAATGCCATGTCTGTTACGGAATCGGTCAAGCCACCCAGTCGATCCACAAAAATCGGTAATGTTGAGATGAGAGGCTATTTCCTTGGCCTTTTCCATGATCACACCTCCGCTCAATGGGTAATTATTGCTGCGAGCTTTTTTTTTGTTGGAACCATTCCACTAACACTTTCTCCAAATCCTCGTGCTTTGCGTGTTTCAGTTTTTGTCGTTTGGTTCCACCGACGTTTTTCTCAATATCAACTCTACTTTTCAACACCGTTCTCAATGTAGAAGGAGCAATGCCAAGTTCTTCGGCAATTTCTTTTTGTTTCTTATTTGCTTTACACCCTTCATCGTACTTTTTTAAAATGTTTAATTTATCAGAAATTGATAAAGCTTTTCGCTTAATGCCACTGGGACCACTGGAAGCACTTGCCATTGTAAAACACTTCACAATTTCACAAAAACGTTATACAGCGGTTCGAACAAACAACTAAGCAATAATAAACCGTTCTATAGCTCGGCGAAAACTGAAGGGTGACTCATGTAGCATTAGCGCGGAGAAAGGGTTTCTTGGAAAACAAATGCGCGCTTCCCCACTTCGCAACCCCCATCCCTAGTAGAGTAGAGAGAAAATGCGACCTTGACTTTTTTTCTTATCAGTTCAAAGTTTGCGGTCTGTCAGAGGGGAAAAAGAGCGTACTATCCAACAAAAACAGAGCGTCTTACCGAGTAGATTTTATGTGCATTAGCATAGGAAAATTCAAGGGACCGACAAAAAAAAAGCTTATTATGCGGGAAAGCGTATTAAACGAGAGCGTCTTAACGAAGTTTTACTGTATATATATATATATATATATATATATATATATATATATATATATATATATATATATATATATATATATATATATGATCAATTATGACCATTTATGACCAATCAATCAAGCAAGTCTTTTACATGTGATATTGTTTGCATCTAATGCCAAGTAGTCATACTCTAGTGTTGGATCAAGAATCGATTGGATTGACATGGTTAGATGTTATGAGCAAAATATGATGTGTAATTGGTATATTAAAAATGAAAAGTCGTGCTATAAGAAATGGATCATATTCTTGATGGGATACTGTTTGGTGAGTCTATAATGATTTACTCTATTCATTTGTGAATATGCTGTATTTTTAATGATTTACTCTATTCATTTGTGAATATACTGTGTTTTTAATGTGAACATTCGGTTTTTAGAAATTTTTAGTTTGAAATTTCGGATTTTTTAGCTTGAACTTTCGAATTTTTTAGATTGAACTTTCAGATTTTTTAACTTGAACTTTCAGATTTTTAACTTGAACTTTCGGATTTTTTAATTTGAACTTTTGATTTTAGATAATTTTTGATTTGAACTTTCGGATCTCAAATATTTTTTGATTTGAACTTTCGGATCAGGAATTTATTTTTTCTACCTTTACAACTATTTTAAAGATGGGTGCATCATCTTGGGAGTTTGAAGGTTCACTTATGATATGCACTAAATTCTTTTTAAATTTTAATATTGCAATATCTTTCGGAATGTGATGGCGAATAGTTTTATTTTTCAAGTATAATGATTTAATTTTAACTTTTTAATTTAAAGTATAATGGTTTAATTTTAACTTTTTAATTTTTAGTTTTAATTTTTTTTCTTCTGAAATGTGAAAATTTTCCAATTAACTTACCAAGTTGCAATAGGGGAAGGTTGGCGCCATCAAACTAATTTAACCCCACTTATCGGTCCTAAGTCCGAGATTGCACTTGGATATCTTATAAATTTTTATTTTATTTTATAATTTTTAATTTTGTTTGAAAATGATGGAACATTATCTTTTATATTCGTCATTGATATTCTGAAGTGTTTTGGTATTTTAGGATTCATATATTTCAATTTTAAATTGATAATTGTGAATGTTTTTATATATATATATATATATATATAATATCTATATATATATATATATATATACAAAATATATATATATAATATATACAAAATATATATATATAATATATATATATATACATACATATATATATATATATATATATATATATATATATATATATATTATATATACACTGGCCTCAAAAAGTTAAGGTACAAACGGGTTTTTGTGTCTAATTTGCAAAAATGAATGAATGTAGAAACAAAAAATTTGAGGATATGTGCCTTAAATAGTTTTTTATTGAATGCGTCATAGAAATTTGTATAAGTGTATTGCAAAAACGATTTATAACAAAAAAAGCAATCTCTGCGGAAAAGTCCATTCTTGGAGAAAACAGCACATCACAGTGTTATGTGGTAAAATGGCATAAAAACAATACAAAAATGGGTTCTAATAAGGAATGTGTCCACCCCTAACTTGAATGCATTGGCGGCATCGATTTCCCATGTTGTTTATTAAGTTGTCGGACACCGGAATAGGAAGCGATACCAGACACAGAGTAAGCCTTGTTTCAGCTCATGTAACGACCTTGGAGGAGGATTTAAAGCAGCAACCTCTCTGCCAAGATAGTCCCAAAGATGTTCTATCGGATTCAGATCTGGAGATCGAGCTGGCCATTCCATTCGTTCCAAACCGTGATCCTCCAGATTCTCCTCAACAATCCGAGCTTGGTGAGATCGTGCATTATCATCCATCAGAATGAAGTCGTTACCAATAGCAGCAGCATATGGGCGGACATATGGATCAAGGAACTCATCCCGATATCTAAGACCAGTTACGGTTCCTCCATGGAACACATGCAGGTCAGTGTGGCCACCGAGCGAGATCCCTGCCCAAACCAGGATTCCACCACCTCTATAACTGTGTCTTTCAACAGTGTTGGATTGATGGTATCTAGTGCGCTGTTCCCTCCAGATCAGTAGACGCCCTGAATCACTCTCCATTGTAAATCTGGACTCGTCTGTGAACAGCACAGAAGCCCATTGTTGCTGCGTCCAAGAAACATGTTCTCTTGCCCAGCATAAGCGGTTCCTTCGCTGTCGTCCGTTGAGGGGAACGCACACAACTGGTCTTCTTGCATACAGACCTGCATTGTGAAGACGATTTCGCACCGTAGTAGCGGAGATTCTTCTTCCTGATGCTTGAAAGTGGTCTGCAACGAGCTGCGGCACAGTAGTGGTTCTTCTCCTTCGTGCCGAAAGAGCTAGAAAACGGTCTTCTGCAGGTGTTGCAGCTCGTGGTCGGCCTGGAACAGGTCTTCTGGACACAGAATCTTCGGATTGGTATTGATCCCGAAGTCGCTGAACAACACTACGAGACACATTGAGACGCCTAGCAGCATCAGCCTGCGACAATCCCATTTCCATCCATCCAACTTCCCGCCACCTTAACGAATTGGGTAAACGACGTCTCTGAGACATTTTCTAAACTCTATTGACTATTGTCACCGAAACTGCCAACAACTGTTGAAAATCAACACAACTTACACACAAAAGTACGAAAGCTTGATATTTGCATATTTTTCTCTCACTCATAAATATACGTTCTTTTCTATAAAATAAAAGTGGTAGCAATCGTTTTTGCATTAATGTTTTTAAAGTTCGTTATTATCATTCATGTAAACTATGCATTTTATTGTTACTGCCATTTTTTTTATGGTGAGCTTCGAAAAACATGTTGTACCTTAACTTTTTGAGGCCAGTGTATATACATATTATTATTATTATATAATAAAATCAGAATATTAAGTGGCAAAAGAGAAAGCGATTTTATTTGCAATTTTCCTTTTTTTTTCTATATATGTTTGTTGGTCTATATTTTCTTGTTTGTTACGATTTATTCATTAATTAAATTTAATTATTATAATAAAATAGTATAGGGGAAAAGAAACCACTTCCTCAGAAGTTAAGCATCCCAGCTGGTATTTAAACCCATGACCTTTGGACCAGAAGTCCAACACGCCATCCTTTGTGCTACAGGGACACAACGAATGGTTTTCCTTTCAAAATATGCTGTTACTATATTACTTTTTTGTTACTATTTATTAATTTTTTAATTTAGTTAATTAACTAATATTTGAAAAAACTGTATTAATATCAAGTGTTATACACTACATGTTTAAAAATAATGTATTTGAACTAGAATTAATAGAAAATATTTTATGAACAATTAAAAATTTGATCAAGTTATATATATATATATAATTTAAGTGCAAAAGTTTGAAGATTTGTGCAAAAATGTTTCAGGCATAAAAATTTATTTCACAATTAAAAAATACCTTTTTTTTATCATTTTTATTTTTTTTTAAGTAGCAGAATTCAAACTTATATACTAGATTTTGAGATATTGAACCAGAAAATAATAATTACTTTTGAGCGTGCTCGCAGCTCTTTAAAAAAATTTTAAAAATTAATTTGAACAAAAAAAAAGGTTTTCGTGTTTAAGCATCAATAATACACAAATATTTTTTTTTAAATATTGCTAGCATGCAAGATATACTAAAGTGTTCGTAGAGAATCATGTGGTGTAAATAATTACCCTATTTTCCTGATGGCAAATATCAAAAATAAAACAAAAGTAACTTTGAACAAGAGATCAATGACTTAAGCCGAAAATAAGGTAATAGTAACCTTTTAAAGGAATCATACGATATATATATATATATATATATATATATATATATATATATATAATAACGAAAATATTCTTCCCTTATAATTTTCAACAACTCGCTCCTCCAAATAAATAGATTTGCCAACTTGCTGAAATTTTTTAATGAAAATCACAGGCGCTTGCCCAACTTGCTGGGCACGCTCAAAATTGTGCAGCCACGGTAGAGTCGTGGTCGTCATGGACTCGTGGCTGGCGTGTCATGGGTTCAAGCTTAGTGCCTCTGAAGACCCTCCGTTTAGATTAGAGGTGGTTGATGTGCGTCAAATATGTCGTTCTCCCGTTGGTGTGGTGTGGGAGTAAGGAAAGGGGTGTTTCATTTCAGGTGTCGTCTTCGTCACATGTACATGTTGCAGAAATTTACGAGGTTCATTGCTAATCGTTCTCTGCAGCTTTGCAGTACATTAATAAACTCTCACACAAACGCTCATAAATCTATCGAATGTACATAGATTTACCATATTTGCTCTATCACTTCAGATCAGCTTAAATAGCAACGCCAGATTGTATACTTATATCACGGTTACTTTACAAA
This sequence comes from Trichonephila clavipes, assembly GCA_019973935.1. Taxonomy (NCBI): domain Eukaryota; kingdom Metazoa; phylum Arthropoda; class Arachnida; order Araneae; family Nephilidae; genus Trichonephila; species Trichonephila clavipes. Next base: position 327,874 of record BMAU01019830.1, read on the forward strand.
GTGAGGGTTTTTCAAATCAAGCAAATTCACAAAGAAACCCGAGATAAAGATAGAATGGAAAAATGCGTTAGAACCCACTAAAAGTCAGAAATTGCAATATTAGAAAAATGAACACGATATAAAAGAATTTGCTCTTGTATAGGCACACATTTTTTGTTAAACCTTGTACCACAAAAGAATTTTGCTTTCAAAAAATTTAAAATTCTAATTTTCCATTGTTGATCTTGAAAGTTGAAAGCTTAAGGACCGAACATAATGCAGAGTTTTCTGCTTTAATTCTTTTGGCAGTAAATTTTAAAGGTTCATCACTTACTTCACTAATTGTTTTTTTTTTAATCTATATTACTCATACAGGTACAGCAATGAAATTCTCAGCTATTAAGATATATTTTGATGTTTCATTAAAATAATTAAGAAATAATAGTGAATTTATAAAGTATTTTTTAGGGTAATCCCTTAAAGTAAGACTCTTAAACCTGCAATCCTGGTTCCTAAGGCCAGGAATTTGTCTTTATACTATGTGCCTCCTTCCTACTTTTAGTTATCTTAGGTATATAACTATATGTCTATTTTTATATTTTTGTTTATGTATCTGTGTATATGTATATATATGTATAAATTTATATATATATGTGTATGCATATGTATATGATTATATATTGAAAAATTATTTTATATTGGATTATATATATATATATATATATATATATATATATATATATATTTATATCCTGATAACTTTCTTTGTAATTATATTTATAGTAGTTTTTAATGATACAATTTGTATTACTGTAATTATTTACTGTCATTATGTTTTGTAATATAATTTTTTAAATTTCTACAATATCTAATTTATTCTGCAATTATTAAATAGATGGCGCCACATGCTTATTAAATTTTAATAATATTATATTTTTTGCGTTTCATTTATAATTTACACTAATTTTTATATGAATATTATTTTATGACTTTTTAAAAGTATATATATATATGTATATAAATTTCTTAATATCCTATCGCAATTAATTTTATGTGGATCTGCTTTCACTCCCTTGTATTTGGCGGGAACACATTACTAGTTGATGCACTCCCGACCTACGTCTACACTGCGAAGAAAAGTAGGTTATGTTTTTGTTCATATGTTATTTAGTTTAATGATTTTTTATTATTTAAATTCCTCATATATAATTCTTTCCTTTCCTCTTAGTACATAGTATAACAAATAACAAGGTGAAGGTTGGTCGGCCCCAAAACATGTTTAAACTTGCAATCCTGGTACCTAAGGCCAGAAATTTGTCATTATACTACTGTGCCTTCTTCCTAATTATAGTTATCTTAGATTTATAACTATCTGTTTATTTTTATATTTTTTTTATATGTTTGTTTATGTTTATATATATATATATATGTATGTATGTATATATATATATATATATATATGTATGTATGTATATATATATATATATATATATATATATATGTATGTATGTATATATATATATATATTTATATATTGAATCTTTTTATATTTTGGATTATATATATATATATATTGTGGTGTTGTGAAATGTTAGCAGTTACGATCACAAACTTTATACTTTAAAATAAAAAAAACACTTTATTTTCGGAATTAAACAATTATTATCTAGAATACGACAGTGTGATATTAAATAAAGTCTAGTTTAAGAGTCAGTATGGGTCTGTTAAGCCGTTGCACATCTAAATTTTATCCGTTTTCATCCATCGGACTTTTTGTTCAAGAAGTTCGACACATATTATTTGTCCGAAGAGCATTCACCCCAGAATTTTTTTATTCCCACAAGTTCAAGTAACAGGAACAACCAGAATTATCCCTTCTTTCTCCCGAATCGACCCTTTTAAACTCAAGAGGCGAGTCATCTACACGCCCCTCAACATCTCTCATTGACGGGCAATAAAATTTTGCACTCAGAACCTTGGACTTATTTGCACACCACTAGTGAAGACTGAACAATGGCCGCAGTTCTTCTCGATCTCTCCCGTGACTTCTACTTCTGCCACCTTCCTTGGCGCCGGACTCCTAAGTCAGATAGGCTCCATCAATGGGCACACAAACGGACTATGTTTTGTCTATTGTATGTTCGGATGTTCGGACACACTGGCGTCTAAAGTCTTGAATTTTTTTTACTAATTTTTATTTTTTTTAAGTAGCAGAATTCAAACTTATATACTAGATTTTGAGATATTGAACCAGAAAATAATAATTACTTTTGAGCGTGCTCGCAGCTCTTTAAAAAAATTTTAAAAATTAATTTGAACAAAAAAAAAGGTTTTCGTGTTTAAGCATCAATAATACACAAATATTTTTTTTTTTAAATATTGCTAGCATGCAAGATATACTAAAGTGTTCGTAGAGAATCATGTGGTGTAAATAATTACCCTATTTTCCTGATGGCAAATATCAAAAATAAAACAAAAGTAACTTTGAACAAGAGATCAATGACTTAAGCCGAAAATAAGGTAATAGTAACCTTTTAAAGGAATCATACGAATTACATATATATATATATATATATATATATATATATATATATAATAACGAAAATATTCTTCCCTTATAATTTTCAACAACTCGCTCCTCCAAATAAATAGATTTGCCAACTTGCTGAAATTTTTTAATGAAAATCACAGGCGCTTGCCCAACTTGCTGGGCACGCTCAAAATTGTCCATTATAATGTCCATATCTAAATCCATTATAATGTATAAAAATAACTTACCTAAAAATTGCATTCCAAAATGCAGAGCCCGCACTAAATCTGAGTACAATAAATACGTTATTGCCAGATTCTGTACCCAAATGCAAAATCAAAACATGAGAATGGCTGAATAGTCACAACGGCATCCAAACGCGTTCGGAATACTTTTTGACAAAAAGACATATTTAAACATTACAAATGCTTTTTTAGGACTCAATACCAATAAATACTAATATTTAAAATAAATAGCCTAAATTTCATAAAAATCAAAATTATAAGTGAAATTTCAGCAATATTTTTGTAAGACTTCAAGGCAATGAGAGACAAAAGTAGTAAACTTATATTAGTAAAAGTATTACCAAAACAAATTACATGCATTTATCTAGAGAATGTACTAAAATTTTAACGTTTTATTAATTTTGAAAATTTTAGAGCTGATTGAGTAAACATTATAAGAAAAGTCACATTCTTTATGACACCATTATTTAAATTACAAGCCCTAACTCAAAAAATATTCATAGAATAAAAAATGTTTTAGTGCATTCTCTAGAAAATAGCATAAATATCAAGTTCAAAAAGTTTTATAGAAATAAATTCGTAACATTTTGAATTATCAGACTCACCATGAGAGATTTTGAACAATTTAAATGTCCTTCTCTGGTAGATCGAAGAACCACTTCCGGTTATTCTACCTTTATAAAATTGATTGTAGCTTAACCTCTAGACAGTATAGAAACAAAACAAAGTATGCTTTGTAAGGCCAAAATATAGCTATATTCAATAAAATAAATAACAAAAATATCTATCTTGATTGAATCTGATCATTTTCAAAGTGTTCAGATAAGCCGACAAGACACAAAGGGGTATATGCAGTACCGCATAAAAGTAAAATTAGTAAATTGTGGTAAAATAAAAGTTTATAAATATCTTTATTTCATTAGAATATGCCGAGAAATTCTTGGGTTAGCTTTCTGGAAAGTTATTTAATATTGAAAAGCATTAAAATTTCTAATTTGGCCCTCTAATAACAATAATTTTTAAATAACAGCTTTGATGAAATTAAAAGCCTCGATCTTTGAATTATGGTGACCTTACAAGTCCGTACTTAGCTGATTAAGTTTTTATGCTATTTTGACTAAAAAACATATAACTAGAAACAAATCATCATCATGTAGTTCAGAAACAAAGATTCTTGTTTGACCTCCATTAAAAAAAATAAATTTCATCTAGCAAATTTAAAAAAAAAATTAAACATTTTCCGAAAATACAACATTTAACATTATTAGAATGTACGGTATCACCAAGCTCAAAAGACAATTCGCTACGGAATTTCTTCAGTTTCCGGTGTTTAACCCTTTTGTCTACCGACAGTACTTATAGGTACAAATCATTTTAAAATTAAATAGAATGAACATTTTTTCGAATAGTGTGACGAGATATTTGGCAGGGATACTCATTTAATTCCACTTTTACATGATGTATGGTAGTACAGGTTTTGTGATGAGTATTTTGGAGGAGAAGGCGAATAGTTATAAAAACAAAAGTTGAGTTTTCAGCGGCTTGCGAAGATTGCATTTTGTTCCAAAAAATATTTAATGTCAAAAGGTGTCTTTTTTGTATATTAGTTAAGACCTTGGAAAGCGATTTGAATGTTTCTTTTACGTAAACCGTGTATATCAGTGTTTCTCAAACTGGGGGGGCGCGAGCATACCGAAAATAAAAGAAAAAAAAAAAATTATTTCCTGAAATGAAGTAAAACAAAATACTTTCTGGCATAATAAAAAAATACACATTTACATTGAAATAATATATATATATATATATATATATATATATATATGTATATATATATATATATATATATATATATATATATATATATATATATATATATATATATATATATATATATATATATATATATATATATATATATATATATATATACATATATATATATATATATATATATATATATATATATATATATATATATATATATATATATATATATATATATATATATATATATATATATATATATATATATATATATATATATATATATATATTATCTGTGATATTACGTCATCAAAAATAAAGCTTCTACTTCAAAACCTCTTTGACTATTGTATCTTAAACTTTGGTTATTGTATCTTTGATACAATAACCAAATAAAAAACATTTTATTTGATTCGCTGTATTCCCATGATGAGAGACTTTTTATTACGTTTCCTTTTCAAACCGAAAATGCTACACTTTCAGAGAAAAAAATGACAAAACCCAAACCCATAATTAAAAAAAAATTTACGAAAATAAAAAGTTCATCACTGTTACATATTATTGTCATCAGCTGTAGGCAGTAGAACGTATTTACTGCAGTTTAACCTTCGAATTTACATGCACGGTTAGTTACGTCCCTGCTCTTATGTATTTGGTTTTTCATGCGGGAAGTACTAGGCCAGGATTTATTTTAATGAGCTATCCCAAACATATAAAGCATAGTGAAAAATGTTTTACATAATTTTTTAATAAATACACTTTCAATCCGAGAGCGGTCACGCCGAGCACAGAGTGAACGAAATCGGTAATTCTGGCAAAACTGTTTAATTGTAACCAATGGCCCTTACACTATCCTCCTGTATGACAATCTTAACGTGAACTAAAATATATTTCTCACATATCTCTCTCTCTTTTTTGGGAGTAGCAAACGTTTTTTTACAATCTTAAGGTACTTGTTTTGTCTGAGTTCCCGATGTGATACCTTTTTTTCCGAAATATATTCTGTGTCCTTGAAAGAAGGTGTGAGTATATTTTCTCTTAATTAAATTATTCACTGGAATTACAATTTTTATTGTGTACTATAAAAATAATTATTAAAAAAGGATTGGGGGGTGACTAAATAACCCCGCTCGACCATTAGTATCGAGTGCGCGCCTGCTCCAGGGTTAAAACATGTTGAAGTCTTTTCGCTTTAAATATTAAAAATGATACAATTATCCTTCATCGGATTTTTTTTTTATTGTTCATTATTCAACATAAATTCTAAATGCTGATTCTGTGAGGCTTAAAATTACAGTTCGCTTAAAATTAATTATAATTTGAGCAATCAATTTACATTTTTGTAAACATTGTCGCGCACTTGGCTTTACTCTCCTTACAATTCAATGTTTATATCAATAATGTTTCATTTTCTTATAAATAAACTCGTGCAAACAGTGGATACTTCAGACGGTATACTTTTAATGTATCAGTGTTGCACAGAGTATTTTATAACTAGATTAATTAATACTAAATTAAGAACAAGTTTAATAAGTATTAGCGACTTCCATTGTTCTTACAGAGCAAAGTTTTTCAAAGGAATGCTTATGATTAGAAATTGACCCTCTGAGTTCTTTTTCTATATTCAGCTGATATCTATACTTTGTCTTCTAAGCAACCACCGCATTTTGCAATATGTTCTAATTTTAATATTAGAGAAAGGAAAAATAACATATTAATTATCCTATTACTTACTTATTTATTTTTTTTTGCTTAAAAGTAACATATACAAAATTTAATGCTTATGTCATGAATTTGTACGGTTTATAATAAAAATCGTTGCTTTAGTGCCAAAGTGCATTATTATTGCATTCAGTACATTATTAATGTATAAGGGGCGCGATAAAAATTGTGATTGAAAAGGGAGGCGCCAGTATTGAAAGTTTGAGAAGCACTGGTGTATATAATTAATTTTACAGCTGAATAACTGTACTTATAAATACTAATAGTAAACTGGATGTTAGAACAAGAACGTTTTTTTTTTGTCTATGTAGCTTATTGTACTTTTTTGTTGTGTTGTGGAGTCATCACTACAGTGCAACATAGTTATGCTTTTTTTTTTTGGCATTTCTTTTTAGCTTGACTTATTTGTTTTGCTTTTTTTATTTCTTTAACTAACAGTTAGGCTGCCGCTTCACTGGATATTTCCTGACGTATAAATGTATACTGTTTATATATACATAAATTGCTGATATATTAGCTTTAAGAGTTAGATTGCATTGAAAAATATTCACAAATTCTTGATTTAAAAAAGGATCTAACTTCCAAATAATAATCTCTAAAATGGAAGTAGAATTTTCTTTTACTCTCTCGTAACACCTCCCAAGTGGATTTCTACAAAACCCATTTTTAATGTACCTCTACTCAATAAAAAAAAAAATGCTAGCCAAATTTCGAAACTAAATCAAATAGATCAAGAATAGAATTATTTTTACAAGCTTTTATTTAGCTAGCAATGTTAAATGTTCGGGTGGAATCTTGCAAATCATTTTTGATGCTGATACCTTCAACCGACAGGAAATAATTTTTGCATAGACGTTTAGTTTGGATCACAATGCAAGTTTTGACAATTCATGTTTCGATATCGCAATAAGTTAAAAATATATTAATTAAAAACCTTTAGCCCCTGTTAGCTTTTTATTCCACCGAGTATCTTATTGGATTGAGCTTAAAGAAGTTCTGATTTTCAAACATTTTTTTAAAAACCCATCTTACTTTTTCTATCACAATGAGACAAAAAAATAATTACATAATCGGAAAGATCATTTATTTCGCCACTATATGGTGTAATTCTTTACAAAAATAACGATATTTTCTATTTCTTACAATTTTTTTCTAAAATGAGTCAAAATCGATGCATTTTCATGAAAATGAATTCTAAATCATTCCGTATGATTTTTTTTTCGTGTTAATGAATCAATATTCTGCACTAAAAAAGTTCTGGCTTTTCTCTTTTAGAATCAGTCATTTAAAAAATAAAAAAAAAAAAACATGTTTTTCACTATTTTTCAAAAGAATACACAAATTTTTAATAAAACATTTAAAAACTTCGTCATTTTAAAGATAACCGCACGAATCATTTTTGTCGTTTGTAGAATAGTATTATCGAAATTCTGCACAAAGATTTAAAAAATTGGTTTATAAAGTTACGGATTTAAAACAATTTTTTGTGTTTTCGTTTTTAATATAGTATTTATAGTAAAAGCAAAAAAAAAAAAAAAAATTGAGTTTTAATATTTTGATTAATTTTCCTTTCTCCAAAGTTATTTTGGTCTTACAGTGTTTATCCTCGTCCCAATTATCCTCTTGTTGCGGCTCGAGGGAAACATTTATCATATGTATATGACCTGGTGGGAAAAAGATTGAGTACCCCAAACCTAGCCTGTTCAAAATTAACCGACAAACGACCTTCAATAATGATGCGTTGAATGAGATGAATAGACTAAAAAATCTGTCCGCACAGTGATAACTAAGAAGTTAAAAATAAATTAAAAATAAAAAAAAACTTTTTTAAAAAGCTAATTTTATTTAAATGCTCTAAAAATAATAAAATAAACTTTTATTTTAAAACTTTTTTGCTATCAACTTATAACGTTGTTACACAATTTATGATATAAAAAGCTTGTCGCAAGATTTACATGCGTAGATAAACAAGCAAATTAAAAAACTTGATATAATTGATTGTAATTATTAAAATTTTCAGACTAAGCAAATACGAGTACTTAAATCTTGCTACAAACTTTTATATCATAAATTGTTTGATGACGTTAAAAGTTGATAGCAAAAAAAGTTTTAAAAGAAAAGTTTATTTTATTATTTTTAGGGCATTTAAATAAAAGCTTGTACTTAAAAAAGTTTTTTTTTATTTTTAATTTATTATCAATGAGCTCCAGTAAGTCTCCTTGAGAGTTGATTTCTACAAAACCCGACTCAAAAAACCCGTTAACTTATACAATGAAAACATACGTACCAAGTGTTATTACAGTTGGTCTAGTAGTTGGAAAACTGATATTTTTTACCAAACTTTTATTTAACTTGCAATGTAAAATGTTCGGAGGGAATCTTGCAAATAATTTTTGAACCAAATGCTTTCAAACGATAGAGGTTAAATTTTGCATAAACGTTTATTTTGGATAACATTGCATGCTTTAACCATTTATATTCCAATACCGCAATTAGTTAGAAAGTAATTAATTAAAGTAATCATTTTGATGAGAATCTTGAAACTCAATTTTGAAGCTGATGCCTTCAACCGATTGAGCTCAAATTGCGTATACGCGTTTAGTTTGGATAGCAACGCATGATCTGACCATTTATATTCCGATATTGCAATTAGTTAAAAAGGAATTAATTAAAGTAATTTGTTCAGGTGGAATTTTGCAAATCAATTTTGAAGCTGGTGTCTTCAAACGATTCAGCTGAAGGTTTGTATACACGCTAAGTTTAGATAACAATGCATGTTTTGATTATTTATATTCCGATATATCACAACTACTTAAAAATATAGTAATTAAAACATTCTTACCCACATGTTAAAAAGCTTACATTACCTTTTATCACGTCCCCTCGTGGCCTAGTGGTAAGAGAAGCTGACTTCGAGTGAACTGCCCCGGGCTCATTTCCCGGTAGTTCGCAGTTTTTAAATTAACTTTAAATCACCTTAAAAAATTTTCCTTCGAAAATTATTTTTATTCATCAAATTTAAATGTCCACGTTATTTCCTGTTTTTTACAAGTTTTTATTTTACTTGCAATGTAAATTGTTCGGGTGGAATCTGGCAACTTAATTTTGATGCTGATGTCTTCAACCGATTGAGTTGAAATTTTTTTAGACGTTTAGTTTGGTTAACAAAATGCATGTTTTGATTATTTATATTCCGATATCGCAATTAGTTAAAAACCTTTTAACCCTGTTTGATTTTTTTTCTTACCATGTTACAAGTTTACTTTACCTCTTCCACTGCCCCAAGTGGTTAAATGGCAAGAGAAGCTGACTTCAAATGAATTGCCCCGCGTTCGATTTCCGGGAGCATGTAGTTTTAAAATTTACTTTAAATCACATTAATTTTCCTTCGAAAATTATTTCTCTTGATCAACTTTAAATTTCCCCGTTCATTTCTGTTTTTTTTTACAATCTTTTATTTAGTTTCACCTGTCCCGTTGTCTGTCGGTCTGTAATCAAATTTTGCATGTTAAATTTTATCCAATTCCCGATTGAGCTGAAACTTTGTATGCACGTTTAGTTTGGAGGACAATGCATGTTTTGACCATTTATATTACGATATCACAATTAGTGAAAATTATATTAATTAAAGTAATTTGTTCGGTAGAGGAATCTTGCAGTTCAATTTTGAAGTAGATGTCTTCAAACCGATTGAGCTGAAATTTTGTATGCACGTTTAGTTTGGATGACAATGCATGTTTTGACCATATATATTCTGATATCGCAATTAGTTAAAAATATATTAATTAAAAAACCTTTACCCCTGTTAGATTTTTATTCCGCCGAGTATCTTATCGGATTGAGCTTAAAGCAGTTCCGAGTTTCGAACTTTTTTAAAAACACATCTTATTCTTTGTGTCAGCTGAGACAAAAAATAATTACATAATAGGAAAGAACACATTTATTTTGCAACTATACGGTATAATTATTTACAAAAAAAATATTGCATTTTCTATTTCTTACGATTTTTTCTAAAATGAGTCAAAATCAATGCATTTTCATGAAAATGCATTTCTAAATCGTTCCGTATGAAGTTTTTTCTCGTTTTAATGAATCGATATTCTGCACTAAAAAAGTTCAGGCTTTTCTCTTGTAAAGGGAACCAATGCACGAAATCTGTCGAGTTTCAAAGTTCTCCCGTTGTGTGGGGCATAGTGTAATATTTGGGAGAAGGGATAGCCACCTGGCCGAGGCTACAAATTACTGAGAACGTGGTCAGTAATCTTTTTGCTGTTTGATAAAGTGACGTAAATAAAATCTCACACTCACTCGTGTATTAAAGAATTTCATGGATGGCTTCTACTTACTATATATTTAAGTACATTTTTCCTTATTTCAAAAAAAAAAAATAAATTAGGCTAACTTTTTAATTAATTTTTATTATATTTGAATTCAAAAACTATTGAAAAATTAAGTCTTCAGCGAGCTTTCACGCATTTTTAATCAACCTCTTGAAAAATCTATTTTGCTTTATTTCAGATATTTGTCAGGAAAAGGAATTAAAGATATTATCGTAAGATATTGCAATTTGAATTTATTTAAACTTGAAGTAGAATGAGATATTGTCTTTGTAAATATATGCATTTGTTCTTGTAAGATGCAGTATTAAATTGGAGATTATATATTGTTGGGATTAAATTCGGTGAGTTAGATTAAAAATCGGAAAACTACATGTCTGTCAGATCTTATTCTGGAGATGGAAATTTCTGGGTGGGGATTCGAAACCACCTTTTTAGAGGTTGGGATTTTTTTTAATTTTATTTTTCGGATTCTAAGTATGTTTTGTCCCTGTTACCGTTTCCCTTTTTGACAATGTGACTAGTTCATACAAAAGTAGACCAGTATCCTCAAATTTATTGAATCTTCCCCATTTAACATGGAAAAGAACTTTGCTTCGTCCAAGATTCAATACTACATGTTTATACAACTGCTAAGCCAACTTTTCAGTAATATAAAATAAAAGATAATACTTTGATGACAACACGCATTTGAAAAATGTGTTCCAGTATAAGCGTCAATATAAAAAAAAGTTATGCTTGGATATGATATAAAGTCAAGCATAAGTAAGGAAAAATCTGCATTCTCCCTTCTATATTTGTAAAATGGAAGTGTATTGAAATTAATGTTTAATAAATTCAATTAATTGCTTATTAAAAATGTCCATTTCCCTATTAAACAATGACACTTTTTTTGAGTGAGTAAGGAAGTGCTACACTACTGTCTATAAATTAAAGGATAATGAAGTTCAGGCAAAGAAAGAGACAGAAACAAAACAAATTTGACTTATTTGTAAAGTCTATTTATTAAACAAAAGGTAAAGAGCAAAAAAGATGCTATATGTTAGACATAATTAACAAAAATTTCAATTTTCACTCCCTGGAGCAAATTTCAAAAAAGAGCCTATTTTACACAGTATAACATGGTTAGTATGATGGTTAATACGGAGTATGTCTCCCGGACGATGCAATACAGGTCTTACAACGCCTAAGAATATTGAGTATCAAATTGTCAATCTGATCTTGGGGAATATTACACCACTCATCAAGTGATGCCCTCCGAAGTTCCGGCAGACAGATGGGAGGGGGTTGACGGGCTGCAATTCGTTGGCCAAGCATATCCCACACATGCTCTATTGGATTCAAGTCCGGTGAGTATGCTGGCCCATCCATACGTGTGATATCCTCCGACTGAAGGCATTCGTCTACAATGTTTGCCCGGGGAGGGCGGGTGTTGTCATCCATAAACAGAAATTTAGCTCCCATGGCGCCCTGAAACAAACGTACATGTTGTTCCAGAAAGACATCACGATAGATGTGGCTTGTCACCGTTATACATTTGTGACGACTTACGCGTATTTTCTTTATCAAGTCCTTTGGGTTCTATGACCAGAATTAATGGCAACTCTTTTTCAACCAAATCCAAGAAACGAGAAGTGAAGAGATGCAAATAATATAGGATAGATATAGGATCTTAGAGTAAGCATGATGGCAATGTAAAGGAATGTTAGACAATTGACGTGCGTTGTGGCAGTTGATGGTTATTGAAGTTCGTCGTTCAAGATTTAAATTCTACGTGTCGTGGATAAACATATTGGTGATCGATTAGAAGTTAAACGTCAAGCTACATACCATTGCAGATAAAGACAAGTTTATTACAGAGTAATATAAGGTAGAATTGATTACTTATTAGTATATTTGAAGATTAGGAGGTTCGATTATTGAGATAGGTTTGTATTCTCTTGTGTGTTGCGTATTGCGTCATCGTAGATTCTCTCATTCATTAATTTTCATATTTGTTCAAAAAGTTTAAGTTGAATATCTTAATAAAGTCATATTAAGATAATGTGATTCTAGTTCTTACGTTAACCCTACACCTCTAGCTCATGCTGATACTTCGAGGGATGTACTTCCAAGGGGAGCTACATCACACATTGAAGATGCAGGTCAGTTCTGGAACCAAGAATAATTCCTCCCCTAACGAGCCATCCTGCACCACCATAACATTGTCGTTTAATTGTGTTCTCTTGGTGGTAACGGGTACATAGCGCTCAACATATTAATGTCCGTCGAGAATCAGACTACAAACTAAACCTGGATTCGTCGGAAAACATCACACAAGACCACTGTTGTGGTGTCCACAATGCATGCTCCCTACTCCAAGTTTATCGCAGGTGACAGTGAGTTGCGGTAAGTGGAACCTATTTGACAGGTCTACGAGCATATAGACCAATGTTCCCTAAGCGTCTGTACACGGTCTGCCTTGAAACTGTCGTACCGGTAGCTGAAGAGAGCTGACGAGTCAGGTCTGATGCTGTGCTCCGTCTTTTTCTTTTGGCAGTAACTGCAAAATACCGGTCCTTATTCGGCGTTGTAACTCGGAAGCGACCTGTTATGTAACATCTACTCACATTACCATCATCTTGGATTCGTTGCCAAAGCCTGGAGATGAAACTCTGGGCGATTCCAAGTTCCTCGGATACTTCCATCTGGGTACGTCCACATTCCAGTCGTCCAATAATTCTACCACGTAAAAAATTATCCAAATGCTTCCTTTGTGCCATTGCTATGCAGTTATTGCACTGAAAGGCTTTAAAAGCGCTTGTGAACAATTTTACTTCTTTGCCACCATTCCTTATATACCTCTCTCTTACACTCTCGTCATTGTGACGAACTATCCGTGTCATCTGGTGGTTTCGTGCAATTTGCATATTCTTCAAGATGTGTGTGATAATTCTATAGGTGAAATTTTTATTTTAGAGTTCAATTTCTGTGTGATTCTGAATTATCCTTAATTATGGACACGAATGTTTGTTAATATCGTATTATAAAACAACACGAGGGCTATTGGTGAAGGAACTCGTGCATCAGTCCCCTCTACTTCGTGGCACCAGGACTTGAACCCACGACTCTCCGGCCATGAATTCACGTGTTTCGTTGAAACAGAAATATTTTTTTCTTTGCAAAATGTGTTCCCCAATGTACTTATTAAAAATTAGCTGTGCCTTGTTTTACGCATCCAAAGATTTATTTTATGCTAAATTAAAAAATGAATTTTTTGAGCTATCTCTTTAAAATTAATTTCGATGCTTCAATTGTGATAACATATATTAAATAATGTTAGGTTCTGAGAAAACTCGCGCTTTTAATGAAGAATAGAGTTAATATCTCTCGTTTCTCAGTAAATTCATTTAATGTGTCAAAAAAAAAGACTTGAATTTTATCATGCGAGAAAGGTGTTTTCATATAAAATTTCAGAATCATTTGAACCAATGCAGAAGCTTTCTTATATTTGGAAGAAAGCTAAAACATAAAATTAATGTGCTTTATAATACTTTTTTTGTCCTTATTCTGTGATATTTCAATCTACCAAAGTAAAGGTTTTAATAATTTTTTAAGACTTTTGTTTTTTTAGGGAATTACTTCAAAATAATATTTAAAAATTATGATTCTTTTATTGTAGAATAAAATAAAGCAATATTGCAAGAAGACCTTTGAGGATGAACCTTGGCATTTTGTACCTCAGTGAAAAGAATAACTCATTGGCCGATGCAATGCTGACTTGCATAGACCCAAACGTAAGGATTGTGGGTTTTCAAGGAATTTACTCGCACTTACCTAATACATGACAAGTTTTTAGTAGTATCAGAATTCGAACACGTCGCTCGACTGGAAAACTGTCAACTCAGGTTCATAATCATGAGCGAGTACCGTAATGTGCATTATACTTATTTGTGTTCAGAATAAGTAAAATAAAGAATTATCAGTTAAATTTTTCATATGTATATATTTTGAACAGCCAAATATACCATAATCAATGATCCAGTTACGAGTGCTATTTTTACATTGTATTTTCTTAAAAGAAATACCGAATAACTTTGAACATAATAATGCCATTACAGAATTTATTAACTCAAGTGATATGCAATTTTGTTTATTTCCTTTGGTTGTTTTGGTTCCTTTGGTATGCATTTCCTACCTCCAGGCTGCACTGACTAAGAAGACCTCATTTAATCACACTCAAAACTTCATTGAATCAATATCAGGATCTCAACTGCATTATATTTTTCCTATCCTTGGTTGGCATGTGTTTTGTGGACAAAATATTTTGAAACGCGGTTATGTGAATATAAAAAGAAAGTTTTTTTTTGTTTGTTGTTTGCTCAAAATACGTAGTAAAACTTTTACTGTATGAGACATATCTAACCCCGAAATTCCCCTCGTTCTTTCATTCTAGAACTGTTTACTCTGAATTTGATGTATCTACATCTTTTTAAACCGACAGCCCTCCTAATTTGCTCTTAGAAGTTTATGCGATCATGCGCTACAACGCCAATTTTTTTTGAAAAGCCCACTGAGGAAAGCAATTACGCCCCAGAGGCATACAAATAAAGTGAAAATGGGGAGTTTCTCTCAATGTCTTTTGTGTGAGTGAAGGGGCTATGCAGTCCCCTTTCTAAGGAAGAGCCGAAATGCAACCACTTTCTACTTTCCTGTATTGATTTATATTTATTAACCCCAAACTCAAAGCAACAAGGGGGCTGTGGTGAGGGTGACTTACCTGGTAATTTTAAACCTCGTTCAAGTGGTGGGGACGCTCCTCATCTGGCACCCCTCACTTCAAAAAAACCACACCACGTGACCGTGAACTTTATGAGCTACAATAGATTTATACGCATCAGACTCTTTACACAGAGAATCGCTCTAAGGCTCGAACTCTGGACAAAAAAGTCCTGGAGTAGCTGAACAGTGCGACGTTAATATTCACTCACTTACTGGAATCGACAATACCGGCAACGAGTTCGCACCTTTAACCACTTGACAAATCACTGACGCTCTACTCCTTTAAAAAAAATCCTCTTTATTCTACAGCCCGTAAAAAATCAGCAGCACACAAATAGAAGGGGGGAGAAGTGTCTTCGGGAAAAAAATCTTATAGACAAACACAAAAGGTAAGTCATTTTATTTAAAGAAACCGTTGAGATTTTAGTAAAAAAAAAAAATATCCAATCTAATTCTTGATGAAACTACAAGTATTTATTTCTTTGATATTCCTGATTGAGGATTGGGTGCGGAGGGAATTTCCGAATCCTACTAAAAAAAAGACAGTATTGCGACAAAATATGAAACCATTCATTTTTGCCCCAATGTATTTGTATAGTAATGAAAGAAAAAAGTAACGAGAAACACACTATTAAAACGGATTATTTCAATTGTGTTTCTGAAAAAATGACGGCTGTGGTTGCTGAGTATCCATAGTCAGGGACTCATGGTGGGGGTTTTCGAATGGCGTATTCGACTCCTAGTGACATTGTCAACCCTTTCGGTTGCTTCCTGTTGCACGTTAGATCTGACGAAAATCAATTGTCTTATCTCGGGCGTTGTGTGAAAGTTCGGAGAAAGAGTTCCGATTACCTCCTCATCCTTTGACTGAGACACGAAACTACTCGGTCCGTCCCCAATAGCCATGGGGCTGCTTCAGAATACGACGGAAATCAAAATCATGTAAAGAACTGTTTCAGTAAATTAAAGCGTTATTTTTGTATTTTTGACATCATGGGCTAAAATTACAAATATTTTATCCTTTATAATTCATATTTTAGCTGTAATTCTCTTATTCCAAAACGAAGCAATACTTTTCTTTTTTAAAAAATTCAAATTATCTGCAAAATTTAAAATTAAAAAAAAATTAGTTTGATGTTATCACAAGTAAAATCGATATTTTTTTTTAAAAAATATTCTAAATTTTGTTTTAGCAATTCAAAGTGTTTAAAATAATGCTTTTAAGTTTCACAAAAGCTATTCTTGAGTTATGGGCTCGAGTACCGGCATGACTACAGATTCACATAGATAAAGTTAAGGCGTGATAAGTCTTCTCCTATGTCTGACGTGTTGTAGCAGTTTCGACAGAGGTTTGCTAGCTCAGAAGTCTCTTTGGCCACTTGTCCATGGTTTTAAAATTACGAGGTTCCTCCCAGTAGCCCTCATGTTGCATCCATGTGTGATTTTACAAACTTATTGTGCAAAACAATAGTTTGAAAAAAACGAAAAATAGAATATTTATCCATTCATGTACAAAATTCTCACAAATTTCTCATGTTGTTGCTTATCCCCCTGGTTTGGGGAAGTCTAAACCAGGTACATATTACCTCTTCGTACTATTAGTTTAAAACTCCTCTCCTGCTCAGTCACGGAGACACCCAAACAAGGGGATGAGAAGGGAGGGAACAGGAACACGGAGGGAAAATTCTTAACCGCTGTGGGACTTTATTGGTTTCAAATATCCCCTCACGTTCTGCAGTCAGCATCAAAGTGGACGAGAGGGTGTACCTGGACGGAATGGGTAAAGTACGTCCGGAGAGAATTCTCCTGTCATAGCTACTCAAAGCACGAAAGACGTACCATTATTCTGAGCAAATGTTTGCATGCGTACACTGAGGTTTAGTTAGTCTTCAGTCCAAGCGGTTTCGTCATGGACTATGGACCAAATTTCTCATACAAAATTAATACTAAGTCTTCAGATGTATATATATATATATATATGTGTGTGTGTGTGTGTGTGTGTGTGTGTGTGTGTGTGTGTGTGTGTGTGTGTGTGTGTGTGTGTGTGTGTGTGTGTGTGTGTGTGTGTGTGTGTGTGTGTGTGTGTGTGTGTAAAACCTTTGTTGTTTGTTGTCCGTCACGAAACCTATTAATTGCATCCCTTTCTTAAGTCTACCATCCTATAGTTTACATCTTCCCTTGTGATATAAAGGCCATTATACATTCTTAAGAATTGGTGTGGCATTCACTTAATGGAGATGTTGCTGTTAAATATGGCATTCTATTTGTCGCAGCCACGGTTATTTGGCTAAATCGCTATTTGAGGCAAAAATTTCTTTTTAATATAATCTCTTATTTCAACGGCTGACAATATGTATTTAGTTATGTGATGGAAATGAAAATTGTTATCTAATCCACACTAAATAAACATAATAAGTAATTTTCAAACTAAATGTGTCTTTTGCACATTTTTCTGGACTGATGGTTTGGAACACATTTTCGATTAGTTTTAAGAAAAAGTAATCATACCGCAGCGTTTCTCAAACTGTGAAACAGAGCTCCCTAGAGGCCGCAATAACCCAAAGTGGGGGGGGCATGAGCATATCGAAAAGTCAAAAATGAAAGAATATTTTAAAATATTAATTTACTAAAAAAAAAATCAAATTCTGGTATTATAAAAAAATAAAACATCCGTTTTCAGTGATATAATCTACTTATAAATGTATATCATTAGTACACAATGTATTTGATAATTAAACAATACTAAGTTAAGAAAATTGTAATAATTATCAGTATCACCATGGGCTTGTCAAATGTAAAATTATGTACAAAATTTAATTCTTATCTTGATATTTTGTACGGCTTATAATTAAAGTCATATTGTAGCTTTAGAATCAAAGTATATTATTATTGAATTTTTAATACATTGTTATTGTATGGAGGAGGGCGCGGTGAAAATTATGATTGGAAATTTCTGTCGTGACAGAAAAAAATTTTTTTAACGTTTTTCTTGAATTTTCTTGTGCAATTAGTACTCTCTAAAAGTTGATCATTTATAAAAATGTGTGGGTTGAAAAAATATGAAAATGCAATTACTTTAAAGAAAAATGTATATCTAATATCTTAAAGTGGTATTTTAAGTTTAATTAAGCTTATATATAATAACTATTTTTTCAGAATTATAAACGATCGCCAATATTGAAAGTTTGAGAAGCACTGTTATACCGATGCAAGTTTTTATACGAAATAAAAAGGAAACAAAATTAAAGGAAGAAATAAAATTTTAAACAGAAATGACCACTTGCGGGGAATTTTAAATTTAATGGAAGGGAGGGGGAGGAATCAAACAAATGTGAAAAAACGAATATGTAAGACAATACTTTTATTTTTTTCTCTAAAAAACAAATAAAAGAAAACTTGTCGTAAACAGTTCATTGTTCGTAGTAAAATTGTTCGATACTTCCAAGAACTCAAAATTTGGTATTTTGTTCTACTTATAAAACTCTAAATATTCAACTAATATTTTTAAATAGAAAATTTATCCTTCAGTTTGATGAAAAAATTGGATTTTTAACACTACTGAAGATGTTTTTAGTCCAAAACTAATGTTAACTAAAAAGTAGAAAGTAAATAAGTCTATCTATATCACTTTTACGCAAATATTATGTAAAGCCTTCAAAAAAAATATTTGTGTGTGTGTGTGTGTGTGTGTGTGCATTTTCGATTGAAGTTTCGGCTATTAGCATATTTAATTTATGGAATTAATTTTTACTTCAATCCTTTGTCAGTCTTAACTTATGCGTGTGTAAGCTTGTGTTAAAACATATTTAATATTTTTCTGTGGCTCAACTTTTCGAAATAAGCATTAACTATTATATTTCATTTGCACAAAGCAACATTTCCTTTTTTATAAGTTTTACGAGCTTTTATTTAACTTGCAATGTGAAATGTTCGGGTGGAGTCTTGCAAATCATTTTTGAAACTGATATCTTCAATCGATAGAGGAGAAACTTTGCATAGACGTTTAGTTTGGATGACAATCATGCTCTTGACTATATATATTCCGGTATCGTAATTAGTTAAAATAATATTAATTAAAGTAATTTGCTTAGGTGGAATATCTTGCAACTTAATTTTGAAGCTGATGCCTTCAACCGATTGAGCTAAAATTTTGTATACACGTTTAGTTTGGATGACCATGCAAATTTTAACCATTTATATTCCGATATCCCAATTTGCTAAAAAGATATTAATTAAAACCCTTTGTCCCTGTTAGCTTTTTATTCCGCCGAATATCTTATCGGATTGAGCTTACAGAGAGAAGTTCCGATATTTTCGAACTTCTTAAAAAATCCATCTTATTCTTTCTATCAAACTAAGACAAAAAAAAAAAATTACATATTTGGAAAGATCATTTATTTCGCCACTATACGGTGTAATTCTTGACAAAAAATTATATTTTCTATTTCTTACGATTTTTTCTAAAATGAGACAAAATCGTTCCTTATGAATTTTTTTTTCGTTTTAATGAATCGATATTCTGCACTAAAAAAGTTCAGGCTTTTTCTTTTAGAATCAATCATTTAAAAAATAAAAAAAGCGAAAACTGTTTTTTTTTTTATTATTTTTCAAAAAAATACTCAAATTTTTAATAAAACATTTAAAAAATTCGTCATTTTTAAAGATAATCACACGAAATTTTTTTTTCTTTTGCAAAATAGTATTATCCAAATTTTGTACAAAGATTAAAAAAATTGGTTTAAAATTACGGATTTAAAACTTTTTATTTTGGTTTTCGTGCTTAATTTAGTATTTATTCTAAAAGCAAAAAAAAAAAAAAAAAAGAATGAGTTTCAATATTTTGATTAATTTTGCTTTGTCCAATGTTATTTTGGTCTTATAGTGTTTATCTCCGCGTCCCCATTATCCTCTTGTTGCTAATCGAGTGAAATATCCATCATATGTACGTCACCTGGTGCGAAAATGACTGAGTACCCCTGAGCTAGACTGTTCAAAATATATCGGCATACGACTTTGAAACAATGTTGCGTTGAATGAAATGAAATGACTGAAAAACCTGTCCAGCGATAACTAAAAAGTTAAAAATAAATTAAAAGTAAAAAAAAAATTAAAAACAAGCTTTTATTTAAATGGTCTTAAAATAATAAAATAAACATTTCTTTTAAAACTTTTTTTGCTACCAACTTATAACGCCATTACACAATTTATGATATAAAAGCTTGTCGCGAGATTTACTTGCGTAAATAAAAATAATAATAAGTAGCCCACATGTTGCTTCCTTTGTAATGTCAATAATCTAAGCATAAGAACGAAAAATAGAATGTTTATCCCATTCATATACAAAGTTCTCACAAATTTCTCTTGTTGTTGCTTATCCCCCCGGTTTGGGAAAGTCTACACCAGGTCCATGTAACCTCTTCGTACTATTAGTTCAGAACTCCTCTCCTGCCCAGTCATAATATGTCTCCAGGAGACACCCAAGCAAGAGGATGAGAAGGGTAAGAAACAGGAACACGGAGGGAAAATTCTTTCACCGTTGTGGGGTTTTATAGGTTTCAAATGTCGTCTCATGTTCTGCAGTCAGCCTCAAAGTGGACGATAGGGTGTACCTGGATGGAATGGGTGAATGACGTCGGGAGAGTATTCTCCTGTCATAGCTACTCAAAGCATGGCCCTTCTGAGGAAATGTCTGCAGGCGTGCACTGAGGTTAAATCAGTCTTCAGTCACAGCGGTTCTCCGGTAAAGGGAAAATACATGTTGCCCTTCGTCATGGGCTATGGATCAAATTTCTCATAAAAAATTAATACTGTGTCTTCAGAAGTTTTTTTTTAGAGTGAAGTTGTTTTATATTAAATGATGGAATCAATTTTAATACTTAAAGATTGCATTTGCTGGGATTTACCTCAAAGTCAGTGATACATAATTCTGAAAGAGGTATTTGAAATAAAAGAATATCTAAAACCTTTGTTGTCTGGTGTCCGTCACGAAACCTATTAATTGCATCCCTTTCTTAAGTCTACCACCCTACAGTTTATATCTTTCCTTGTGATATAAAGGCCATTATACATTCTTAAGAATTTGTGTGGCATTGGCTTAATGGAGATGTTGCATTAACTAAGGCATTCCATTCGTCACAGTCACGGTTATTTGGCTTAATCGCTATTTGAGGCAACAATTTATTTCTAATATAATATCTTATTTCAACGGTTGACAATATGTATTTAGTTATGCGATGGAAAGGAAAATTGTCTTCTAATTCACACTAAATAAACATAATAGTTACTTTTTTTTCAATCTAAAATGTGTATTTTACATTTTTCTGGACTGATGGTTTCGAACACATTTTCGATTAGTTTTAAAAAAGAGTAGTCATACCGCAGCATTTCTCTAACTGTGAGACGGAGCCTCTAGGCGGGCGTGATAACCCAATGAGTTATATCGAAGGGAGCATATCTTAAAGTCAAAAATGAAAGATTATTTAAAAATGTTAATTTACTAAAAAAAGCAAGACAAAATACATTCTTATATAATAAAAAAAATACCCGTTTTCAATGATATAATCCAATTATAAATGTATATCAATAGCTCACAATGTATTTCATAATTAATTTAACATTACTAAGTTAAGAAAATTGCAATAATTACCAGTATCCCCATGGACTTGTCAAATGTAAAATTATGTACAAATTTTAATTCTTATCTTGATCAATTGTACGGTTTATAATTCATGTCATATTGTAGCTTTAGGATCAAAGTATATTATTATTGAATTTGATACATTGTTATTGTGGAGGAGGGTGTGATGAAAATTATGATTGAAAACTGGGTCGGACATATTGAAAGATTCAGAAGCACTATCATACCGATGCAGGTTTTTATACGAAATAAAAAGGACATAAAATGAAAGGCAAAGTAAAATTTTAAGCATAAATGACCACTTGCAGGAAATTTTTAATTTAACGGAAGAGGGGGGTGAGTGAGTGAATATTATCGTCGCCCTGTTCAGCTACACAAGGGCTTTTGGCGACGGACCACGTAATTTTGAGCCATGGTCAAGTGACGTGGACGAAACCTGAGCTGGCATCCCCACTCCTAACTACCACACCACACCAACGGAAGAGGGGGGAGGAATCAAACAAATGTGAAAAAGACGAATATGAAAAAGAATATTTTCAAAGTAGTTTATTAAAAAAAAGCTAAAAAAAATCTTCTCGTAAACAGTTTATTGTTCGTAGCAAAATTGTTAGATACTTCCATGAACTTAAAATCTGATATTTGTTCCACTTAAAACTCTGAGTATTCACCTAATATTCCTTAAATAGAATATTTATCCTTCAGTTTGATGGAAAAATTGTTTTTTAAGACTTGCGGAGATACATTTAGTCTATATCTAATGTAAATTAAAAAGTAGAAAGTAAATAAGTCTACCCATATATCGCTATCATGCAAATATTATTTATAAACATCATAACAAATAAATAATTATTTTTGTATGTGTGTGCACATTTTCGAATATATTTATTTTCTTAAAATTCTTTAAAGTTTCGGCTATTAAAATATTCAACTTAAGGAATAATTTTTCTTCAATCCTTTGTCAGTCTTAACAAATGTGTGTGGAGGCTAGTGTTAATACATATTTAAATTTTTCTGTGGC
This sequence comes from Trichonephila clavipes, assembly GCA_019973935.1. Taxonomy (NCBI): domain Eukaryota; kingdom Metazoa; phylum Arthropoda; class Arachnida; order Araneae; family Nephilidae; genus Trichonephila; species Trichonephila clavipes. Next base: position 350,867 of record BMAU01019830.1, read on the forward strand.
TGAACTTTTCGAAATAAGCATTAACTATTTCATTCGATTTGCAAATAACAACAATTCCTTTTTCATAAGATTTTAGTAGTATAATTAATTTGTTTTCGATTTTCAAAAAGTTATACATATAAGCAGAAAGTTTAAAAAAACTTCTAATGCTGATGTTCTATAACAATGAAAATATTTAAACCCATGCCAAAGAAAACTTTTTAATTAAAAACGCTTTCACAATGTGTACATCATTTTTGCTCTCCTTACCCCTAAATAAAATATGTAAGGTTTTTAAAATATTTCCTCTAGTACTTAAGTAAATCTTCTCTGGGTACTCCACACATGCTACTATTAAAAGAAAAATATATTTATTTTTGCTATAATTAGTTTTGTTTTTCTAACAAGTACTTTCTAGTATTTCGGCTAATATTGGAATGGCTTTGACTACAATTTGTCAAACATGCGTTAATGAGTACTGCCATTTAAAGTTTGGTTTTAAAAAATAATATTAGATATGAGCTTAATATAAGCATTAAAATAAACTATATATATTCAATGTATTCAATATTTTCGCATTAATTTCAAAATTTTGAGATCTGTCACCAATAGTCCTCATAATGCTTAAGAATGCGACTCGAATAAATAAGCAGTCTATAATTATACATTAGGCTGAATGGAGAAAAAATAGGATTATCTATCGGAACTTACTTATGCTGAAAATATGTTGTGTGGCGTGTAAAATAGGAGAAAATAACTTAATCTCTCAAAATTTAATAAATTGCTACAACGGGGACGAATTTAAGAAAAATGCTTAACATAGGTTATATAATTTTAGACTCAAAATAAATATTTTGCAACAGTATGAATAATAAATAAATGATGACTACTTATCGGTGGGTGATGAGTAGTCAATAGTACAGAGTAACATGACAACACATCATAACGCTGCTCTCTTTTCAGCACCGCCGACCTCGCAGTCCGACCCCAGTGGTTTTCCATCTTCGCGCTCTGTCATTTCGACAAAAGGATTTTATTTTCTTAAAAGGAAATACTCAAGTAGGTATCTAGTGTGCCTGATATATATTACTTCTTGTAATGATTTAATATGTGTCCTATCATTGTAATCAATGTTTAAAAGTGCTAAAATACTGTTCCACTTTGGCAAAAAGCTATTTGGTTTTTTCCCATAACAAAAAAAATATATATCTGAACTTCCTTCACTTTGTTGCAGTACTTAACGTCAAACTTATTTTTTACTTTATTTCCTCCTTTGCCTATATATTTTGTAGATCATCTTTCCCACGTTGACTGATGTTGAAATTCTGAAAAAAAATTTTACCCCCCCCAACTTTACTCGTATATATAAGATTACTGAAATGTCGGGTTTGAACTTTCTAAAGGGTAGTGATGCCCTGTTTTTTTTTCCTATACTGTTTCATATTCTACCCGTTTTGTTTCTATTGTCTTCCTTTGTAATTCTCTTTTATCTGTATTACGTATAACTTTCTCTAATTATAAAATGGATGCATCAATTAAAATATATGTTTTTTTTCTCATTTCTAATGGGGATGCGAATTAGTTATGAACAATGCAGACCTAGTACTTTCTATGGTAACTGATATCACTTTTTAGTGTGGCACCCAAAAGGTGGATATCAATTGGTAAAAGGTCAATTTTACTTCCGGTTTCCTTTCCAGAGGGAGACACTTAAGCTCTGACGATACGAAATAGTACTCGGAATTTAATTTTTCCGAGAGCACCCAAGCCAAACAGGCAATCAAGGAATATATAACAAGCCGCAAAATCATGCGACTTGGATGCTGTCGATTTTTTGCATCATGAAAATCTACCGACATTGTTCCGGGGTCGAATCCAGCCGATCTGAGCGATATGTTATTGCCTTAAAAAAGAACTGTAGTTGAAATGTTGCCTTTGTACTCCAACTGGAAAATAATAATTCTTAATAAGTAGTTGGATAAAATAAAACTGCCTTATGTTGTTTAAAACTAAATATCCTGATTTCCAAATAAAATTTTAATGACAAAATATAATAATATTTGCATTAAGTTTAACTTTCTTTCTCATTAAATTGACTGTACAATTATTTCTATCTTTTTAATCTTACTGTATTATCTTTTTTCTCTCAATATGGCGCTACAAGTGAAATAAAATTAAATATACTTTATTTTATATTAGAATCACACTATGTATGTTTGAGGGTCCCTTAAATTAGAATACATTTTTTATCAACATTTTAGGTTTTTAAGTATATAGATATAGACTTACTTTTATTTTATCTTATTTTACTAATTTTTGCTTTTATGCGGTACCATCCTTTCTCCTATTTGTATTGGCGGGAATATGAATGTTGTGTTCGCGAGATAAGTTTTATTATTTTCATTGCCGGTTTATCCATTGGGTGCTTCGGGCAGGCACCCAGTGACTAGGGGTCCAAATAAGCCGGACTTAACCAGATTTTCTGGTTATTAATTTCGACCCATCAGTGCCAAAGGCTCCTGTAGACCTTCTGCACCCAGAGCCCAAAATAAGCTTAAATTGGCACTGATTATCTTGATGTATTTAATAAAAATTTTCACCTCTATAATAGTATGTAGTTTATTAAACTTTCTTTTTATATTATTAAATTAGCATTAGTGTTTCCTTATTTTGTAATAATTACACATTTATAACATTTCTTCCTTTCCATACAGTAGAGTAGTACAGGCAAACTACTGGTGAAGGTTGACTGGCCAAAATCATGTTTAAACTAGGGTTTTGCACTCCCTTGTTATATTTTCAATGCCAGGATTTCGGGATTACATTATCTAACTCTTGGGATTGGTCCCGGGATTAGGATTGGACTATTTATTAAAAATACATTAGTTCGAATTAAATAAAAAAAATTGAAAATATATAATTAAAAATTAATTCATTTTTTGGGTTTCAGTAAATAAGCTTTTAGAAAACACTGCTCGTCCAGCGTTTCATCATTCAAACCGCTTCTTATTTTTGTTACAAACTGTCCTGCCGAAAAAATAGTCTTTCTCGGATTCTATACCAGTAGGTGTAATCATTATTTGGAATAAGATCTTTTCAGTTAGTCGCCACAGTCTCCCTCCATTTTCAAAAAAATGTAATTTCTTTTTGAATTTTTGATGATAGTGTGTCAAGTCTAATAGACTGCATTGATACCTAGACATCTATGGTAAATTATCTAGTTCTTCTGTTACACTTAATAGTTTTTGTGTGCAAATTGATCCAGTTATTGATTCAGAATGTAAATCAATTTCAAGTGTTACCGTATTTGAAATATAGAAGATCCAGTTTCATGAGCAGTGGGATTTGAAGTGACTCAAGTCTTTCAAGCAGATCCGCTATTAATTAATGTCATTTCATTGAAGAAGGAACTGTAACTAAATCTTTTCTTGAGATGTTGCTTATCTTATTGTATAAGTATTGCAATGAGCCACTTAGATCTGTGCGACATTCTCCAATACCAGAAATGAGATCTCCATATATTTTTTTTATAGCACAAACAAATTCTACGTACATATTTCATAAGCAGAACATAAATTTTCTAAGAATTAAATGTTCAGAAAATGTTCATGAGAAAAAAAAATTTTAATATAATTTAGACAAAAAATAAATCCCGGGATTTCGGGATTGAAAAAAAACAAGGATCCGGGGGGCTGCAAACCTTAGTTTAAAGCTGCATTTTTGGCTCCTAAGGCCAAATATCTGCTTTTGTACTATTGCAATTGTGGCTAAACTCCTGGCCTTAGGAACCAGGATTGCAGGTTTAAACATGTTTTGGGGCTAGCCAACCTTCACCTATAGTCTGTCATACTACGTACCGAGAGGAAAGGAAAAAATTATATATGAGGAATTAAAATATTAAAAAAATCATCAAGCTAATAAAATATGAACAAAAAATATAACCTACTAATATTCACAGTGTAGATTTAATACAACGCTAACATAGATAATATATATACATAGGTCGGGAGTGCAACAGCTAGTTATGTGTTTCCCGCCAAATACAAGGGAATGAAAACATATCCGCATAAAATTAATTACGATAGGATATTAAGAAGTTTTATATATATATATATATATATATATATATATATATATATATATATGTACTTTAAAAAAATCATAAAAATATATTCAAATAAATATTAGTGTAAAAAATAAGTGATACGCAAAAAATATCTAAATATTATTAAAAGTTTAATAAGCATGTGCTGCCATCTATTTAATAATTGTAGAAATATTTAGAAATTGTACAAATATTTAAAAATTGTAGAATTATTTAAAAAATCTTTACGAAAACATAATGACTGGAATACAAATTGTATCATTAAAAACAATTATAAATATAATTGCAAAGAAAGTTAGCAGGATATCCATGTTCAATACAGTGATTAAAAAATTTATCAAGAATTCATTAAATATTAGCTTTATCGCTAACTAATACATTATTACGATAAATATAGTTAAAAATAATATTTCTTTATATAAATATTGATAAATTTGAATTCCAATAAGGCACTTTGATAATATTAAAATTAAAGGCATCTCTTTTATCATAAATATTACTATGTAATTTCAAATCCTTAATATACAGTGTTACATCTAAGTAATTAGTTTTGATTGGATTATTATTAATTTTAAGTAAGCCGCATAAAAATTAATATTGGGAATAAATTGGAATTGGGATAAAATTTAATATTATGAAGAAATTTGCCTGCAGTAGTAATATATGTTTTAAAACCATTTGTTACAGTTCTAAATTTAACATGACTTTTATGGAATTTTGGAGTTAAAAATATATATGGATACTTAATTTTAGGAATACAAAAACCTATTTTTTTTTATAAATAGCAGTAATACGATTGCTAATTTCATTATGTGATAAATCTAATTTTTTAAAAGATCCATTATTTAGAAAGTGTTCATTAAGCATATTATAATAAAAAATACTTTCATATCACAGCATATATAGTTACCAGGTACTTTATCAATGTAAACTATGATAAAATTCTTTTGCAATTCATATAAATTTTCTGTTTTATATCATTAAAATTAATTTCATATTGAGAGTGGTAGCTAAATTTCATAAGGTCTTTTAAAATATTGTACTTATACTCATCACAAATGCCTCAATAGGTAGTCCAAATTTAATTGCAGATTTTGTAATAAAATTATCTATACCTTTAATAATTTCTTTTTTAACAGTATTGTTGTTATTAGAAACATTTAATCTAAAACTAGTGTCTTTACTCATTATATCTTTTAAAATATTGTCATTGATTATGCCTAAGTTGCCAGTAACTACATGTTTATGATGACCATCAATAAAATCATTATAGTTTTTACATATACAATCTTCTATATTAATAGAGGGCGAACTATTGTTGTAATTAAAGATAAATCTGCCCATCGTTTTGTTATATTTAAATGCTTTCTTTACAAAACCACCTTTCTAACAGGAAAAAGTGACAAATGTCTATTAAATACATTAGAAAAGTTAATTTTGTCAAAAGTTTTATTCATGAATAATAAAGTGCAGTACTCTGTTATAGGTTCATTAATTTTCTCAACATTAATTTTGAATTTATTAACTAGATAGTTTAGAATGTCTTTAATAATGTGTACTGCATGATAAACCTTGAAGGAATCATTATTTAAGGTTTCATTTAACAATGCAATTTCATGTTTATTAAGACCAAACATGAAGTATTTGATTTTCTTGACATTAAAGTTTTTTTCAAAATCATCAATAAGAACTTTAATATTGTCATTTAATGAAATTTTATCTCTATTTTTCCTTTTAGTTCTATTACCTCAAGATTTTCTTTTAGAATTATTATTTAAGTTATTAGCATTATAAACAAGTTATTTATTATTATTCTGTAACATTATTTGCAAAGTATTTTTAGTAAAATACATAACATTAAGACCATATGGATATGTTGTATTAAAACTCCTAATAAAGTGATTTTCTCACCATAATCTGTGCTTAATATTTGGAATAATTTTAATGATAAACAATTCAACATTACTGAAATCATGCATATGAAAGTGTCTAAGTTCAATTTTATTAGAATTATTGGAATTATTAAAGAATTGAACATCATGTCTATTCTGATTAATCCTTATGGTAACAGTATTAGAGGCCTTTCCAATATATTTATATTGACAGACTTTACAATTTAAAAAATAAATACAATTAAAAGTTTTGCATAGGTAAAATTTAGATTCACGATCATATTGATCCTTATTTAACATAGTACATGTCTTACATCTACTATTTCTACATTTATTGAATTTTAACTTAAGACTATTATAAGATTGAGTGTTATCAAAATTATAAGAAGAAAAATTATCTTTAATCCCATGTATAGCAGGACTCTTAATGTAACATTTATTAATATTTTGTGAAATGTAATTACTAGAATCTAACAAGTTTTGTTTATAATGATTATGATGGCTATTAATGAATTTTTTGTTCCAAAAAATTCTAGTCTTGAGATGTTTAATATTAGAATTACTATTACAAATTTTTAGTTCTTTAACAGAATTCGATTCATTTCCCAAATTGTCATTAGAGAATGAGAGAGAGAGAGAGAGAGTTCTAAAACTCCTTCTTCCTAATAACCAACAAGTCAAAATAGATAGATATTCCAGTATATAATCCAAAAATTGATACCCAGTCAAAAGAGAGAGTGTGCCAAAGCAAAACAGAAACCAGTTTAATTTTTAAAGAAAAAAACTTGAAAGAAGCTCTTAAAAGTAAGAGAAAGCTATGCTCAAAACTAAAACCAAAGCTAAGTAAAAGCTCAAAAGACGGCCATACACCACACATAAAACAACAGAAGGATTCAAATAGGTATATTATTACGATGCTGTACCTACCTAATCAGTACACCACCAAGCAAAGATCAGCTATAAACTAACCTAATTGCCAGTCGCTAAGACAAATTGTACCAAAATCATAAAGTAGATAAATGTTAAGGAAAATTGAAGTGCATTGCTCAGTAGACATAACCATCAACACCTAAAGATACCAAAAAGTCAATACAAACAAATATGTATTACATGATAGAACATATTACATAAATAGAAATGATAATATAAAAAAATATTAGTAAAAAATAATGCTAAAAAAACTAGAATATACTAAAAAAAGAATAAATAATATAAGTAAAAATCAATGCAATAAAAATCTGAATGTACTAAAACAGAATAAATAGAAGTATAAACTAGTCTTGAATAAGAAACCAAATAGTTAATTAACAATGAAAAAATAGTAAAGTAAAAGATTATTTACAATAGCCAAAATTAGAATCTGTTAAGAGTTCATAATTAGGCTATAAGCTAAATTGCTTACAATAATGAAAAAACAACAGTAAATCACACACACACACACATAAATTTCTTCTATATTTATGCGCAATGCAGCCACAAATATAAAATATAAACCAAAATATAAAATCCAGTATATAAATATATATATATATATATATATATATATATATATATATAAAATATATATATATATATATATATAAATATATATATATATAAATATATATATATATATAAACATATAGATATATACATATATATATATAAAATATATATATATATATAAATATATAGATATATACATATATATATATAAATACATATATATATAAATATATAGATATATACATATATATATATATATAAATATATATAAATATATACCTAAGATAACTATAAGTAGGTAGAAAAAGCCACAGTAGTACAATGACAAACTCATAATTTAACTATATATATATATATATATATATATATATACACACTTTTTAGTACAATCAACATTTCGAATTAAAATCTGTGGCTGGCCAGACTATAAAACGTGATATTTCCAAGTTATCTTATAAAACTCTCGACAATTCGAAAGCTCCCTATCATGTACAGTCCCTTACAGCAGCGATCCGCAACCCCCGGTCCGTAGACCGGTACCGGTCTGCGGAACAAATGGTGCCGGGCCGCCTAAAGAACATTAAACTATTGTCATTTTAGTTAAAGTGGTGGATTTCTCTCGGATTTCCGTAAATTTCCATGGAAATCACTTTATATTATACGCTAAATCACTTTTATTCATTTTTGGTGCAACTATATTTTTGTCTGAAGGCATATTTAAGTAAATTAAAAATTTTAAATCTAGACAATCTAAAATTTAAACAATCAAACTTTTTCACCCTCAGCGGGCTGTGGTAAAATTATCAAACTTTGCCGGTCCGCAGCGATGAAAAAGTTACGGAGCACTGCTATACAGTATCCGATTTATGGCTTACATGTTTGATTTATGTATAGCATGTGGCACAATTTCTAATGAGTAATGGAAGAGATTTAGAGGTGTGTGAAGATATATTATTGCATCGCAGTGAAAACCAAATTTTTCTTTGATATACTTGAAACTACCCCTACAGAAGTTAACGCGTTGCAAACACCTTTCTTCAATAAATCAAAATATGCAGAGATAATTGTTCGAAATCTCCGTTTTTATTAAAAACTATTTTCGTGTTTAAGACTTCCGGCACATATTTTAATCTTTTATTTATTTTTTAGTTTGTAAATAATTTTATTTTTCGTTTTTTAAATATTTTATGGAATTTTATATAATTATTACTTTTCAAATAATTCGAGAAAAACATTATTTATTTCCAGTTCCTTAAAACTAAATAGAAAATTTTACGCTATTTGATTAAGAAATGAAGTCTGGAAGTCTGGTCACGTTGCTCGTGAACAGAAGTAAAACTGTTTTAAATCCTACTAGCACAGTTTGTTTAAAAATATGAAAGTTGAAAATATTTCTAGATCTTGTGCTTTCTTGTTTCAATGTACATTCCAATATTACTGTTAGTACAGAACAGTTTTATGTCTTTTTCTGACTAAAATCCTCTCTAAAAACTAAATCAAAATAAGAATTAAATTTATTTTCAAAAATTAGGCCAGTAAAACAAATATAACTAAATGATCAGAAAAACAAAAAAAATGACCAGTTAAATGTTTCATCTGTTTCTTGAAAAGCAAAGTAAACAGTGCTCAAGATATCGAAGTAGAAATTTCAGATAAATAAACAATCTAATTAATAATAAAGCACTAAAAGTATCGTGTGAATAAATTCTCTAATAAATAACACTTAAGTGCCGTACGAATATTAAATTTAGATAACTTACAATTGACTCCCCTTCCATGAGCCAACAGCATTTTTTTTTTAATTTTTAACATACAGATTACATCTCAGCCCTTTCGTGTATGTTTTCTTGAAAGTATACCCCCAAAAAAAAAGAAGCATGTGTTTATTTGTATTTAAAATATACAATGCAATTGTTAATTATCCATGTAAATGTGTATTTTTGCATGTTGGTGCCGCAGCTTGGCGATGTTATTTTTAAAATAAATTTTATAATTTATAAACAAATAATGGCAACGCATAATGTAGCCGCTTTTCCTGTCGAACTGCATGTTGGATGTTGCATCAATAAATGAATTGATTTAAAACTGAAATATTTTGATTTCCGAAAATAATTTCGTTATAGTCAATGCAATTAATGCGCAAACAGCAATATTTTAGTTTTGCACAATTTTTTTGTATAAAGATATTCTTTTTAAATTTTGGATGGAGTAAAAAAACTATTCACGAGAACAGCTTCTACCTAACAGACTGAAATACTCATTTGATTTTCTATTTCCATTCAAAACTTATCGATATCGATATCTCAACTCCACAATCCCCCTCCTACCCTTGCTTAGAATGACTCAAATCACAAGAAAGGGAGTGACGAGGGTCTATGAACCGAATGAATTTTTTTTATTAGCAGCAAGGAGTATTTAGAGCCGCCAAACCCCTGTTTTCGAGTGGTTACTATACATTTTCTGCTTTCACTTAAAGCAGGCAGCCAACCCTCCTGATATGGACTAACAGAGACTTGAACAGCCACACAAGGTGTCATCGATTTTTTTTAAAGGCCACTTACAACAAAGTAGCCGGCACTCAGCGACATGAAAGATAGCGAAAAAGGGAAAATTCTCGCCTGCGTGCTTCTGTGGAAGGGGAGAATGACTACATCTTCCGCTAAGAGAGATTTCATTTGCTTTGAGGTGCTGCCAATTCAGTTTTTCGCTTCCCTGAAATTAAAAATTGTAGAGTAAAATATTTTATTTGCTTTTTTATTTTTATTCTAAATGCTACAAAACTAAGTCCTCTTTTCTGTGAGTCATCAGTGGCAAAGTAAAATACTTTTCCACGGTTTTTTTAGAGGAAAAAATCCAATTCTATATATATATGTATATATATATATATGTGTGGAAACAAAATGTTTTAAAAAAATCATTTTATTTTGGGAAACAGAGATGAGCCTTGTGTAAGTATTCGTTTGAATTCCTAAACACGAAAACATTTCTTTCAAGTTCCAGTTAAAGGGGAAAATGATTATCCATTTCAATAAAAATAAGATAGGTATAGGTTTTAAAACAAAAAGCAACAGAAGGATTTATTTTTGCTTTACTGTATTTACATAATTATCATAAGCGAGCTAATTAAACCAATAGGAAGAGTTACTTAGGTTTTTCCCGTAAAGATAAAAAAAAATCTATTAAATGATATAAGTAACCAGTAGTATTATTTTCAATTTGGTATTATAAAACTACAAGCATTTTTTTATATCTTCTTTATTTTTGCATTCTGAATTTCTAATTCAAAGTGAATAAGCATTTTTTCCCTCATTTGTCTTAATTTAAATGTTTTCAAAAATTTCAAGTTAGGTTTTGATATTTGATTTGTCTCTTTATATATGTTGCAACTAAAATAATATAAAAATATTGTCTTATTTTAATTTTGATTACTTGTTTAAAAAAAAACAAGATTTTTTTTGTCAATCCAAAGTTATTTCCACGATACTCTTAACGTGGCTCACATTACTTAAGTTGGAGAGTTGTTGAAGTTTAATTAGTGTGGTACCAAACTCAGGCCCCTTGTCCGTAATTTAAAATTTAGAAATTATAATCGCTAAAAGCCCTCAGGTTCATTCAGGGAATGATGTTGATAAAACAATTCTTTAATGAAACTCATTGTGGAAAAACAGTCTTTATGGAAGAAAATAAATATTATACAAATTTTTAATTGAAATACATTAAAATAATTCCATGTAAAAATTTATTATTCTGTTTTCAGAAGAAATTATTTAAAAAATGTATAGGGTGAAATGTTATTATATTAAAATCTGGAAACAATTTTTATGCTTAAAAATCTCATTTACTGATCAAACTCAGTAACACACAATTCTGAAGTAGAGAGATTCAGTTATTTAATTTTAGAAAACACCTTTTATTGCACAAAGATCGTTAATTTTTTGAAATATTAAGATGTTTTCGCTGTATGTCATGGTCGCTGCTTAATGGAAGTGACTGTTTCCCAACAAAATCCCCGCAACTTCTCCCCGCCATGATGAAAAAAATGGAGATAACTTTCTAATTCTTCAAACACACATTATACAGGTTGTTGCTGAGTTCAACTGATAAATTCAGAGGTGTTATATCAGGCAGAATGGGAATAACAAATCACCATAGAACAGTGGCGCACACAAGGGGGAACACTCCTTGGGTTCGAACCATCCTCCAAACCCCTTGATTTTTTTTCGATTGATTATAATCTTATGTATATAGTACGTAAAATTTAATTAAGTTTTTGTTATTAATATAATTAATTTTATTAACTAGTATTAATTATTTATTCAATAAATTTTTTACTGTTATTTGTTCCCGAAAATTGACACAATTAAAAGAATATGTTGGGTGGCGTATTGGAGCATTATACAAGAAGGGTGGTCTTCCAACCCTGCCCCTCCCCGTCTTGAAAAATTCCTGTGTGCGCCAATGACATAGGACATTGGGTAGTAAATAACGTTCAAAAAAAAAAAAAAAAAAACTGCCCAAAAATAAAATCATAAAAAGGACCACATAAAAACAGGTTCTACTGTATTTACGAATCAGTTCAGGATTGCTAAGACCTCCCCCTTGCTTTTGAACATTTATCCTAAATACAAAAATATTATCTGATTATAAGAAACATCTTTTGAAAAATCGAAACATTATATTTGCAAAAAGTCGAAAACTAATTCCAAATAAATTTTTATGGAGAAAAAAATAAAAAAAGAATCACATTACATTTTATATTACAGAAATTTAAAATATTACTTAAAACATGGGATGACATTTAAAAAAGTTCATCTAATTTTGGTTTTTTTCTCTGGTTACAAGATTATATTTATTTTAATAATGAAAAACGTCAACAAACAAACATAGAATTAGAAAAAATATTTTTAAAAAAAAAATAAATAATGTGTGCCTTTTTCTCTCCTGCAAGACATGCCAAAATGCTAGAAAAAGAATAAATATGAAAGCTACTCTTACACTTGCAGAATGTCGCAAGCATCTAGCAAATCCATTATTTCAGTGCTTCTCAAACTTTCAATATTCGCGACCCACTATTCAATCATCATTTTCCTCGGGCCCCTCTTTATACAATAACATTGTTTTGAATTCAATAACACTATACTTTGGCACTAAAGCTACAATACGACTTTAACCTCTTATGTGCCACCTATATATATAAACGTCTCGTTCAGCCGAAGCATGGATTTTCTGAACATGTATATACGTCTTTCCGAAGTAAAGAAGGCTTTTCCGAAGGCTTTGGAATGCAATGATAGCACGTTAACAGCGTTTTCAAAGGATTTACTTATTTCAGAAGATTCGCTTATTTATTCCTTTTCTCCTCCCCCCCATACATCATATACGTGGACCTACGTGGAAAATGGTGGCATCGGGAAGCGAATCGCGTAACTTTAAATCGGCAGTTAAGAAATTTTTCATAAGCCTTACTAATTGTCAAGATAAGTGTTAATATAAGCCAATGGGGTCACTGATAATTATCAAACTTGTTCTTAACTTAGTGTTGTTAAATTAATGATAACATATACATTGTACAGTATTGATATATTTATAAGTGTATTATATCTGGGTAAATGTGTGTATTTTATATTTTATTATATCAGCAAGTATTTTGTTTGTTTACTTCCAGTAAATTAATAATTTTTATAACCTTTTGTTTTCGACTTTTCAATATGCTCGCCCCCCCCTCATAGAGTTATCACGCCCCCCAATTTGAGAAACGCTGCATTATTTGAATACTTTGAAGGTATTAATAAAAATTTTGTAGTTTTCAAAATGAAAAAAATTAATTTTGCTCTCGATAAACCAATATATACCGGATTTTGTGTACTAGAACAAGCACAGATCCATATATACAAATTGTAGTATTCAAAACTGAAAGCATATGATCATGAAAATTGCAAATTGCTTTATACCATCACAAAAATCTCTGTGCATGCAAATATATACTAGAGATGTTTACGAAGATTTTAAAAATGAAATCTCAAGTATTATGGGTCTTAGTAATTATCCGTCTATCATTATTCTTTTAATTGTGAAAACACTAACAAATTTGGATATTTGAAAGATGAAATAATAAAATTCATCGTCTTAAAATGTAAAGTGTACAGTATAAGATGTGAATATTATGAAACAAAAAAGTGAAAGGAATTAAAAAAAAGTTGCTTAACCCTTTATATACCGACGGTACTTATAAGAACCACTCACTTTAAAATTACATAGAACACAACCCTTTTTACGAATACTATGGCGATACTTAGCAGAAATATTCTTTGAAATCTACTATTTCATGATATAGGGCAGCATGGGCTCTATGATGAGTATTTTAGAGGGAAAGGCAGATAGTTTTATAGCAGAAGTTGAGTTTTCAGCTGACGTTTTGATCGGATTGTGAAAATGGACATTTTTGTTCCGAAAAAGTATTTAATATCAGGTTAGCGTCTTATTTTTTTTTACATGTTAAGGAAGACCTTAGAAAACGATGTGACTATTTACTTTAAGTGAACATTGTGTATAATTAATTTTACGGTTGAATAACTTTGTAGTACTTATAAGTACCGACACAGCACACTTGGTTTAAGAACAAGAATAGTTTTTTCGTCAGTGTACCCTATTATAGAAGTAGTATATAAATGTTCGTTTTACATTGTGGTAGTGGAGGTGGAGATAAGGTTGTGGTGGTGATAACAGGGAATGGGAAGGACGCGGTAGATAAGGGGGATTATGCAGAGTGGTGGTGGTGGTAGATAAAGGGGTGGAAGGTGCTTGAAGAAAGATATTATTTACAGATTAATTCTTTTTAATTTAGGATTGAGTTTTACATAATGACATCAACATATTTAAGCATAAATAATTTGATCAGGTATATTTACAATAATATAAAATTTATGCGACTTTTCTAACTTGTTATATAATTTTACATTTAAATAATTGTTCATTTATTGAATAGTTACATATAAAAAATCCATTTTAATGTTATGAGGGCTCTGCATCATGGTGGTAGAGATAAGATCGAGGTTGTGATAAAGCAATCATTTAATAAGAACACATAATTCATTTTTTAATTTTAGGATTAAGCTAACCATTTACCCAGCATTATTTGAATATCCCCTCCAATTTAATACACCCTTTTTATTGTTTTTTGTTTTCTTTTTTGATTTTTAAATAATAATACCTAAATATTTCAGCATAAATGAATTTATCAAAATTATTTACAATAATATAAAATGTACGATACTTTTCTAAATTTTTATATAATTTTACCTTAAAATGTTTGTTATAGAGTATGGACATTCATTGAATGATTATGCATAAAAGATTATTATTAAGATTAGTAAGCAATTGTAAGGGTTGCTGAATCATTTTAAGCGTACCTATTGCATTGTAACGATGTGTGCAAGATCCAGCACAATTAATTTAAGAATATCTTTGACATTTGTTTAAAATAAAATTGTTTTTTTCTTTTTGTGTGTGATTTACTAAATTTTTACTCTATTTTTAAAATATGAATCTATGTATAAATTACATTGATAGATATATTTCGTAAATTAGAGTATCAAATTCATCAATGATTTTAAATCGAAAAATTACCGCCCCCTTCTTTCTACCATGACTATATTTTCGTGCTTCCATAATCATTTACGGTAAACCTTTCGTGAGGTATAATATTTTTCTAAGTGAAATAAATCCTATACTATTCTATTTTCTTTCAATTCTAGTCATCTACTTATTTCTTTTTTCATTACGTTGTTATTGCATTTGATTGCGATTTATATTTACCTATTCCCCTTTCTGACAATTCATTGAAATTTTATTACTAAGAGTACAATTTGTTATAAAATTTACTCAACATGTTCTGAATCAATAAATCTTTATAATTAAACCTATGAAAATACGTGTTATTTGAGTATATTCAGTAAATTTTCTTCCCTCTTAAGAAGACTTGGTACCCTTTGAGCAAACTTCTTTATTTACGTATTTAAAAATTATATTTTAGCATTTTATACAATGTTTCTATTAAAGAAAATGATACCATATGAAAATTTTCATATATTATTCACACAATTTTAAAAGATTAAATTTTTGGAAGAAAATTGGGAATATTTTAAAATCCTACTGCTTTTGTAAAAATTAATTTTTTGACTTGAAATTTTTTTTATAATATTCTTATGGATGTTCTAAACATCTTTAGGGATCAATTTTAGAATAGCTTTATTCGTTTTCGAGCAAAAAAAAAATGTTGATATACAGGCTAAATATCAACGAAAAAGCCAACATGTCATACATTTTATTTGTTTTAAAAAAAGTATTCAGTTTATAGCAAAACGGATCCATGATTTTTTTACATTCTTTATTTTTAACACGCAGGGAAAAAAATGGAAGTGATTGGTAAATAGTTGTCGAAGGAGTAGCATTTTGAATGCACTAAGGTTTCGAAAAACTTAATCTGAAAAAAACCACTTTAACGCTTATAATTCTGAAAAAATAATTATTATAAGCTTAATTAAACTTAAAATACCACTTTAAAATATTAGTTATACATTTTTCTTTAAAATAATTGCATTTTCTTATTTTTTCAACCCACTCATTTTTATAAATGATCAACTTTTAGAGAGTACTAATTGCACAAGAACATTAAAAAAAAATTTCTGTCACGACAGAAATTTTAGCTAATTTTCTTCTTATAGAATTAAAAGATTACATTTGTATGAAAAATATATCAGGAATAAGAACTGAAATTATAAAAATATTAATATAAAATGCCTTAAAAAATTTTACATGCACACATTTTACAAAGAAAAATAAATGATTGTATGTATTGCCTCGGAAATATTCTGCTTTATATATTGCACATTCTTTTTTTAATGTTATTATTTCTCTTTATAAATTAGATTTTTTTTACCAAAACGCTTTTTTTATAAAAAAGGGGGCGTGGCTGAATTGCCTAATTTGTTTTCAAATGAAGTTTTATTCAACTTCTAACTTTCCGATATGCACTGATGATATATCAATTGTAAGATAATAATGCAAAGAATAAGATTAAATGAAAATAAAAAAAAAACGATAGGTCTGTGATTTTGGGGGTACCAAGTCGCCTTAAGGTCTTTATTATTAAATATCTTGCAAGTTCTGGTAAAAACTGAGCTATATTCTTTAAAACTAACATATATTTTCATATTTATTATTATTTTTAGTTTTATTTAAAAATCGCGCTCATGCATAAAGCATCTCATACTTCATTAAAATATTATTTTCACATTGCTTAAATGTTATTCTAATAATTTATATACAGTAGTAACCCTATTTTATTTCAGTAAATTATGGAATAAATGCTTTGATCAACAGTAAGTTCTCATTTATGTTAATTTTTTTTTTTGATATTGTTAGTACAATTGATTATGCAGTTCGACTTTTCGAAAGAAAACGTAGAATTACTAAAATATTTTTATACGGTTTATCTTTTTTTCTGAAAACCCATTGAAATGCTGGAAATTTAGATATTTTTTTTTGCCATGTATAAACAAGAAAGTTCTGATAAAATACCTTACCATTGGTTAATGAGGAGGGTAGAAGAGATCACATGAATAATTCTGATTATTGGAAACTGACGTAATATTTTTCTGAAGACTGTGTAATTGACTGAACAAAGTATAACGAAGAAATCGAGATACAAACTGGCAACTTTGTAAAACTTTCATTTTATAATTCAATTTTCTTCGGTGCGGTGTTTTGTATTCAAGGATTTTTTTAAAAAAATAGGTTATAAATCCTTTAGATTCAAAATTTTATTTAAATATCTATAAAAAAAAACTCCGTCAAGCGTTGTTCCGTACTTTCTCGTACTTCATTCGGATCATTTGACATAATTAAATTGAATTTTGATTTAAAAAAATCAGCTAAAGGTTTTGATTTCTTTTTTCAATGCATTCAATGCATTCCCGAAAAATAGTAAAAAGAAAAATAGTAAAAAGAGAGAATTCAATGCATTCCCGTACATAGTGAAAAGTTTTTTTGTTTTTTTTACTCTGAGGTCATTACGTTTCATTGACTCTTTTCAGTTGTTAAATACTTCTCTAGAGGAACTTGCCCAAATTTAAAGCCTTGTCAATTTCATCTTTGGGATTGGTATTTTGCCAGTAATGCAATATTTATAACTAGAAAAGGTTGCTATCCTTATGAATATTTTAATTCCTTTTCTAAATTTTATGAAACGCAGCTCCCTCCTCAATCAGCTATTTTCAACAGTCTAACAAATGAAAATGTATTCAGAGTAGACTATGAATATTCTCACCATATATGGAATATGTTTCAAATGCGTACATTAGGAGATTATCATGATTTGTGTGTGACCAAACACGTATTATTTTCAGACATATTTGAAAACTTTAGAACTCTATGCCAGAATTACTACAAAATTGATCCATGTCATACATATACGGCTCCTGGTTTGGTATGGCAAGCATGTCTTATAAAATGATAAAAGTACGATTGGAGCTTTTAACTAATATAGACAAGCATTTATTCATCATAAAAGGAATTTGCGGAGGTCTTGGGATGATTGGCTATCGCTACGCTAAGGCTAACAATGTGTATTGATCAACCTATTATTCAAGCTTACCTAGCAGTTACATTATATATTTAGATGCAAATAATCTATATGGTTTAGCAATGTCGCAAAATTTGCCTACAGACGACTTTTCCTGGACTGATGAATACGTTAACTTCATGAAAGTACCAAAAGATTCGGATATAAGTTGTATATTTTAAGTTAGAATATCCAGATGAATTTCACGTTTTGCATAACTGCTATCCATTAGCTCCAGAAAAAGTTGAATTAAGTGTCTCTGAATGTTCCCCTATACTAAAAATATTGCTAAAGAATTCAGTATTTTAGAATCGAAATCTAAGTAAAAATTGGTTCCTAACTTAAGAAATAAAACTAAATATGTTCTTCATTATAGAAATGTGAAGTAATAAGTACAATTAGGTTTAAAGGTGAAAAAAAATGCATCAATTTCTAAAATTCAAGCAAAGTTCTCGGTTAAAAAATTATATTGATTTTAATACTGAACATCGAAAACGAGCAAACAACAATTTTGAAAAAGATCTCTTTAAACATTTAAGCAATGCCGTGTTTGGAAAAACAATAGAAAATTTGCGTAAAAAGTTAAGATTGATTTAGTGAATAGAGAGAAAAGAGAGCTAAGAAATAGATAGCATCTCCAGCATTCCATGCTTATAAAATAATTAATAACAACATTTTATCTTTTAAAGAAAACTTACTTCTTTTTTATTGAACAGACCCATATATTTGATGGGTTTTCAAATTTAGACATTTCTAAAATTTTAATATACAATTTTCATTATAATTAAATGAAAATAATTTATTCAAATCGTGCCAAATTATTACTTACAGATACAAATACTCTGTGTTTTATTATTCCAACTTCAGATGTATATGTAAAGATATGCTTCATAACTCCATTGAAGTTGACACAGCTAGCTATCCTCCAAATCATTTTCTTTATAATCCTTTAACTAATAATGTTCTCGGAAAAATGACAGATGAGTGAAATGGGGTGGTAGCAACTGAGTTCATAGGTTTCAAAGCAAAAATGCACAGCATAAAAACATTAACTTTAGAAAAAATACAGTAAAAGAGATACATAGATCTATTTTAAAAAGTAAAATTTCTCATAAAGACTGTAAAAAGTACCTCATAAATAAGTATAGAAGTCGTGAAGAGAGTTAAAACCCATTAACAGTTCTATGCATCAAATACATTCTGTAAAAAGTAAAAAAAAAAAATTCTCTTTGCCCTTCGATAAGAAATATTCTTGAATATGGTATTGCAACTTTAGCTTTCTGTAACTGCGATATAAATGAAAGCTAATATTTCATATAAATAAGAATTTAATTGAATAGTTTCTTATAGAGAGATATTGATTTCTGTATATATCTTATTCTTTCATGTTTGTGAATGTAAATTTTCCCTCTTCATTTTATGCATATACTTGTCGACTGTATTTATTATTTATATTGAATGATATTACTTATTTCAATGCTTCTCCAATAGTACTGCGACATCTTCGATGGGAGTGAACCCCCATCTTCCAAGTCACAATAGGTTTTATGGTTTTACCAGCTGGTCAAGGACAAGTGCCTCACCCATCGATTGTCCCTGAATGTTTTACGATCAACCAGCTGTGGAATGGCCGGTGCACGTGGCCATGGGGCCATTGTTTATTGTCTGAACTCAGGGAGTGGAGTTAGCAGACGGGTCGGCATAATAGACTTAAGAGTTCGGTGCCCCATTGACAATAGGCGAAGCCTATCTTAAAAATAACCATGTTGTCTTTTTCTAGTGTTGTATGAAAGAGAATACTAGAAACAGGTGGCGTGATGGGCCAGTGTGTCCAGCTGTGGACAAGGAACTATGGCGCCTTGGACCAGACAGCTCGGGTGTGTTTTGGCGTGTTATGCGCCAATAGGAAGAAGGAGGGGGTCAAGAGAGACTTTGGTCCTGCGAATAAGAAGGAGCGAGGGGCGTGTTGTGAACACACCCCTGTTGTTTAAAAAGGGTTGTTTTTGAGGACAGAAGAAAAAAAAAGAAAGATACCGGAAAAAAACCTGGAGAGAGAGAGTAAGAGAGAAGAGACCCGAGAGAGAGAGAAAGAGAAAAGACCGGAGAAAAGAAAAAATCCCCGAGAGAGAGTGAAAAGACGATGAACGCCGGTGGCGTTGAGCATGAGTATATGAACTGACCACACCGGCTTGGCATTTAATCTGGATTTATATTACTTCAATTACAAATTGTTAGCAAATAAAGTTTGCTTTTATTTGTATATTAAGCTGTAAAGATTTGTTTATTGATGGATAGCTACTCACGACGTTACAGTACATTTTAAAAAATATAAGATTAAATTAAGTTTTCTGTTAGCACATTATTTTATAAAAGGAAAACTGTTGAGATTTGAGGGACTTTATTTATTGAGAAATGAATTAACCAATTGATATTCCTTATTTCTATGTGGTCATTATTGTATATTTTTCTTGTTGCAAATCAGTAAAGGCTTTTCAATGAATTATATTTTAAATGAATTTGTTCGTTGCAAACTGAAGGATTTCAGATTGTATCAATATTTTAAGAAAAAATTTGATGTAAGAATAACTTTTAGATGGTGAATAAATACAATATTGTTCTTATATTTTTGTTTGTATTATTATTATTATTATTATTATAAAATTAACCCTCTAAGTGGATGACCCTCTAATTGAAACTCACTTGAAAGCGGTCTACTTTTTCAAAGCTAGTGGTAGCGAAAAGGTTTCTGTTTAATTTAGCGAACTTCTTCGAAACCGCAACACAATTTTATGCCTTCCCCTCTTAAAACTGCGTTGGGTTCTCTAATGGTTTTGAAGGGGACAATTTTATTGCTTTTCCGGTTTATGTGTTGTTGGAAAGGGGAGGTTTCTCATTCACAGCCGTTGCCTAGGGCAAGTATTGTGTGATGGACATTTTATCCACTTCACGGCCAACAGAAACTTCTCCCAATTTATTGCAAACAAGCAAATAAAGGGTAAAAATTAAAGTTTTAAAGAAATGATTCATTCAAAGTTGAAAAAAATATTTTTAATATATATAAAAGCAAAAGAAGATTTATTTTTTTCTCCTGCTACTTTTAAGAGCTTTAAAAAAAATTTAAAAAGAACATTTTTATTTCGGTGTTACTATTTCAACCACAGAAGCTCTCTGTAATCGTTGTTGAATATCAGACGAAGAAAACTCAAGAATATTTTCCTGTTATTTTTTTTTAATTATGAGGTAAAAAGTAAAATAAATTATTTTTTTTATTTAACAAAATTATAATAAATGTAGTATCCTTATATATGATGAATAAATTTGTAAAATATATAAAACTGGGATTTCTGCAATTTATTATATTTTTAATTAACAATAACATAAAAAGTCATTTCAATACTTTTAATGTATGCAAATTTTAATCCTTATCTTTATATTTTTCTGTTGAATGATTTTTTTTGCTATAAATCAACATAACAACTTGCAATGAGGGAAAATACCCTCACTACGTCAGCATTTCACCACATAATACACATTCAATCAGTGGCGCACACAGGGGAAGGGATCCTTGGGTCCAGACCCCTCAATGCACTTGATTTTTTTTCGATTGATTATAATCCCATACATACATAATAAGTATTATATATATGCATAGTTTGTACAGTAAGTAACTGCAATTAATAATTAATTTTATTACTGCTAATTATTCATTCAATAATTAATATTTTAATGTTTTTTTGTTCCAGAAAATCAAAAGAATATGTTAGGTGACGAATTGGAGTATAGGAGAATAGTGGACTTTTGACCCTGGACCCCCTTCTTGAAAAGTTCCTATTTGCGCTGCTGCATTCAATCAATAAGAAAATATATTTTTCTTAAAGTGTGTGCCCGCGAAAGTGTTTCTAACCTTTTTCTATTCAAATTTAATTTTTAATCTTTCCGTTCCTTTAGTATTACATCTTTTAAATGAATATTCGCAAATATCTATAAATGATAACTATATTTTTCTATTCAGTTATTGAAAAGATGTATTACCAATTAATTTTGTCTTTTAAAACAATGTACATAAGTAAAATTAGTTGAGAATTAATAATATAAGAAATTTTAGAAGCAATTTTATCATTTAGAAATGTATCCTTAATTCCAGTACTAGAACACTACAAATTGTTATTTTATTCTTAAATATTAACACAGTAATAATTCATAATCATCATCATAACTCGTTCTATATTGCAAAAAATCCCTACCTTTTGCTTCTGAAATACTATTATATTAAAAATTTTGTGTCGTTTTAGAAAAAATAATTACACCTTTGGAAAAAGCGGATCATAAGTTTTGGTTTTTAAATAATTTTTTCGTAAGTATAAAGAATTTTTCTAAAGGCATAACAATAGGTTAAATATAAAAACAATCGGGGCATGGGGTGCATTTTTTTAAGGATCATGCATTTGGAAAACTTGCTCCAAAATTTCCGATCTGAAAACCAATTAGGTTTTAAAAAATTTTAATTTTTTGCGTTTTGATTTTAGTTTTGGTTTCATTTTAAAGCATTTTTGCATTCCTGGATTGAATTAATTAAAAATATTTTTTTAACACAATCCATTACTTCGTGTGAATTGGCTATTAACTGCAATTTTAATTTCTAAAATCATTTCTGTGTGCTCATGTTTTTAACTTTTTGAGTTTTCTCATATTTACTTCATTAAGATTGATTTAAAGACCAATATATTTTTTGACACATAGTTTATATAATTTAAAACTCTTTACTTTGTTTTCATTATTTTTTTTTCCTTTTAAAAAATGCCATGACTAAAATGTACGCAGGTTGCTGTGAGAAATAATACTTGGAAGGGATGGAATATGACTGAAAGAGGTAAATTTAAATCCCAGCTTTTTCAGGTGGTATTACAATTAGACTACAGAATACAAATGTTGCAGAATGAACTAAATATTTCCCGGATGTACGAAACTACATTATAATAATAATATTGTAGCGCTACATTACAGTATTTTAAAGTCATGCAACAAAAACTTAAACTTGCTTAACTGCCACAATGGGAACTGAGAAAAAAATTTATATTGTGTATTTATAAACTTGGTGATTTCTCTGTATTACGTTTGTATCACTACTATTTTCTGTATAAATATTTTTCATTTAAATTTCTTGTGAAAATATAAGGTTCAGATAAAATTGAATAATTGATCAATATAACAATTGTTATCAATATTATGTCGAAGAATATTTTGAATTAAAAAAGATATTTCCAGTCCTATTTATTTCAAGTAGAATTTTCATGTAGAACATAAGTTGGATAGTAACATATTTTTCCTGTTCAAGATAGAGTCTTGAAATATCTTGTAAATATCCCCTAACATATGTTCTATAAGAATTCATATGGATTTAGGTCTGAGAGCTAAAATTATTTTTTTAAAAATATCTTAATGTTAAAATATTTTTAAAAAAGTTGTGTTTTTTCCAGGTTTAGCCATAAAAATAATTCTTAAAATTCAAAAAGGAGATATATTTTAAATTTTATACTTTTTTTGTTTCCAATAAACTAAGAAATATACATCACTTACAGTAATTGGATGTTTTTGATAATTTAGCATTTTTCAAAAGTTTTAAAAACTTCAAAAATGTCCAATGCATTAAAATTGTGAAATAATGGCTTGTCAAATGTAGGAGTGGAAAGGTCCATTAACACCTACTACAGGGGATGGTTAGTTGCCCCCCTTGGAATATGAAGGTTCACCATGTGGTCAAGCTGGACAGAAGATGAATAACCCCTTCCCCCTTTGGGGATGAGAAAAGAATTAATTCGGTCTTTGGGTACGACGGATTGAAGTCATGTCCGAGTGTGTTGCTAATTGTATACTAACTGTTTTTCTTTAAAAACGAATTCCAAGGATCAAGCAGAGTTCGACGGCTTTTTCGCCTTGTGTCTTTTCGGTTTTGGCAATTTGAACTATTTTCCGCATTGTAGTTAGGAGTTCGACCACTTGGGGATCTTGGAGTTCTTTTAGGGTACTGAGGAGTGGTGAGTCTTGAGAGGTTGAGGTTGAGGATGTTGGAGGTTTTGACTGAGGCTGAGGTATGGTAGGTACTGATTGAGGTGTGGTTGGTTGTGGCTTGGGACTATTTTCTACTGGTGGTGCTGGGGCGGAGGTGGAGGCATGAGATTTTTGTTTTTTGGCTTCCATTGCTTCTTTCCGTTGTCTGGTCCTTTCGTCCCAGAAATTGACTTGTGGTGGTGGAGGTTTATTTAGGGGGTTTTTCGGACAGCCCGAGAAGTTCACTGGGTGGTTGCCCTGGCAGTGGCAGCATGCAGCGTCGGTATCCTTAAATTTTTTGCAGTCACTGGTGAGATGTGGCTGGCCGCATTTCACGCACTTGGGGTTCCTGGTGCAAAACCTCGAGCTGTGGAAAAACCCTTGGCATCGGAAGCATTGAGCTGGACTTTTTTTCTTCTCAAGGGGTTTTATTAATTTTCATATAGAAAATTTCGGTTATGTTGTACACATCCTTATTGATTTCATTTTTGGGGAGAGAGAGGAGGAAGAGCGGCATGGGCAAGCCCGTTTTTCTATTGATCATCACGTGACAGTTGCTGACCGTGATGCCGAGTTCCAGGAGACCTTCAATGATTTGTTGGGGTGATATATCAGAGGGCATACCCCTGATGACGACTTTCAGCTCCTTTTCTTCGCTGAGCTGGTAGGTGTAGGACTCCAGCATTTCCTTATCGATGAAGTTGCGGATGGTGTGGTACGCTTGAGGGGTATCGGGGTAAACACGGAGTCATTTGCCAATGACTCGTCCCATGAGCTTTTCCTTCGTCATGTTCTGGAGTTTTTTGAGGAAGGCAGCTGTGTTTCTCACATTGTCGATTGTGATTGGTGGTGGCCTTCGGAATTTTGGGGCTTGAGCTTGGCAGACGTCCTCGTCTATTTCGTTTTCGGTGGCGGGCGGGTTTTCAAAGTGCAGATCGCTAATGCCGTTGGTTGTTTCAACTTCGTCGGTTCTTAATTTCTTGTTAGCGGTTTCAGGTGGTGGGGATGGGCTTTTCCTATTGTTTTTCTTTTCCTTAACTATCTTGAAGGAGGAATCTTGGTTGAGGGTTTGACCGGATTTTTGCTGGAGTCACTTGATCCAGTCGACGTAGTGATCTGTTTCCAGGCGTTGAAGGTTTTCAAGGAGTTCAGTTCCTTCGTTGCAGAGTTTTTTGAGCCTATTTTTGTACTCTATTTTAGTTTCTTCACAATTGAAGGTGTAATTGTCCAGGTTCTCAAGAAGCTGGAACATTTCTGCCAGAAAACTTCCGCAGTTGCTTGTGGTTCCAATCTGTTGGAAATCCTCTTCTAAATCTCCTTTGGCGGGAGGAGTGAGGGTGGGTGAGGGAGTCCGTTGCTGGCTGAGGTTGGTTTCCATGTTGTCCGTTTCAGAGTCGGAGGAGAAATCCATATCCTGTTCGTGAGGGGCGGGTGGGTGCGTTGGAGTCCCGTTGTTGATCTTGAGCGAAGTTCCAGCAGGGGAAAAGTGCTGTTTGCAACAGAACGTAGTCGGTTTTCGTCGAGAGGGAGAAGTTTTTCCTTTTCCAAGGGAAGAATAAAGCAGCTAATCGTTTTTAGAGGCAGTATCTGAAGAGACAAATGTCAAAGAGTTTCGCGATAGCAGAGATCGAGATAATGGATGATCTAATCACAAACATTCCGCATACCGGCGTTATGTCGACATTGGATTTAAAATGTGGTTATTTTCAATTGGCGATTAGTCCGAAAGATATCGAGAAAACCACGTTTATAACTCGCAATGGCACCTTTGCATTCCTCAGAATGCATTTCGGCCTTTCAGGGGCGGCGCCAAATTTCCAAAAAGTCATAGACATATTAAAACCTGTTATTGGGCGTTTCGTGTCGGTTTATATGGATGATGTTATCATCACATCTCCATCGTTTAATGAACACTTAGATCATTTGAATCAGATATTTACATTGTTGAGAGACGCAGGGCTAACCCTAAACAAGGAAAAATGTCACTTCACACATAACAAATTGAAGTATTTAGGTCTCACAATTAGTAAGTAAGGGATCGAAGCCGACAATAGAAAAGTCAAGGCAATCGCAGAAAAGAAACCTCCTAAAAATAGTAGGGAAGTGTCGAAGTTTTTAGGGATGGCTGGGTAGTATCAGAAGTTTATACACAAATATGCTGATATATGTGAACCATTATATCGGTTAAAGAAAAAGGCGGCTAAATTTAATTGGTCAACAGAAGCTAAGGATGAGTTTGATAAAATAAAACGAGCATTAACAGAGGCACAAGTTTTGCAGTTACTGAATTTTACAGAACAGTTTGTGACGAATCTGTACGAAACATTTCCACTAACCTTCTTAGTCCTTTTTCTGGGGAATATAAATTCGAGTTTATTTCCAATCAACTCCAAAAAGATGAACGGGATATTCAAATTAGATAAGGTATTTAAGTCGAGGGTTGCGAGATAGCAAGAGAGATGATGGTAGGCTATTGAGCTAACAACGTTAAAAGCAAAACTAGAAGATTCAAAGAGATTAGATTCGCTAAGACGTCGTGCTGCTAGACGTACCAGAAAGCTGATATAAGCCAGCTGTAAATATAATTGACGTACGCTTAAAGTAAGCGTCTGTTTGAGATACTTAGTTAAAGTTAATGACAATTAAGAATTCGAATACGTGTTTTTCTCGGATCTCCTATTTCGGTAAACCTTACTTGAGTTGAGCTAGATTAGTAATCAAATCGTATTCTTAGTAATTTAATATAAAGGCAAATCCCTTTAGAAGACGTAACATTATTATATTATTTGTTATCAGAGATTTTTGAGGAAATTATAACAAAAATAAATAATATTATTATTCAAAATGGCTTTTGGTGGTTCTTTGCCTCAAATTAATCTTGGTGTTCAAGGTGTGACCCAGGGGGGTCATCATGAGTTTAACTTATTTACTGATGCTAGTGGGGTCGGAATTGGTGCTGTGCTTTATCAAAACCACATACCAATTGCATTCGCGTCTAGAACCCTGAATAAAGCGGAAAGAAACTATACTGTTACTGAACGCGAATGTTTGGCGGTGGTATGGGCATTAAATAAGTTTAAAACTTATTTCGGATCCTTACCGGTGAAGATAATCACAGATCACGTGGCAATAACAAAGCTAACGAATGGGAAAAACTTATCTAGTCGGATACTTAGATGGGCACTCAAGTTATCCGAGTTCAACATAGAACGGGAGCATCGACCTGGTATCCAAAACGTTGTCGCGGACGTATTATCTCGGAATGTAGTGGGCAATATGGATGGATCACAAATTTGGTGCACAGCTCTTCGAGCCCTAGCCTTAAACTCCCGAGAACAACTCTTTCGAGAGCAAAGGGAAGATCCTGAGTTAGGACACATCTATCGTTATTTAGAAAATCCAGACAATGGTTCCGTTAATGTGACTGTATGCGAGGGTTGGACCCAGGATTTTAAACTTATAGATGATCTACCTTTTTCATGCGAAATATTCTACAACTCTTAGAGAACTAAGAGTGTACATTCCTAGATCTCTTCGCGAAGCAATAATGCAAGAATTCCATGATCTGTCATTAGCAGGCCATCTAGGAAAGATGAAGACCTATTTAAAATTACACGACACATGTAATTTTCCATATATGAGGAAATATATATTTGAATATGTATCAACCTTTGACCGGTGTCAAAAATTTAATTACAAAAACGCGCTACCAACAGGTCGTTTAATTCCGATAGTATCGAATTACCCCCAATGAAATTGTAACGTTAGACCTATTAGGCCCCTACTCCACATCCCGACCCGAAAGATATATATTTTTATTGGTAATAACGGACCACTTCACTAAGTGGACTGAGGTTTTTCTTCTATGAAAAGCTTTTGCCCAGGCCATAGCTAACGCCCTTTTTTAAAATTATATTTCACGTTACGGAGCTCCGATTTCTTTAATTTGTGATAACGGCCCCCTATTTATATCCGAGGTATTTGAACACTTAAGTCACAGGTTGGGCATAAACATATCTAAACGGTAGCATACAGGCCACAGGAGAATTTAATGGAAAGAGTTAATCGCAATTTAGTCCACATGATAGCCTGTTTTGTGGAAGAAAATCACGAAAACTGGGACCAATTTCTTCATGAGTTCGCTTTCCCGCTGCGCACTTCAGTGAATGAGACGACAAATAAAACTACGGCTGAGTTATTCTTAGGTAGAAAGATTATAACACCTTTTAGTAAATTAATAAATGCCCAAGGAGTGATGAATATGTAGGAAGAAACATTGAAAAATTATTTGATGATGCAAGGCAGAATATGCGGCAAGAACACAAAAATTTCGAAAAATATTATAATCGGAAAAGGAGGGAAGTTAACAACAAAGTAAATGATTTGGTGTTGGTACAAACTCATTTTATAACTGCTGCGGGTAAGAGAGTGGACGGAAATTTTATTTCCTAAGTTTGAAGGGCCATATAGAGTGTTGGAGGTTCGGAATAACAATTTAATCATTTGGAAGAAAGGTAAAAGGGTCACAGCTAATATCAACCAGGTGCGAGTGTACGGTCCATGACAATCCGACACGATTAGTTCGGATAGTTATTTTGAAACACTATATGAAGGACAGAGGTCTAGTAATGGGTCAAGTAGATCGCACCCAGTAAAATTCAAAGGATCTAGGAAGACCTCGAGTGAGGAGAGTAAAGGTCATAAATCAAATAAAGGTAATGCCTAATGGCAGGATTCGAGATTAAAACGTAAATTAGGGCCAAATGGGTCAGTGGACAGGAAGGATTTAAAGATGTCCAAAATTTGCAAAAAAATACATCTGCAGGGGTCCGAACATAGGGACCAGAAAAGACCAAACCCTGAACCAAAACAGGGTATAAAAAGAGCAATTCCGTCCTTGGTTTCATCTCGAAATTATAAATATAGAAGACCTAATAACCCCTCCCACTGATCATAGTCAATTGCAGATCCCTCACATCAAAGAGACACCAGGCAG
Organism: Trichonephila clavipes; assembly: GCA_019973935.1. NCBI lineage: Eukaryota > Metazoa > Arthropoda > Arachnida > Araneae > Nephilidae > Trichonephila > Trichonephila clavipes. Next base: position 379,993 of record BMAU01019830.1, read on the forward strand.
GGCAAGCCACCTACAGAAGGGAGCAGGCACGAAGGAAGTGGACAATATGTCAAGGCCCGGGAGACAAGGACAACTAAAAGCGGAACCAACAGGACAGCTGAGAGAAGACCTGTTCGGTCTAAACAGGCGACAGCAGTGAGAGCTTATCCTTACTACCTACGCAGGCGAGTAAAAGAGCCCGAAGGAATTCCAGAGGAGCGGAGGAGCATCGGAATCGACAGTATCCCACAGAACAACATCAGGAGAAGGAGCCTTAGTATGAAAGCTTTAGACGGAGATCCGGTGGATAGGAGCCAATAGAGGCCAAAGAAAAAAAATTAGGTTGTATCGTTTCTTTTTTTCTACTTTCGAACATGTGGTCGGAAAATTTATTGCAATGAAGCAAGTCACGGGCGGATTTTTAATTTAAGAAGCCAAGCAAAAGTGGACACTACAATGAGTGTGTGTTTTTTCTTGATGAGAAAAACCAGCTTTTGTGTTAAGTTTTTGTGTAAATATGGAGAAAACATTTGTAAGAATGCATTTGTTTACTTCTATGTATGACTTCGCTAAGATGCGACCATCTCTTTGGTTGATTGTTTTATTGTTTTTTTAAATATGTTTGAAATTGTATTTATATATATGTGGATATTTTGTCTCGCATCTGGTGACTCGGGAGGTGGCGTAATTAGGTAGGGCTAACATTTAATACTAACAAGCGCTGCATGCATGGAATGGGAATGTTAAGGAGCCACATGCTTCAATTGATGTATATGAAAATGTTATTTATATAAAAAATGAAGGAATTTGTATATACTATAGCTGTTTGTTTCTTCACAAAATTTAAAGATGTTCTCATTTCAGGATAGCTGACCCTGAGCATTGTATAGTGAGCAAAGAATCAAGGTGGAAGTCCGAATATGGTTATATAGTTATAAAAGTAATTAAGGAAACAACGTAGGCTGGTTTTTTAACATTTCGGTGGTTTTTCCCTCGCCTCTTAGCCAAATGGGCGTGGTGTAGGGAAATTTAATTCTGTCAATGTTACGTCTTTTAAAGGGCAGTTTTAGGTCGTAATATTTTCTTTTCGTTAAGGAAGGAGAATTCGTAAAATATCCAATTGGTAGATATATATATTAAAGTTGTCGGGACTACAAATCAAGATTAGGAATTGCTTACGTAACTTATTTTCATGCCGTTTGTGACCTTCGAATAAATCCCGTTTTCTTTTTGGAGGGGATTGTGACGAATCTGTACGGAACCTTTCCACTAATCTTCTTAGGCGTCTTTTGGGGGAATATAAATTTGCGTTTATTTCCAATCAACTCCAAAAAGATGAACGGGATATTCAAATTAGATAAGGTATTTAAGTCGAGTTTTGTAAGCTAGCAAAGTAGATGATGGAAGGCTATTGAGCCAGCAACTTTAAACGCAATATTAGAGGATTCCAAGATATTGGAATAGTGTAGAAGAATTGCTATTATTCTAAGGAAGTACCAGAACGCTGATATAGCTAACGGTTAATATAATTTACTTACGCTTAAAAGAAGCGTTAGTTTAGTCGAATTAGTTAAAGTTAATGAGAGTTCAGAATTCGAGTACGTGTATTTCTCGGACCTCCTATTTCGGTAGACCTTACATGATCTTGAGCTTAATTATTAATTAATTGCATTATCGTAATTTAATTTAATATAAAGATAAATCCCTATAGTTGACGTAACCTAAAAAGTATTATATGTTATTAGAATTTTTTTTTTGAGAAATTGAGAATAATAAATATTATTATTATTCAAAATGGTTCTTAGTGGTTCTTTGCCTCAAATTAATCTTGGTGTACAAGGGGAGACTCAGGGGGGTCTCCACAAATTGAACCAGGGAAATATTCACCATTAATCAAATTATTAGAAGGAATCCAATTGTTTAAAAGTAAAAGATTTAGCTGGAGAAGTGAATCGGCGTACTTTTTATGAACAAGAACTTTAAAAAGTAATGCATTCTGTTTATCATCCTATTGAAAAAAATTTAAAAACGCGAGAAAAGAATGGTAAAAAGGAATATTTTGTAAAATTTTTGAGATATCCAGAAAAATTTATAAAATGGGTACAAGACATGAAACATCTATAAAAGGAGATCAAAATCTACTTATTCATCAGTCGCAAAAATGTCTTTCTACATAACGCTCATAAGTGATAGCTCCAAACACTTTTTTCCCAGGAAATAAAACTTCTCGTTTTACTACACAACTTCCAACTCCCATTACACTAAATGATGAATGGGAAATGGAATTAGTTGATGTATTTTCCTCATACATGGTAGAATATAAGATAAGACAACAATTTATTTGGTTTTGACCTCGGTGATGGAAAGTCGATTACTAGAAGAATTCCTCAAGGATTTTATGAGTCTATACCTGACATCTTAGATGCGATGTATTTAGAAGATTTTAATGACAAAACGGAATTTCATTTCGATCCTATAGTCTAAAGAGTAAAAATCAAGACAAAAGGACACGCTAATTTTTTTTTTTTTTTTTTTTTTTTTTTTTTTTTTTTTTTTACATAAAGGTTTTTCTAAACTCCTTGGTTTCGAACCGGGTGAAATCAAAGGCAATGTTGACAGTCCATATATCGCTGATCCTAATGCTGCTATTCCTCTTATATACGTTTATTGTGATGTGGTAGAACCTCAAATTGTGGGAGATGTTCAAGCTCCGCTTTTAAAAATTGTTAAAAGTTGAAGGAAAAGATGGAGAAGTGGTGAATACACATTATGTAAGACCTCATTACGTGCCTGTCATACGACGACATTTCCAAACGGTCGAAATGGTTCTTAGATTACATTCAGGTTAATTAGTACCGTTCGAAAAGAGGAAGAGTAATAGCCATGTTACATTTTCGAATGAAAAAAATAGTATAAAAGGAGATAAAACTAAAAAAAGTACAATCATTTATAGATCAGATCTGTCAGAAAAAAGATGCTTGTTCCATATAAGTGTTATGTGAAGCAATATACAAGGATTATTACGTAAACCGAGCAAGCAATGGTCTTTATTATTACCAGGGTCAATCTTTTCAAAAACGTTAGGAGGTTTGTTTAAAAGACTGTTTCGTACTGCTTTGCTCTTCTTAACTTGAGGAGCCAAATGTGTTGGGTAAGAAGTTTTGAAAACAGGTACTCAAATAGTTAATGATTTACTCGAAGGACAAAATTTAGAAGATGCAACTAAATATCGAGCAAAAGAAACCGGAAGAAAATTAGCTAGAGAAGCCATTAAAAAAGCGGATGATATGCTTGGTCAGGGTAAAAAGTATAAAAGAAAGAAAAGATTCTCAAAACACATCATTCTGTGTAAAGTCAAGAAAGCATAAGGACGTGATATTTTTGATACGTAATAAATAGGCGTAATAAATTTAACTCCATAGATAATTTAAATATTCAATCTCCACCGATAGCAGACACAACTGATCATCCACACCACTCCACATCGCGACCACCAAAAACACAGTAAAGCCGACTCCCAACACCGTAAATGTGCGTCAAGCACTGCATAACAGAGCTTTGTGGAAAAATTGTTCCGTAATTCATTTTTATCGAGACCATCAATATTAAAAAGTAAAACCTTTTATGCTCTTATCAAGACCTATATTATTGACAAAGATGCCTAAGATTATGGCTAACAGTTTCGTGCAGTCTTAAGTAAATTTGTTTCGCTAACTTATGATTATCATTGCTTCTCAAAGCATCTTACTGGCATATATACTTTTATGAAATAATTCTAGAAAATGTTTTGATAAAGAAGAACCCTTATATACTTAAAGATATTTGTGAGCTCATCTGTAACTAATATTAGTTCTATTTTATATTCAATATTGTAAAAGTAGTAGAAAATAACTAATATCCTTAAATTTCTTTCTTCGCTTGTATTGTTTAATAATTTTATTTTAACTTTTAGTTCATTACTAATCTATTATTGAGTTTCTTTTATTTAATAAGATCACGATTCATCCGAAATTAAGGAAGGAATTATGTCCATAAAAAAAAATATTTTGGTGTTGGATGGGAATTTCCTATCTTTTTACAGCCGAAGCATTTTCTATAAAAATGCTGGAAAATTGGAAAATCTCTGTTCACACAAATTTTAGCATCTCTTTCGTACAATCATTTTTATTACTAAATCAATGTAGAATATACATCAAGGACAGGCTATATTTTTAAAAAGTTTTAAGTAATCGGACATTACGGACATTCTGAGCATAGTTGGAAATCAGTCCTGTACAACATTATAATTTAAAGAGTTAATAATTATTTATATAAAAAAGTTAAATTAAAACTTTTTATTTTCTTTAAATTTTATAAAATGATTGAGTTGATTATCATTTACATTGGATTTGTAATAAAATTTATTCTAAACAATTTAATTTTCACTCGTTATAATTGTGTTTTTTCATTAAGTCTACCTTTATATACATATTTTTTTCATTTGAATAATATTATCTCTAATTTGTTTAATATCCTGAGTAAAAGCGTAATAATTTCAAAAATAAAACTTATAATGTTAGTTTTCATTCATAATTTACTCTTTATGTTAAATTACTCATCAAAAACATTTACCAATAAGTATTACAGAAAATGTAGTATGATTAAATATATCAGTATCAAAGGTGCACACAAGGGGGGGGGTCCTGGATCCAGACCCTCCAAAGCCCTTAATTTTTTTTTAGATTCATTATATTCATCTGCTTATAGTATGAAAAATTTATAAATTAAGTATTATTTTTTCTATTAAATTTTATTAATTAATGCTAATTATTTATTGAATAATTAATTTTGTACTGTTTTTTGATCCCCAAAATCAACAAAAGCAAAAGAATATGTTCTGTGGCGTATTGGAGCATGATACGAGAATGATGGACTTTCGACCCTGAACCCTCCTCCAATGCTTCTTGAAAATTTCTTTGAGCGCCACTGATCAGTATATACCAGTGGCGCACATAAGGGGGGGGGTCCCAATAATTTGCTTTTTACTGTGTTTTGTTCCCGAAAATCGACAAAATCAAAAGGAGCATAATACAAGAATGGTGAACTTTCGACCTCGGACCCCCCTTGAAAAATTCCTGTGTGCGCTACTGGTAAAAACTCTATTAAATTTTTGTTACCCGATCATAATTTATTGATAAAGGTAACCATGTAAATAAGTTACATGATCCGCAAAAAAAAAAAAAAAAAAAAAAAAAAAAAACAAGATTTGTTCAAAATATTCTTTAAGAATTCAATTTATTTTAAGTGATTGAACTTCAGTTTTAAAATGTAGTTTTGCTTGAATGATTTTGTAATTTTAGAATTGAACTTGAAAAGCATTATTTAAAAGCTAATAATATTTTGTCTATAAGCTTTTCCTGATATGTTAATATAACTCATTTTCGTTCAATTTGGGGCTCTTTTACTCATTTTCAATAACTTTTTTTTCTTCTTGAAATTATTAAATATTCTAACCGGAAGCAAAAACGTGGAAGAGTATATAAAATGTTTCTCATATACTTATGTAGAAAGTAGTGACGTAACGGAGAATATTAGGGCCGCCTGCAAACTCATGTTTAGGGCCCCAAGCTCAAATACGTTCTTAGCATCAATCAAGATTTGCCCCCTCCCCCGCAATGTGGGGGTGTACGTTACACCACTGGTAAAAAGGTTATATGTAACGAAATGTCTAACTATTTCAGCTATTTATTTATGAAATGGGTTGTTTAGTACATTAAACAACTTGCAAAAGTGTAAATAGGGAAGAATTTAGCATAGTTTATTAAATTTCTCATAATGCTCAGAAATAAGACAGGCCAATAGCAAACTTGCTTTCGCCTGTTGCATGAAATTCAAAAAAAAAAAAAAAAAAGGTTTGAGAGAAATACACAAAGGAAGATATTTTAAATATGCAATTGTATAAACATCTGCTGATTTTTTTTTTACTTCTGAAATGATCAAGAGGGGCTGAATATTGTTTTTATCTTCTACAATTATTTTTCATGATAAGAATAGCAAGTTATTAGATAATATATTTGACTTTAAGAACAATTGTAATTGAAACTGCTCCATCATACTTGTAAACAGAGGATTTTCATAACGTATTATATTCAAAACAAGCATACATAACAATTTTTTTGGCAACAGAATAAAGTTTAATCCAATCAATAAGTTTGTTGTTAGGAATTATTAACTTATTTCATATAAAGTATAATATAACCATGAAAATAATCCATGAAATAAGCCATTTCGTTTAAATTGATCTATTGATATTTTTCTTGCACTCGAGCAACTTTTCCCTTGTTTGTGATAAAAAAACCATCATTGATATAGGTTGTCTATTGAGATAAAAGATTAACAATGATGATTAGTCAATATTTACTATAGTTAAGCAGAATATGTTTGCAAACAAACCATGTAAAGCATTTTTTCTTTCGAAACGTTTACTGAAATTATGTTCCCATCAAGTTGAGCAGTGGGTGATTTTTTATAAAATAATCTAACGAAAACATTTTCTAAATGACCTAACAGAGTTGAATAACTTACTATTTTTCCAGGTTGTATGCTTATATTTTTGAAATATTTGGCATTAATGCCGCTACTAGCTATAATTTTGATGCAGTGTTTAAGTCTCTCTTTTCTAATGGATTTTATTAGGAAAATTGAAGTTTTCTCATGATGTAAGAATTATAATACTTGATATATATATAGATATAGATATATATTGCAACAATTACGATTTTGGAAAAGTACAAAGAAATTATATATATATAAAACATCATCAAAACAAAAAAATTAATGCTGTATCATTTAGATGTATTTAAAACTCTTGTCTATAAAAGAAGGAAATATGATTTAAAGAAAATTCCTGAAGGGAAAAAAATGACAATTCAGCTAAAATAGACATTGCAGCGAAAATACAATTCGATTTTTAATGCTTGTGCAGATGTCAGAGTAAATAAAGAAGGATTTTTATAACGTTATTTATATAAAAACGTTCAAAATTTCGCCAGCATCAGACTTAAGATTTCCCGTAAGTTTCACCCTTTCCTTCTCAATTTATATTAGTTGTGATTCTCTGGTTAAAATAAGAGCTATTCGCTACTTATTGTTCCTATATTTTAAAGTATGTTATTCCGGCAAATATTTCTCATCATTGTTTTTATTTCTATACTACTGATATATACATATTTAAAAAAATCTAATTATTATCTTTTGCAACATAATATCAGCACATAATAAATATTAAGAGTACCCAATTAAATATAAATTTGTTTTTACAATCGAAGTAATTTATCAGTTAGAATTGGGAATTTTAATTTGGTCTGCTCGAAAAAATCATACACAGTTTAGTTGGTTTTCGTTTTAAAGATGTATGTTTCATGTACTTTGAATAAAAATATGTCGTGAATGAATGTCCTACATGTAAATGCATATAGATATATATATGCATGTGTGCGGATATGCTAAATTGCTATAGTTTTAACTGCTAAACAATATGGAAAATGTAGAAAAACAGTATAGATCAAAGAATAATAGCTCAAATAATAAGCGTAAAACCAAGCTTATTTTACTGTGGTTTTGACACCACCTAAGCTTAGGTGTAAGATTAGTGATTAATGCTAAAAGTAGTTTAAAAGTGCAAGTGTAAATATATTCTAGACCAGTGATACTAAACCTACGGCCCCCTCATGACCCATTGCTCTGAGAAATTCATTTATTTATGAAAATTTAGTGGGAAATTCTTTGTTAAAAAATCAAATAGATCAATTCGTGATAATGGACAACAGTGGAATAGCCACCATTTTATAAGTGGAACTAATTTTTAACTATCGTTAATATCTTGCAAGCAAAAAATATTCGAAGAAAATAGATTGTTTCAAGATGATTGTGAAGTTGACTATTTTGTAGTGAAAAAAAATCATGGTTTAGTAATAGTTTGATTTGTCACGAAAGTGTTGCATTTAAAAAATACCAATAAATTGGAATCATTTAATGACACTTTTCCTAGAATATATCTTTTAAGGGTTGATAAATAGGCTTTTTTGAATAATCTTTACAACAGCAAGATGTGTTTTGTCAGTGGTAATATCCCAGCGGGGTAACAAAGGCAACCTATGAACTTTGTTATATTATTGGTAATCATATGAAACCGTTTACTGATGCAAAAATTGGAAAAAAAGAGTGATTCTTAAATGCTTCCAATTTAGAAAAATTTAGTGACAAAAATAAAATAAATAAATAAATAATAATTAAAAAAGGGAAAATAGGAGTTTTAATATTTTGATCAATTTCCACATTTTAAATTTTATATGTTATCTTGGTCTTCAAGCCTTTCTTTCTCCCCCCCCCTCCATTAATTTTCCTGTTTCGGCCCTCGTGATATAGCTAACATATGTATGTGACCTGGCAGAAGAAATGGTTTAGTACACCTGTTCTAGACTTTATTTCTCTTTTCGCATCATGCTTAATAATTTCCTTATAAATAATTAATAGTTAGTAAATAAAATTTTCTTAGTAATATTTAAGAATGTAATATAGAAAAGTTTATATACCTCTATCGCTCCAATTTACGCCATTACTTTTTTTTATTTCTAATGGGCTGACCAGCCTAATACATTTGGGGTGAATACCGAATGACATACCGAAGGATTTAAATCGTTTCTGCTATTTGGAACACTTTAAAGGAATTATAGAAAACAAAATGAGTAAAACAATCAATTTAATTGAAATATTTATTATGTTTATTTCGAAATTATTTTAGAATTATTATATCATAATGGAGGAATTTCTTAAATAAAATGCAAACATCCTACATAGAAGAAAATTTAAGATCTATTTTTTTCCTTTTCTTTAAGCTAGTATTTCGTATTTAATATATTGATATTAAATAAATGTGAATGTATTTTAATATTAATTAAAATAAAAATATTTATCATAAGAAAATCTTTAAATATAAATAGTTTGTAAGATAATAAATTGTAAAGTAAAATGATTCTTTTTTTGCAGATTTCAGTAATAAGATTCTATTAAACTTTTCACTTATTTTAATGAATTATTTATTTTCGTGCTGGAAAAATTATTCTAGGATGGTTAACTATTGATATGTTTAATGGAAAACAATTTTGTTATACTGTTTCTAATGGCAAAATTAATATAATTTTTAGCTATTTGGGCAGCATACTAGTGAGATGTTTCTCTTGTTCTTCTATTACATCTCAATATTTTCTAAAATATCCAAAAAAAGTAATTTCCTCACTGTTAATTGCACAATTTACTCTATTGGTTTATTCAAATTGAGTGAAATGCACGTTATTGTTAATTTAAAGGATATACGTATTTGCATACAGATTGCAATTTTTTTTTAAGCTATACCAAAAAATTAATGGGGCGAAAGAGATAGATATGTTTTCCTCGTTTTATAGTGAATTTAGAATTAAACAGAATTGCAGTTCATAATTAGTTTTTTAGCGAATATGAATTAAATGGAATACATATAACAATATTTTTAACTCTAAGACAATTATTATGAGATTAAAACCTCAGAATTGCTTCGTTGTTAATAAGAAAATTATGATTGTAATTTTACATTTATAACATATACAATTTTCAAACAATTCTTCTCTCCGTCTTATAGATAAAAGAGCCTACCTTCATTTATTCTTTTTAAATGACTTGGAACTATTTTCAAATGAACTGACACTCTTATTCCAAAATAAATATAAAATGGCGAGGTTTATCACAGTAATACTATAAAAATAGATATATTTCATAATTGTGAAAAATTTATAAGATAATGAGTAACTTAAACTATAAAAACACTCCCTTACAGCTAAGTATATAAAAGTAAAATCCCTGATTCGTAAAATGCAATTAACATGCGTACTTATAAGTAAAACATCCATTAGTACAATGCCAGTTAGTCAAGTAATAATTTTCCTTAAAACTATTATGATATTGATAGGTGCGAAACAAATTTCCACAAATATTTAAAGATCAAAAAGAAGTCCTCCGTATATAAGTTTATCACAACTACGAAGGAAGATTATCGCCAATGATATAAAGGAAAAATTAGCATTTTATCGTTATAAACAAGATACTTCTTATGTCATCATGATAATTAAACCCCCTCAATGAACGAGCAGCCAATGTTTTAATAGTTTATATTTACAAAATAAATTGTTAACATCCTTACCATAATTCTGGATATCCGTCTCATGGGTTCGTCACGTTAATTCCAAATCCATTCCACAAAAGTCACCGAATTGTTTTCTGTAACACTTTATTTTTTTATCACAGCCTTACCAATCCCATACCAACCAACAGTGAACTGAAACTCACAGCTGAGAGCACCCGTTTCGCGTGAGCTTTTGCTTCGAATCCATAGACTAAGAGAGAGAGCTGGAGAGAGGCTTTTCCCACAAGCGTTCGTGGCATTCTCCCCTTTCCCGTAGGACCCCGAAAGAGGTCGAGGGGGAAGAGATATTAAGCGATGAGGGAGTACACATGACACATATGTCGAGAAAAAAAAAGGGGGGAGGGAATGGGCTATGAAACGCTATGCAAAGCTGCGGTTGTGTAGATTTGCTTTCAGTTGGGTTATTGTGTAAGACCGATTGGGGATCCCTAATTCTTAGTGCGAAGGGAAGTTTCGAATTTCTATCATACGGGTTACAACTAGAGTTCAAGTTTAAGAGAGCGTTTTTTTTAATCTAAGTCGGAAAATGTGTTTTTATGTTTAATTACAAATAAAGATGATTCATGCGTATATAATATTTTATGTTGGAAATCCTCTATTATGCTACGTGAAGGTTGTTAAAAGTCTTAAGTACACAATATTTTTTAAAGAAAAATATATGTATGATACAGGGGCGCACACACAAAGGAGGGGGTCACCGGGTCCAGACCCCCTCCCCCCATAGCCCTTGAATTTTTTTTCGTTTGATGATAATCCTATATATAATACGTAAAATTTAAGTATTTGAAATTAACAATTTATTTTATTAATTAATGTTAATTATTAATTCAAAGTTTATATCTTACTGTTTTTTGTTCTCATAATCGACAAAATCAAAAGAATATATTGGGCGTCTTATTGAGATATGATACGAGAATGGTAGATATTCGACCCTGGACCTCCTTGAAAAAATTTTGTGTGCGCAACTCGTAAGATATCGTTCTTTAATATCTCCATTTTTATATCAATTCAATATTTCTTCATTTAATTGTAGGCATTGAGTCAAAGAGAGAGAGACAATAAATGTTTATCATTAGCTTTGATAAAAGAATTCTTAAGAGATCTCTAAGTCAAACATTATTCCTAGCTTGATATATAGGACTGTGACGAAGCCGATCACTTTCCCCCAATTACTACGGACACCTCGCCCTTGCCGCCAAAGTTGCGGAAATTCCCTTCTTTTCATTAATTCCGGGGAAGGAATTTCGGAACTTGGTCCTCGGCGTCACAAAGAGACACATCAACAATGTGTTTTGTTTGCTCCCGATCCGACAGCTCCCGGTGACGACAGTGCGTCTAGAAACGCACAATGTTTACCCAGACATCGGCGCCCGTGAGGCTAGATCTGGAATGCATCGGAACTGATGGGATCGGCTGAGTGACAACATTTCAAAAGAGCCGAGTCCAATAGGAGCGGAAAAGGGACAAAACATCAGAGGATAATGAGAACGGATGAGATGAGAGGGAAGTGAATATATAAGGGAAGTGAGAGAGTCAGGAAGGAGGGGAAAGGGCATCTTCAACATAAAAACAATTGGATTTTTTAGAGTTGCGGTTGAACACTTCAATAAATCCACCATGCCTCCTCAGTGTTACCACTCTCAGAAGTTTTTTCATCACTCTCGGTTTCTTTCTAGAGCACCGACGTGCTTGAAATGTTTAGGTGGTCATCTCACCTCAGAATCCACAAAGTCAGCCAAGGCCAGTGCAAAGTGTGCAAATTGCAGCGGCCCGCACCCTGCAAACATCTCGGGTTGCCCCAAGAATCCCATTAACACCAAACCCAACAAGAACAAACCGACCAAGAACGTCTGGCAAGAGCGAGCGGCTGCGCGCAAGGAAAATAAAAAACAGCCAACGCCTTTCTTCGCGGAAGTAGTTAAAAAAGGCACGAACAATAATTATCTGGATGCCAAAGAAGTCATGTCTCAGATGGCACAGATGATGTCGCAGTGGGGACAAGTGCTGTCCTTATTACAAACTAAACTTTAAATTTAAAATTCAATAATAGTAATAGGGATCACTCTCTCAGGTTTTTTAGCTGGAATGCTAATGGTTTAAAAAATAATTTAGAAGAACATAAGGAATGTATTATTAATTATGACCCCGAAATAATCGGGATACAAGAAACGCATCTTCGTCCTGCGGACAGGGTTAGCATTCCAAATTACACTTGTCACAGGAGTGACCGCACAACACACAAAGGGGGAGGCACGGCACTCTTCGTTAAGAATTCAATCAGACACCACGCCATCCTAAATGTCTCCAACACCTTTGAAAATTCATCGGTGATCCTTCAGATAGGAGAAACAACAGTAAGATTACTGTGGCATGCATTTATAGACCTCCACACAGCTCCATTAATTCTACGGAACTCGATGCAATTCTCAACCATAGCAACAAAGCCTTTCTTTTCGGCGATTTTAATGCCAATCATCCCACCTGGAACCCAGGCAGGGCAAACACAAACGGAAATATTCTGTGCAATTGGGCCGTAGCGTCGGCACTAGATATTATAGCCCCCGACACTCCTACGCATTTCAACACTTACCACACCAACACTATCCTTGACATAGGCTTTGCAGTTAACTTATCTTACTCTAGTTTTTTACTATTAATGAACTTAATGAAGTTTTTACTATTAATGAACTTAGCAGTGATCACAATCCAGTTATTTTTGACTTCATAACTAATAATGTGCTTCAACCAATACTTCGTACTTTAAAATATACAAACTGGACTAAATTTCAAGAAATTATTTATTTCATCATCCCCGGAAATCCCCAGATAGATGATTTTTATCTAGCCGTTCAAAGTTTTACCAGCAATGTTTCGAATGCTACTTCTGCTTCCACTTCCACTAGATCAATAAACACTCCACACCTCCGCCTTCCTGAAAACATCAGAGAGCTTATCAGAGCTAAGAATAGATTCCGTAAACTGTGGAATAATACCAGATACCCCCTCCATTCAAACGTGAAGTTAATGCTCTCATTAGGCAGATCAGGAGCGAAATCCAAGATCATAAAAACAGCACCTGGAAAATTTTTCTTTTAACTTTAAATCCTGAGGACAATACCTTATATAATCTACATAGGAAATTTTCTAAAAGTTACACTTCCTTTAAACCTTTACATGGTCCGGGTGGAATGGCCTATTCGGATTTCGAAAAGGCGGAGGCTTTCAAAGATACACTTGAAGTCACTTTTCAGGAAAATGAAGAGCCCTACTGTGACGATAAGATATAAGAAGTCGAAAATTTAGTAAATCACTTTTTTGACATCTTCGCAACAAGCACACCCCCTCTCACTTCCCCTTCTGAGGTTAGAGGCATTATTAAAAAACTGCAGAATAGAAAAGCTGCACGTCCCGATCAGATTCCCAACATTGCTTTTAAATATTTAACGCTTATGCACTTACTCATTTAACTAAATTGTACAATCAATGCCTCATTAAAAATCACTTTCCTACACAGTGGAAGCAAGCAAAAGTTATCATGTTGGCCAAACCAATCAAGATAGAACATTCCCATGTGGCTACAGACCATTTAGCTTACTTAAGGCCACTGCTAAGATTTTTGAAAGAATAATCTTAACTCGAATCAAATCTCACTGCAAAGCCATAGATTGTATTCCCCCGGAGCAATGCGGCTTCCGGGAGGTCCATTCAGCGCTGTACCAAATGATACGTGTTACAAACATTATTAATGAGGGTTTTTCCCACAAATTCTATACAGTAGGTGTCTTTTTAGATGCTAAAAGGGCATTTGATAAAATGTGGCACGATGGCCTCACGTACAAGTTAATTAAATTGCAGTTCCCTGACTATTTATTAAAATCATGCATAATTTTTTACACAATAGAACTTTTAGAGTTCGTGTAAACAATTCATACTCTAACACGGGATCTTGCCTCTCTGGGGTCCCTCAGGGATCTGTCCTTTCTCCGTACTTGTACAACATTTACACGCACGACTTTTCACAACACTCCACCGTCAGTACTTGCCTGTTTGCGGATGATTCCGCAGTTCTCTCGCAAGGTGTCCAGCTGAAATACACAATTAAAGCTATTCAAAACTTACTAGACAAACTTGTAACGTGGCTTACACATTGGAGAATTGCAATTAATGTTGATAAATCACAAGCAATTCTTTTAAGGCAATGGGGGTTCATCGACCCTCCTTTCCAACTCACACACTTGGATGACAACATACAGTTGGTTTCGGTGCTGAAATATCTGGGCCTACACATAGATAGCCGCTTAACTTTCAAAAAACACATTGACTATCTAGCAGAGAAATTCTGGGGTAGAATTCATTTAGCCATCTCCCTGTTTGGGAGAAGGTCTCCTCTATCTCTAGAAAATAAAGTAATATTATACAAGCAGGTTCTGCGACCATTTATCACTTACGGATCTCCCGTATGGGAAGCCGCAGCCGCCACCCACATGAAAAAGATTCAAGTAATTCAAAACAAAATACTCCACGTCATGACGAACGCACCTTTGTACGTCCGAAATGACGTGATACACAACGATCTACATTTGGAGCCGATTTCTAATTACATCACTAGACTCTCTAGAAATGTCTTTAAATCTATTGAATCTCATGACAATCCAATTATCAAAGCACAAACACTGTTTACGTATCCTCATCCTAAAATTAAATATGCATACTCTTCAACGAAGTTGAGAAACCCGCTCCGCCCCCCATTACACAACAAAAACACTCTTTTCACACTCTTAACAATATGAATTAGCTGCATAGCACTGCATCTCTCACTCTGGGTTCTGAGGTGAATTTTTCACCGAGTTGATTCACTACCTTCGGCCATCCCGTCTTCCTTTCTGCGTTTCTTCCCCTCCCCCTCCGGAGCTCTGCTTCGTTAGTACGCTCGTGCTTTGGGGTACGTCATTCCTCCCCGTTTTTGTGGGAGATTTCGGTATTTGTTAAATTTTCAATTCATGGTCTATCTTTTTCACCCATCCTTCTGGGAATAGGCGCCCGCGATCATCTAATTTTAGTTAGTAAGGAGGGACTTGGCGCTTTGGAGGGTGCTTTGTTGAAGGTGCGGGTGTGAGCCCTTCGCAGCGGTACGAGTTTTTTTTAGAGAGAATGGATGTGAAGCTCCTCCCGTGAAGTGACTGATTTTTTGAGGGAGCCTTAGTGAGGTGCCTTCCACTAGACGAACTAGGAAAACCGCGAAGTCTGCGGAATCCGTATTTTGGACCTGCGAACTCCACGACTCGGTGGGGAATCTGTGATGAAAGCTACCCATCCTATTTCTAATTCTTTGTGATGTTATAACTTCTGATTACATGTTAAAAATAAATAGTTGTAACTCAAAGCTGTGCAAAGTCATTACAGGACTAATACCTATAAATGGGAATATATACATATAATAGTAAAATAAATTATTCATGACCACCTGGTATATTTTTCGCCTAAGAGCCAGCCTATATGTTTAGGCTTCTTCTACTGTTATGGAGTACGGGGGAGGGGAACCGACTCAGAGAACCGGTTGAGGGAACGACAACTGACGCATCAGCTGACTGTCAGAAAGGGAGTGAGGATAGGGGGAAGTTCCACGCGCGGTGAAACAGGCAGAGGGAAATAGTTCTTCGATAGATGACGTAGCGAACGGGGGGGGTGCTGACGTAACGATGAGGAGTTTCTGGAGTGGGGTTTCTCTTCGTTTCTCTCTCTCTCAGAAGCTTGGAATGAGAGAGGATGCGTTGTGAGACATACGGTGGGTGGATGGGGGAGATTTCGAAAGTGGTTTTGAGTGTTTATCGTTTCGTAGCTATGTTAGGGGATAGAGAAATGAAAGTTGGAAGCATGTTCCACTATGATGGTGTGAATAAGTTCTACTCGTAGTTCCTCATGCAGGATGTATCTCGGTAAGAACCGAGGAGCTCTGGCTATTACTCGTATAGTTCTATTTTGGATTTGTAGATTTTCTATGTGAACATTGCCTGCGGATCCCCAGATCGCGCAGCCGTACAGGATGGGGCGGATGTACTGTTTATAAACAAACAGCCTGTTTTTAAGTGATAATTTTGATTTCCTGCCGAGGATATCGATGAGCGAGTAGAACTTTCTCCAGAATTTTTTGGTTGTTTCTTCAAAGTGAAGTTTGTGTGTGTGTGTGTGTGTACGTTAGATTGTCATTGAGTATTAGTCCAAGGTATTTAACCTGAAAAGTCCACTCTATTGTACTATTGAAGATTTGAAGGGGAGGAGGGCTATTGGGAGATCTGAGTTTTTTTTCGAAAAACAATAGCATGAGTTTTGTCGGTGTTTATGGCTATCCTCCATTTGGTTCGCCATAATTCCAGTTTGTAGATGTAATTTTGGGTGAGGTTGATGGCCTCTTCCACCGTGTTTCTTGTACAAAGATTTGAAGCGTCATCGGCGAAGAGGCACACTGTCATATTGTTATCTGTGGGAAAGTCACTTGTAAAGATATTGTAGAGGGCCGGACTTAAGATGGAACCTTGAGGGGTCGAAGCTAGGATAGGACGTTGGCTGGAGAGCACATTATTTATAGTTTGACGTTGAAAGTTCTATCGTCCAGATAACTATGGATAATTTTGATTAGATAGGTTGGGAATTTGAAGAGTATCATTTTGTATATTAAATCAACGTGCCACATCCTGTCGAAGGCTTTTTTGACATCTAAGAACAGACTGACTGTGTCGGTTTTTTTGTTGTATCCATTTACTATGAGATTTGTGACTCGAAGTAACTGGTGTTGTGTGGAAGTTTGGCGGCGGAATCCGTGCTGGAAATCCGGGATGATATTGTTTTCCTCGCAGCAGCTGTTGCTATGCTTGAGGAGTACTTTTTCGAAAATCTTTCCTAGGGAGCTAATTAAGCTTATTGGACGGTAATTTTCTGGGAATTTTTCGTCTTTTCCTGATTTGAGTATGACCGTAATGAGTGCATGTTTCCATTCTTGAGGGAAGTAATTCTGTTGTAAGCAGCTATTGACTATTTTTTGTGATATTGGTGATGGCGCTGAGAGGAAGGGCCTTTAATGCGATATTTTTAATTCCATCTTTGCCACGTGCTTTTTTTCTTGTTGAGTTGTAGAATAATGTCCATTATTTCCTGAGGTGAGGTCAGTGGAGCGGTGTGGCGTCTGGAGTTGCGGTGTAGAAAATTGTCGACTCGTTCTTCGACATGGTCTATGAAGTCATAGTCGCAGGGCTCTGGATTTTCTTGGAGGGAGCTCTCTATTGAGTCCGCAAACAAGTCAACTTTTTCCTCAGTACTGTATTGGAGGCCAATGGGGCCAACAAGAGGGGGAACATGAAAGGTTTTTTCTCTAGATATTGACTTAACTAATTTACAAAGAGAATAATTATCAGGAGTGGCTTCAGTTAATAATTCAGTCCATTTATTATTTTTATGGTCATTTAGATCTTTTTTTATTTCTTTTTGCATTTTATTGAGTTGGGATTTAAGCAGGGGATTTTTTGTAATCTGCCAAGCTTTTCTAATTCTATTTTTAGATTTAATTTTTTCCCTGATGAAGAGGGGAATAGAGATGATGGGTTTGTTAATACATTTAAAAATAGAACTATTGGAAAGGGCATTATTATAACAATCATTAAAATTTTTAATGGCATTTTCTATGTCGTTAGGGTTGGAGATTTTGGGATTTCCTGGTAGGGTGTTAGTAAGAGTATCTTGGAATTTAGACCAGTTAGGAAAAGAGTAGGTACTGAGGGAAGTGAGGTATAGTTATCGAAGCACACCTCAAAGAGGACAGGGTTATGGATACTAGAGAGCTCTGGAATAGAAGAACGATCTGATACGGTCATACCTTTACAGATGGCTATATCTATAGTTGTGCTTCTGCTGCTGCGATGAAAGCGAGTAGGTTCCGGTGGAGCGATGAGAGAGTATCCAGTACTGTCACAGAATCTACGAATTATATTTCCTGCGACGTTCTGTTGAGTGAGGGGGCTCCAAGATACGTGTTTTGCATTCAAATCTCCGGCGACGAGAACGTAACCTTGGTTCCGAAAGATTCGATGCAGGTCTTGATCAGAGATTGATTTCCTTGGGGGGACGGTAGGCAGATATTATTGTAACGGGTTGATCATTCTGTCGGATGGGCTTAATGACAGTTGTTTGAAGGATATTGTTGTTAATGAATATTTGGTGATTCGGGATACTCCTTTTAATCATGACGGCAGTTCCTCCCCCTCCGAAGGTGCGGTTTGTTCTATAGATGCTATAATCTGGGAAGATGAAGTTATGGCATGGTTGGAGGTGAGTTTCTTGGAGGTTGACGATGTCGGGGTTTCAGTCAGCGATAAAAAAAAAAAAAAAAATCCTGAATTCTTCAATTCTTATCTTATTCCATTGGCATTCCAGGAGATTACCGTCAGATTGGACCTGTTTCTATGGCGGAGATTAAATGTTAATTTCGTTTCCTAGCATTTGACAAATGGCTCGGAGGTGGCCGCACTTTGTGGGAATGGTGGTGGCTTTTTTGATAAATTCCTCGAGCAGATCGAAAGTCTCTCTCACTGCAGGGGAGTTTAAGTGATCGAAAATGTCTTCTGCAGACTCGACGGATGTAGGGGCTGATGAGGATGTGGCTTGGGACGGCTTTTAGGAGGTGCTGGGGTTCGGCTGTTGGAGTGGTGTGGCGTTCTTCGCCCGCTGCTCTCAGAAATTGACCTTGGGTGGCGCAGGGGTGTTGATCATGGTTTTTTCGGGCTTGGCAGCTTTTTTGTTCGATGTTTCCTCCTTTTCAACCTTATCTCTTGGGTTTCTGGGGCAACCCAGGAAGCTGGCAGGGTGCTCTCCTTCGCACAGACAGCACTTGGGTTTCTGATTTATGGGCTTGCTGCATTCCTTTGCAAGATGGTTTCCTGCACACTTAACGCATCTGGGTGTTCCAGTGCAGAACCTGCTGGAGTGAAAAAAGCCCTGGCAACGGAAGAATTGGGGAGGGCCGTATTTTGGTCTAAGTGATTCAACTTTGACATTCATGTAGCCTATCTCGGTTACATGGTAGGCTGCTTTGGTTTGCTCTGTTTTATCCATAGTGATGAGGAACAATGGCATCTCTTTTCCTGTTTTTTTGCTTGTCATTATGTGACACTCATTAACTGTAATTTTTTTTGCAGCAAGGCTACCAATGATTTCTATGGGAGGCATATCAGTTGGCAGGCCTCTGATAACAAGTCGGAGTTTCTTGTCTTCGGGTAATATGTATGTGTAAGATTCCAGGCTATTTTCTTCTACATACTTTCTGATTAGGTGATAGGCGTGGGCTGTTTGGGGGAAGATACGGAGCTTGGTTCCAATAAGTTTTGCTTCCAACTTCAGTAAGGTCCTGTAGGTGTTTGAGCAGGCCGGCCTGGTTGGACATTTTATCGATTGTGATGGGAGGAACGTGATGTTTCTTGGGGGGGGGTGCGGCTGCACCTGGAGCCCCGTTTTGAGGGGAGGGGCCTGTTTGGATTGTGATATCCATTTCTTCGACGGATAGTTGGGTGAAGTGGTTTTGAGTGGAGGTGATGTCAGTGCGCTGCTTTTTCGCACTTCCTTCATCCTCAGTTTCAGTTGCTTTCCTGCCTTTTTTGCGAAGGAAACTTGAAAGGGGGAATCAACCGGTTTTGGGAGGAGTCCCCAGGCATCAATCTGAGCTTGTAAAAGTTTGGTCTGTTCAGCCAGTTCCTGTTTGCGTTGGTGCGAGAATTTAAACCTGACTTCGTCGAGGACGTCACTCAGGTTTCTAAGAGCGGCCGATTGTTTTTCCACAAGATTAAAGGGGAATTCTCTGAGCTTAGAGTCAAGCTCCTCGGTCTCCTTAATAACATTAGAACTGTCATCGGAAGTTCTACTAGAATTTAGATGGTTAACTAAAGAGTTTATTCTGGATTCCCACGACTTGTGAAATTCCAGATAAGCTGCAGCGTAAACCTCTTGAGTGTTGTCAGGGTTTTCTCCATAATGGGATTATTAAGTCCTATTCCTGTCCAGGTCGTCAGGGTTGTCAGTATGAAAATAGATGAATCGATTGGCTAAGTCAAAAGATTGCTGAAGTTAAAAGTCTACAGATAAAATACTGTAATCGCTCCCTCTTTCTAAAAAACACTATCAATACTCTGCAAAAAACTGTCAGACAGGTTAAGATTAAAAACCTTTACCACGGCCAAACATAATGAATTGCTTAGAGAGTAATGTCGGGGAAATCAAGGATAATGTGGAGATTTTTCATGACCAAATATTTTTAAGCAACTAAATCTTTTAACAAACAGAATAATAAAATGAATTATTTTTAGGAAGAGGACACTTTTTCAATCTGTACACCGAATATTTTATATTTATCTTTATTTTTGTAAATTCAACACTTGTACAAATGTAATTAAAGTGATACGGGGGATTATACATCTTGTTAGATTTTTCATTATTTGTTATGATGTGAATGTGTGCAATAACGTATGAATTATGGAAATTCAATAGCTGAGAAGTCAATAACGGTATAATCGTTGATAGGTTAGTTCGAAAATTCAGCATCAGGTAAAATATTCAGACTAAATGCATATTGTCAAAAAGAAGAAAATCAGAATCAACAATAATTTTTATTTAAAAGTTAAAGTAATGGTTTTTAAATAATATCGGTCAGAAAAAACCCCGCTAAAACGCTCTTCACAGGATACCGTAAAAACTAACCGTCCTTTCATATTAATATTTGGAAATATTTTCAGTAAAAGTAGTACATGAATACCTGTTTTTTTTAATTAAATACTTATCGCTTGAAAATTAAGTATAATAAAAACCATCGAAAATTTTGTTCACGACTATACCTATTATACCAACTAATATTATTTAAAAACGAAATTGCAAATTTCAAAATAAATATTTATTTCAGAACATCAAATTTATAAAAAATGATGTAAGATTTAGGGAAACCCCTGAAATGTGATAAAAAATGCGTCATTTTATATATAGCATGCTTCGTAAAATATTTTAAGACCTAGTGTAATCCTCAGACGAAATAAACTATGTGGCGCCATCTAGGGCTATTTAATTGCATTTATAAAGTTAAAATTGAAGGGACTTTTCAGAATAGTTGGAATTATCAGAAGTTTTGCAATAGAAACATTATTTTAAACTTCAAATGGAAATAAAATAAAAATGACATAAAATTAAAATGGTTTGATAGAACTACTTACACGCTTAAAGAAAGACAGCTTAAAGAGTATATGAGAAAAATAAATTATAATTAAATGTTTCATTACTCATAATATTTTAATGTTTTTACTATGCATTTATGCACATTAAATTAAAAATTTTATGTATGGGAAAAATTTTATTCATATTGAGGAAAAGTAAATTAAATGCAAAAGTCAAACTGCTATAACACATCACAAAAATGGGGAACTCCTCACCCCGCATTAAGTGACAATTTTTAAAGGAAAAGGTTTAAGAGATAATTATATAATTAAATTAATTATACAATGATGCTACTTGTAGCGGATTAAACATAGATATATTGATATCGAGTACTTATTAAAAACATGAACAGTAAAACTTTAGGTTTAAAGTGAAATCCAAAGTATGTACAATATATGTACTGCCGTATTTTAAATAAAGAAGCATTGTTATTATCTTATTAATTATCTATGTATTCACTTGTGCAGTAGTCGGCAGACCGCAGGTAAAGAGCCGCATGTGGCTCTTCACGCCAATCCTTCGATGTAGTAAAGGGTGTTTTTTTTAGAGGTATAGAACTTTAAATTGCAATAAAAGATTGGCCAATTTAAAAAAAAAAAATTCATGTCAATCGAATAATACATCGTTGTTTTATTGCAATTTAAAGTTCTATACCTCTAAAAAAAACATCCTTTATTAAAAAAATCATTAATTCTATTAGATTTACAGCATTCCTTTCTCTTTTTCATTTATAAGCATCCACTCAAAATACCGACGTATTTTACCTGAGAAGTTGAATTTAATTCATGGGCAACGTGAACAGCTATAAACAGTTACTTAAAATAGAAACAATTTTTGATACGTGTGTCGCGACCTTACGGTCGCTGGCAGTAGCACACACAGAAATTTTTCAAGGAGTGTCCGGGGTCCCAAGTCCTCCATTCTTGTATCATGCTCCTTTTGATTTTGTCGATTTTCGGAAACAAAAACAGCAAAAAACTAATTATTGAATAAATAATAACATTAATTAATAAAATTAATCATCAATAACAAATAATTAATTAAATTTTTCGTAATATGCACTTAGAAATTAGGGTTTTCAGAAAAGATAAACCGTATCAAAATATTTTAGTAATTCTACATTTTCTTTCGAAAAGTCGAACTGCATAATCAATTGTACTAACAATATCGAAAAAAAAAAATAATAAAAATAAAAATGAATGAGAATTTACTGTTGATCAAAGCTTTTATTCCATAATTTATATATTTATTCCTATAATATTGTATTGTAACGTCATGAGTAGCTAGCCATCAATAAACTGTCACAGCCTAATTTGAAAATAAAACTATTGCTTATTTTCTAAACAATTTGCTAGTGAAGCAATAGATTACAGTTCATAAGCCAGCCGGTGCAGTCAGTCTATATTCTATTCTCAACGCCACCGGCGTTCATCGTCTTTCCACTCCAATCTCGGACTAAGCCCTTTTCTTTAGCGCTCTTTTCCAGTCCGTTCCAACCAGGGCTCTCCTCTCATGCTTTCTCGATCCAGGGCAAGGCTTTTCCCTTTTCTCCATCCAGGGCCGGGCTCCTCTCTCTACTTTTTTCGTCTCAAGAAAAAAACCCTTTTAAACACCAGGGGCGGGTCCACAACACGCCCCTCGTCCCTTCTTATTGGCAGGTCACAAAAGTCTCTTTCGGCCTCCCTCGTCCTATTTGTGCTTAACACACAAATACACACCCGAGCGGTCTGGCGCCATAATTCTTCTGGTCCAAGGCGCCATAATTCATTGTCCAACATCTGGACACACTTGTCCATCACGCCACCTGTTTATATTATCCCCTTCTCTCAACACCAGAAAAGACGACATGATTCTTTTAAGACAGACTTTACCTATTGTCAATTGGGTACCGGCTCTCTTTTACCATTATGGCGGCTAGTCAGTCTGTCGTCACTCCCCGAGATCAGACAATAAACAATGACCCCATGGTCACGTGCACTGGTCATTTTACAGCTGGTGAATCTATAAAATCTAGGGACAATCGATAAGTGTGAGTTCACAACAATCGAAGACGTTGTACTTACCACTTAAAAGCTGGTGAAACTATAATACTTATCGTGAATCGAAAGATGGGGATTCACAACAATCGACGATGTCACAATATCTGATTACTGAATTAAAATAGGGTTACTACTGTGCATCAATTATTAGAATAACATTTAAGCAATGTGAAAATAATATTTTAATGAAGTATGAGAGGCTTTATGCATGAGCGAATTTTAAATAAAACTAAAATATAATAAATATGAAAAGATATGTTAGTTTTAAAGAATATAGCTCAGTTTTTACCAGAACTTGCAAGATATTTAATAATAAAGATCTTAATAGTGAAAAAAAGTTACTGAACAAACTCAAATAACTCATATTTTCATAGGATTAATTATAAAGATTTATTGATTCAGAACATGTTGAGTAAATGTTATAACAAATTGTACTTGTAGTAATAAAATTTCAATGAATTTGCAGAAAAAGTAATTGATAAATATAAATCGTAATCAATTGCAATAGCAACGCAATGAAAAAAGAAATAAGTAGAGAACTAGAATTGAAAGAAAATAGAATTGTATAGAAATTATTTCATTTAGCAAAACAATATACCTTATGAAAGTTTGACCGTAAATGATAATGGAATTACTAATATATAGTCATGGTGGAAAGAAGGGGGGGGGCTAATTTTTCGATTCAAAATCATTGATGAACTTGATGTTATAATGTACGAAATATATCTATCAACGTAATTTATACATATATTCATATTATGTAAATTAAAAGGGATGTGGAATTACTTAGCTATTAAAAGCTTTTATTAAACGCTCTAAAAAGAATAAAATAAACTTTTCGTTCAAAATTTTTTTTGCTATCAACTTATAACGTCATTACACAATTTATGATATAAAAGCTTGTCGCGAGATTTAAGTACACGTATTTACTTAGTTTAAAAATTTTAAAATTAAAATCAATCAGACCAAGTTATTTAATATGTTTGTTTATATATTTAGAAAAATTGCGCGACAAGCTTTAATTTCATAAATTATGTAATGACGTTATAAGTTGATAGCAAAAAAAATTTTAGAAGAAATGTTTATTTTATTCTTATTAGA
Organism: Trichonephila clavipes; assembly: GCA_019973935.1. Taxonomy (NCBI): domain Eukaryota; kingdom Metazoa; phylum Arthropoda; class Arachnida; order Araneae; family Nephilidae; genus Trichonephila; species Trichonephila clavipes. Next base: position 404,569 of record BMAU01019830.1, read on the forward strand.
GCATTTAAATAAAAGCTTGTTTTTAAAAAGAAATTTTTACTTTTTTACTTTTTAGTTATCTTTGGATAAGTTTCATCATTGTTGTAAGATCTTTTACCGGTTAATTTTGAGCAGGCTAGCTCAGGGGTACTCAATCTTTTTTCCCGCTGGGCCACTTACATATGATAAATATTTCACTCGAACCGCAACAAGAGGGTAATGGGGACGGGAATAAACACTGTAAGACCAAAACAACATTGGATAATGCAAAATTAATCAAAATATTAAAACTCCTTTTTTTTCTTTTACTATAATACTATATTAAAAACGAAAAGCACCTTTTTTTAAATCCGTAATTTTAAACCATTCTTTTTTTTTAAATCTTTGGGCAAAATTTCGATAATACTATTTTGCAAACGAAAATAAAAAAAAAAAAAGTTTCGTGCGATTATCTTTAAAAACAACGTTCATTCAGAATTTGAGTTCTTTTGAAAAATTGTAGAAAAAAGGTTTCTCGTTTTTTTTTTTTTTTTTTTTTTTTTTTTTTTTCTGTAAATAACTGATTCTAAAAAAAGAAAAGTGTGAACTTTTTTAGTGCAGAATATCGACTCATTGACAGGAAAAAAAAATCACATGGAACGATTCAGAAATACTTTTCATGAAAATGCATTTTAGAAAAAATCGTAAAAAATGGAAATAACATTATTTTTTTTAAAGGAATGCACCGTATAGTGACAAAATAAATGATCTTTCCGATTATGTAATTATCTTTTTTTTTTGTCTCAATTTGATAGAAAGAATAAGATGGGTTTTTAAAATAGGTCGAATAATCAGAAATACTTTAAGCTCAATGCGATAAGATGCTAGGAAGAATAAAAAACTAACAAGGGTAAATGGTTTTTAATTAAAATATTTTTAACTGATTGTGCTATATTGGAATATAAATGGTCAAAACATGCATTTTCATCCAAATTAAACATTCATACAAAATTTTAGCTCAATCGGTTGAAGGCATCAATTTCAAAATTGAGTTGCAAGATTCCACCCGAGCATTTTACATTGCAAGTTAAATAGATTCTTGTAAAAACAGGAGAAAGAACGTGGAAATTTAAAATTGATCAATAGAAGTAATTTTCGAAGGAAATTTAAAGTGATTTCAAGTAAATTTTAAAATTGCGAGTACCCGTGAATTGAACTCGGAGCAATTCATTTGAAGTCAGCTAGCTGGCTTGTTGAAAGAGGTAAAGTAAGCTTCTAACAGAGGTAAGAATTTTTAAATTTATATATTTTTTAACTTATTGCGATATTGGAATATAGATAATCGAAACATACATTGTCATCCAAACTAAACGTGTATACAAAATTTCAGCTCAATCGGTTGAAGAGATCAGCTTCAAAATTGAGTTGCAATATTCCCCCTGAACATTTTATACTGTAAGTTAAATAAAAGCTTGTAAAAAATAGAATAAAAATTTAGTAAACCACGCACAAAAAGAAAAAAAACGGATTTTATTTTAAACAAGTGTCAAAGATGTTCTTAAATTAATTGAGATGGATCTTGCACACCTCGTTACAATGCAATAGTTAAGCTTAAAAATGAGTCAGCAACCCTTAAAATTGCTTACTAATCTTAAGAATAAAATTATATACGTAATCATTCAATGAATGTCTATAATTTATAACAAACATTTTAAGGTAAAATTATATAACAATTTAGAAAAGTATCGTAAGTTTTATATTATTGTAAATAAATCTGATAAATTCATTCATGCTGAAATATATAGATATTATTATGTAAAAATCGAAAAAAGAAAAAAAAAACAATAAAAAAGGGGGTATTAAATTTGGGGAAGAGATTTTTAAATAATGTCGAGTAAATGGTTAGCTTAATCCAAAAATTAAAAAACATTGTGCGTTCTTATTAAGGTATTCGACTACGTTCGGAACCGTGGTTTTGCAAACGTGTATAATTGGATAATAGTTATGATATTTAGAGTCATTTAGATTAGAAAATGTATGTAAAATTGTTTTAAGAATATTATTACAAAAAATAATTATTTAAGTACAATATTTTGACAAAAAAATTAACGTAGAATGACCCATATTCAAAATTCCCCTTTTGTGAAAAATACTTCTATTATAACATAATTTTGCCTGCATATAGCTCAGACATCTGTATAGAGGCTCAACTAAAGTTTTTTTTTACATATATAACTTAGAAGTGGGTTTATTCATATTTTTCGACAACCGAGGGGAGCAATGTTACGAACAAAACGCCAATATTTATTTCAATGGGAGGTAACTCTGAAAATAATATGAATTCTTCAAAAATCCTAGTTCAGACTCACTGGAAAAGTATTTACTTCATATAAGCAGAATATTATTATTTTAGAAGCATTTTTTATAAAAAGACAACATTTTGAAAAAAAGATTATTTTAAGTTAAAATTTTGTCAAAATATTGTATTTAAATATTTTTTTTGTCAAAATGTCCTTAAAACAATTTATACATGTATTCTAATCTAAGAAACACTATATATCATGAAAATTATCCATATATACGCTTTTTTAAAATCACGGTTCTCCGAACGAAGTCGGATACCTTAAATGATTGCTTTCTTCAAATACATCCTTCACCCCACAACATTATCTACCGCATCCACTACATTTCTTGTTATCACAACCACAATCTTATCTCTACCCACTATGCAGAGCCCTCATAACATTAAAATGGATCTTCTATATGTAACTATTCAATGAATGAACAATTATTTAAATGTAAAATTATATAAGTTAGAAAAGTCGCATAAATTTAACATTAGTGTAAATATACATGATCAAATTATTTATGCTTAAATATGTCGATATTTATGTAAAAATCAATCCTAAATTAAAAAGAAATAATCTGTAAATAATATCTTTCTTCAAACACTTCCCACCCCTTTATCTACCTCCACCACCACTGTGCATAATCCCCCTTATCTACCGCGTCCACCCCATTCCCTGTTATCACCTCCACAACCTTATCTCCACCTCCTCTATGTAGAACGAACATTTATATGCTACTTATAGATGTTTGTTCTGTTGAAGCGTCATCACTATATTGCAATAGAGTTATGCCTTTTTTTTTAGCGTTTTTTTTTCTGCTTAACTGATTTACTTTGCTTTTATATATATATATATATATATATATATATATATATATATATATATATATATATATATATATATATATATATATATATATATATATATATATATATATATATATATATATGTGTGTGTGTGTGTGTGTGTTTGAGTGTGTATTTTTTATTTTACTGTTTTCAAAAAATTTGTAACTTTCAATCCGAACTTGTAATTTTTTTTTTTGCCACACAAATAAATTAAATATGTATTCTTATTTCAAAAAAATTAACAGTATTTGGAGATTTTCAAGGTGCTAATATTATTTTTATTATTATTTCCTTTTCTTAGAAAGTCTAAAAAAGAAGCCTTCAAGAGGCTTTGTATTTATTAAAGAACCTGCTATCTGAAATCAATGATGTAGTAACACATGATTTTTCTGATGAAGTCTCATCAAATTATGTGCTAGAGTTTTTGTTAGATTTTTAGGATGACGATCAAGAGACTGAACTCAAAGTGCAGTAGTTCATGTTAAGAAATACAGCATTTCTTACCCCGGGATGCAGTGCTTTAAAAAACATTCAATCGAAACCTCACTCAAAATGCACAAAGTGTAATGAGGTTCTGTGTATTAATGAAAAAAAAATATTTCTTTCAATATCCTCAAATTAAGTTTAAGTGTATCAAAAACAAATAAATTTTAAAAAATTATAATAATATCTTTAAAAATTAAATATTTGTGCTGTAAAGTGTTAGTATTCTCTGTGGTTATTTAGCATTTTTAAAAGTTCAGACTGGATTAAAAATATCATTCGGTCTTTTCGTAATGTCAGAATATTTTAGACCTTTGTGTGCTGACGGTACTTTAAAGTACTAATTTAATTAATTAGCTCTAACAAATTAAAATTCCCAAAGTTGAGTATTTTATTTATGTATATTCCTTAATTTTCAATGCAGTGATAAAGAAAAAAATATTACATGAAAAATTTGCATTTAATCATAATGCGGTTGATAAATTTTTTTAAAAAAATATAACACACACACGCACACACACGAACACTATAAAACACATTATTGAATGAAACAGTAATGCGACATTATCAATTTAAAATACAGTCTATAAAACATTTAATAGCCACAACTGTGTTAAAATTTCTTTATCGCCTTGCTATGACAAAATGCATTTAAATGATGATAGAATAACGGGAACATTTTTTGGTCATTATTCATTACTCAAAGAATAATAGTAATTAAATATTTTAACAATGCATTTAAAAATACGAATCATTACAAAATAAATACCGTTTTTTTTAAAAGCAAAATCAGACAGTTACTATATAATTTTTTTATACATAATAAATAGCTAGTACGTGTTTGAGAAATTGTCGTATAGATTTTTCTTCAATCATTTGTTATAATATATTTTATTCTATATAGTATAACACATTTTATTTTGATACATATGTGCTGCTCTTGTAATTCTAATTTTGTAATTTAAAATTTTTGGATTAAAATGCATTAGTTACATATACATATATAATGTATTTGCTTATATTCTCTAATAACTTTTCTATATTCATGCTCTTGGATTTTTGCATGCATATTCTGTATGCATATGATATATGCAGAATTTGGATGCATAATATATTCTTATTAAAATTCAAATTCTCATATTATGTATTTTTATGTTTATTTTTGTACAAATATTCCATTTCCGTTTATTTCATTTTTGTCTATGGTATTTATATAGGTTTAACACATTAACAGAGTAGTAGGACTTAATACATTATTTGTAAAGCAATGTAAATGATATATTGGGTGAGAACCTTACGCGTGGGAGTCTTGCTACCTTCTGCGTCCCACATGGAAGAGCAAGACACTTTATTTCAATATTTTTATTATTTCTTTGGGTGCATTTAGTTTTGAATGATATAGTTTTATTTTCATTTCGTCTCCGAGAGATAGCTTCCCCTCTCAGGTTACATCAAGTATAGGTAATAGTTTTATTTCTTTAGTACTTATTTTGAATAACTTAAATCTTAATTTTTTTTTTCGTTAAAATTTTTATTACATACTTTCAAACTTTTTTTTTACTACATATTTTTCAGTACACATGATTGCTCTCAAACTACTTATACGATATTAGTGTTCTCCTTTCAGTGAAAGATACTTTTTTTATGACAGCCATCACTTCTATTAAACTAATAAGCATTTTCAAGAAGTGGAGGGGGCGGGAGGAGAGAGAAAGGTGTTAACAGTTTTGTTAATGATTTTCGTCGTCCATGTCGTAATTATCACTTGGTCTATTATTTTCTACAAAATTAGATAGGATGGAGTTAGCAAGAATATCTATATATTAGCTTTTTGACAGTCTAAAACAGCCATAGCAGTAAAACTTTTGAGTGCTAGAATATTTGTTTGTTTGTTTTTAATGAATTTTTGAGCCACCAACAGACTGTTGTCTTGGTTGTTGAGAGCTTGTAATTTATTGTTCTAAGGTGTCATTATTAAATTTGGGTAATTTTTTTTTAACATAATATATATTTTGTGTTCTATTATCAAGTGTTTTATAGTGAGGAGGGAGTGTTTTGTGATACAGATTTCTGTAACAGTTTTTCTCTCGGATCAGAAAATGTGTGTGAGTCGGGTGTAAGTGTTGTAATTGGCTTCTATTGGTCGGGAGGCGTGTCTCTGAGCAGCCAGAGAACCGAGTCGGTGAACTCAGAACTTTAAGTTTCCAGAACGAAAGTGTTATGTCAGTGGTAATATCACAGAGGTAAAAAATGCATCATACGAAGTTCTTTATGCACTCATATCCATAAATTAAGGATAAAGAAGTTCAAGCAAAGAAAATAACAGAAAGCAAAACAAATTTGACTTATTTGTAAAGTCTATTTATTAAACAAAAGGTAAAGAGCAAAAAAAGATGCTATATGTTTGACATAATTAATAAAAATCGCGATTTTTACTCCCTGGAGCAAATTTCAAAAAGAGCCTATTTACAAAAAACAGTATAACATGGTTAGTATGATGGTTAATTCGGAGTATGTCTCCAGGACGATGCAATACAGGCATTACAACGTCTAGGCATGCTGAGTATCAAATTATCAATCTGATTTATGGGAATATTACACCACTGACTTCAAGCACAATGCCCTCCGAAGTTCTGGTAGACAGATGGGATTGTGTTGACGGGCTGCAATTCGTCGGCCAAGCATATCCCCCACATGCTCTATTGGATTCAAGTCCGATGAGTATGCCGGCTAATCCATACGGGTTATATCCTCCGATTGAAGGCATTCGTCTGCAATGTTTGCATGGTGAGGACGGGCACTGTCATCCATTAACAGAAATTCAGCACCCATGGCACCCCAAAACAAACGTACATATGTTGTTCTAGAATGACATCCCAACAGATGTGGCCTGTCATCTTTACACTCTGAACATGCAGGTCAGTTCTGGAACCAAGAATAATTCCTGCCCAAACGAGCCTTCCTGCACCACCGTAACGGTGTCGTTCAATGATGTTTTCTGGGTGGCAACAGATACCTGGCGCTTCCCATATTAAAGTCCTGCGAGAATCAGACTGAAAACTAAACCTGCACTCGTCGGAAAACATCACACAAGACCACTGTTGTGGTGTCCACAATGCATGCTCTCTACTCCAGGTTAATCGCAGGCGACAGTGAGTTGCGGTAAGTGGAACACATCTGACAGGCCTACGATCATATAGACTAATATGCCCTAAGCGTCTGTACATGGTCAGCCTTGAAACCGTCGTACCGGTAGCTGAAGAGAGCTGACGAGAACAGTCTGATGCTGTGCTCCGTCTGTTTCTTTTGGCAGTAACTGCCAAATATATATCGGTCCTCGTTTGGCGTTGTAACTCGGGGGTGACCTGTGCTGTAACATCTACTCACTTTACCATCATATTAGAATCGTTGCCAAAGCCTGGAGATGACACTCTGGGAGATTGCAAGTTCCTCGGATACTTCCATCTGGGTACGTCCACATTCCAGTCGTCCAATAATTCTACCGCGTAAAAAATCATCCAAATGCTTCATTTGTGCCATAACTATGCGGTTATTCCACTGAAAGGCTTTTAAAGCGTTTGTGAACAAATTTACTTCTTTGCCACCATTCCTTATATACACCTCTTTTACACTCTCGTCATCGTGACGTACTATCCACGCCATCTGGTGGTTTCCTGTAATTTTCATATTCTTCTTCAAGATGTGTGATAATTTTACATGTGAAAATTTTATTTTCTGATTTCAATTTCTGTGTGATTCTGAATTATCCTTAATTTATGGACATGAGTGTATTATTGGTAATCATATGAAACCGTTTACTAAAACAGAAATTATGAAAGATTGTTTCTTAAATGCTTCGAATTTAGTGTTAGTGACAAAAATAAAAAATGTAAAAAAAATGATTAAAAAAGCAAATCATGGTAGTCATAATATTTTGATCAATTTTCCACATCTTATCATGTTATCATGGTCCTAAAACCGTTCTCCCCACCCCCTCTCCCACGCAGTCTGCGTTAAATAGCTGACATATGTATGCGGCCGAGCAGGAAAAAAGATTGAGTACCCCTGGGTTAGAGGGATCTAGTTGCAGTTTAAGATTAAAATTAAGAAACACACTGGGTTATGATCAGAAGAAAGTTCATGCAAGGAAAAAATTTAAAAAGGGATAGTAACTATATTACGAATAAGTGCGATATCTAGAAAAGAAGAACGTGGGTGAGACATCATTATCTTTAGTTTTGAACAAAAATAGAAAGGGAAAGAGGGGTTCGATCTCCGATTGCAGTTGGGAACAAACATAATCCCTCTCTTAACAGGTGGTCGGTAGGATTCTCTGTGATGTCATTTTTTTCCATCATGACAGCTGTCAGAACACAATCATCAGAAAATAGAATAAAGTAAACAAACAATTGAAATAATAAAAGCATGAAAAAAAAACTTTAATTTTGAAAAGTAAGCGAAAAATAAAGCTCATAATTTATTTTTTATGGTGGAACCTTTTATCCTATATATATATATATATATCTATATATATATATTACCTTCGATCATTACTACCAGTAATGCCCGGGTACTTCACCGTTCCTTCGGATGCGCCGCCTAATCCCGCCTCCCAGAAAAGGGCATTTTTATTATTTTCGAGTTTGGATTTCTGTTTACGGGCCTCTTAAATGGAAGAAATGTTTTAGAGAGAAATATATAATTTCATCTCCTATTAATATCTAGATTCTTGAATTGGAATGTCTTACTTTCTGCTCAAGTAGTGCTTAATTTTTGTTTGAATAATGTACATGATGAAGAAACGCAATTGATGAATGCTGGTAGCTTTCCGTTAAAAGTGGCGGGGAAGATGGAAGGAAGGTGAGAAAGAACTCCCGCGCGGAACGATCGATATCGGCACGTTTCTGAAAAACGTATGTAGAAAAGGGAATGCCGCATGATCAGCTGAAGCGAGTAACACTGCTTGGGGCGACGAAGTCGAAATGTAAAGTTGAACGAGTTTTGTGAAAGAGGGATTTGTTGAATGGAGAGGAAGTTTGTTGATATGGTGCGTGTATTGCTCAAGCGTGAGCGGTGCGTATTCGTGCTTGAGAATTGATAGCAGGTTTTCTATGTATGATTACTGCTCTGTGAAATGAAGTTGAACATTTTTTGTCTCTTGAGTTCGTGGAAAGTTTTCTTTTTCAAATCCTTCTGAAATATCTTTCTAGGGACACGTAGATCGGAGCGTTTAGCATGAATCCGATAGCTTTGGTTTGACTGAAATTTATAATAATTCCTTTTTGCTGCTGAGTCCAAAATTGGGCATGTGTTGGTGAGTATGGGAAATCAAAAGGTTGCAAAATGTTTCGTAATTCCAAAACGACTCAAAGCGTGGTAGCTTGCCCTACCACCCCCTCGCCACACATAATAGAAATGGAAGTTCAACAGCGCCGATCCGAGCGGCCCGCCAATTCTTTCCACTGCACGTGGAATACGATAATGAAAGGCGAGATTGTTTCTAATCCCGGCAGAAGCATGAACATGAAACATGGAATACTTAAAAAAAACGGGCTTTGGGCAGTGCTTCTCGAGCTTTCAAGAACCTTGACCCAATTTTCAATCCTAATTTTCATCGCTCCTCTCCATACAATAATAAGCATTGAGCATAATAAAAATATACTTTGACGCTAAAGCTGCATTATAACATCAAGTATAAACCATGCAAACTATCAAAGTAAAAATATTAGATTTTGTACATGACAAGCCCTCGAGTGGCACTAGTAATTATTAAACTTGTTTTTAATTTAATATTGATAAATTAACTATCAAAAACATTGTGAAGTACTAATTCATTTATAAGTATATTATATCAGTGTAAATATGTGTGTTTTGTTTTTTTTTATTATATCAGAATGTACATATTTCGTTTTGATCCTTTCAGTAAATTAATAAGTTTTTTAAATATTTATTTTATTTATTTATTTATTTATTTTACTTTTCGATGTGCTCGCACATTAATTATATTTTAAGAATGGTTGGTGTACGGCTTTCCAGACATTGCAAAGAATAAAAATTTTTATAAAAATCACGCAGTCCATCGGCATCATGCTTAGATGTTGTTCCTATGAGTTGTTGCAGTGACTATGTTTTCAAATATTTTGCTTTAACTATTTGTAAGAAATTTTAAATCTTTAGATTTTTGGTCTCTGTGGATTTTTATTAAATGCTCCTTTCGCAGGCAAGGTTTCATTGAATCATTTGACATAGTTTTATTGATCAGATAAATCCATACTTCACATTTTTAACAATGTATTGTCGACATTTTTTTCTAGGCCTTCACAGTGTCATCTGTTAAAAGGTCAAATATATATACATAAGAAAATTTGTATATCCAATGTTTTATTTGCAACAAACTACTGTTAATTGTTATTAACTTTTTCAATTGAATGCTGCCGTAAAACCCTTTTGAATAAGTTTTTTGACATTACGGATAAAATTTCAAGTATTTTTTTAATAAAATATAATTATCAATAACTTCTTACAAAAAACAACTGTACTTAAAATAAAAAAAAGAAAAAAAAACTTACGATATTTTCCTAAGTTTTTAACGTTAAGGAATTTCTATATTGACAAATGTGATTTATAGCTTTTTTTAAAAAAAATCAATTTTAATCTGCGTAACAATACACCAAAACTTACAATTAACAATACATTTTTTTCTTTTGTGTCTTATAAGACTGGAAAAATTTATTTATACACTTCGTAACAGCAGAGCATAGAACTAAATTGATGACGTGCACAAGGTCGGACTATTTTATAGTTCATGCTTATATTGTAATTAACTTAAGTAACTGACGCCGTCTAAAACTATGAAATCATAGGTATGTGTCAGTGGACTTTTTATATTTTCGTTTTTGAGGGATTATCTGTCTTTTTTTTAAGAAAAAAATTATTACGTTATTATTTTATTCTTAGCGTGTTGATAGAAGTTGAATGCTTAAATTTATTGAAGTAAATTAAACAATAACTAAGTTTTGGTAATAACATTAAAACAAATTATACATATCACTGTTACTGCAAATGACAAATCAAAGGAAATAAATTTAGTCTTAATGTTAATTCACAAATGTATTACGTAACTCTCAGTATTTAAGTAACATGCTGTATTTTAAGCACCCACCTATATTTATATTTTACACAAGGCGTAAAAATCGCTAATATTTTATTTATTTAAATTTTCATAATATTAAAAACCTATTTAACACAATTTTATTTACTCTATATTAAACTATTCGTGGATCCCCTGACGTTGTTCAAGGAAGCCCATATCAACTTTAATTTTCCACAGACCCAATCAATAATATTGGGGGAACCTGGGGATCCGTTGGGACTACTTTGGGAGCCACTGTCCTAGAAAAAAGAAATGAATCAGCACACTTTTGAAATAAGTACTTTGATTGGAAAATGTGCCCGGAAACCGACCGGGAAACAGGGAGAATCAGGGTATCCAAAATCGGACACAAAATCGCTCCAAAAATCCTTATATCGAATTTAGTCCTTTTTTTTGCATTTTAAAATGTTGAACTGCGAAACAAAAGGGCTGAGATGCACTCATTCCTTTTATGTAAGCAAAGTTCTTTCGTAGTAAGGTTTTGGGTATTCAATTTATTCTATTTTTCAAAATTTTTTGCAATTATGAAAAATAGAAATTTATTTGTTATTTTTAAATATTCTTATAAATGTGTCCCCTTTTTGTTAGTCTTTAGAATCCATTTCAGTGGTACTGTTAGGATATTAAAATTTTAAATGTTATACATTATTTTATTTGCTTAAATTGTATAGCATTATTTGTTTGTTTTAATACTGATAATTTTTTAATTTAGTATGAATCAATTTTTTATGCAACATTTTATTAAAAAAATTTCTTACTTTGCGTGTTTGAAATGCTAATTAATCATCGTTCCTTTGGAAAGATAATACTGTCTTGGAAATTTTTATCCATCAGAGTTAATTCACAAATTAGAATAAAATATATGTATAGTAATTGTTTCGATGGTTCATCGGAGGGATCAAATCATCAGAGTAATTCGTGACTCAAATTCATTTCAGTACATCGACGACAAATCAGTAAAAGGTTAATTTAAGTTTAATAACAAATATAATTCGTTGCGTTTGCACTCGTCCACCTACAGAAGAACTCTAATCAAAACAAAGAACGTTTCTACAAGCAGCGCCCTCCATACTGAGTGGGTTCTGTCAGCATTGCGAAAAACCGGTATTCAGAATGGAGTACAAAATACTGATGCGACGTGATTTTAACTTATTAATATTCTCAAATCAACCCAGGTTCCATAATTTCAAATCGCATCATGACCAAAGTTAAAATAAACAAGAATCAATCATTTAACAGAACGAAATTTTAACGTTTAAGATCAATTTATTTAAGCACACTTTAAAAGGATATTTACTTCTACAACAAGACGATAAAAATAATTAAAACTTAGTTTGAGAGAGAGAAGGAGTAGATGGGGGGAGGAGTGGACACGTTGATTGCTCAGTCCGGTCTGGAGCTCAATCCAAGTTCTCAAATCTTTCTGCAATTCTGGGTGAGGTTATCTGCTCTAAACTAAAATTAACTAAAATTAGATGATCGCGGGCGACGGCGCCATGGGCGCCTTTTCCCAGAAGGATGGGAGAAAAAGTAAAACCATAATTGGATAGCGGATCTAATCAAGAAATCTCCCCGACAGAACGGGGAGGGAGGACGAACCCCGAAACACGAAACGGTCTAACGAAGCAGAGCGCCGGCGGGGGGAGGGGAAGAACGCAGGAAGGAATTCGGGACGACCGAAGGCAGTAAATCAAGGCAGTGACAAAATACTCAAGAACCCAGTGTCAAGGATGCAGTGCAGGGCAGCTAGATCGTGTTGTAATAGAGTGTGGAAAAACGTGTTTTTGTTGAGATATTTGTTTGTGCGGTCACTCGCGTGACAAGTGTAAATCGGAATGCTAACAAAGTCCAGAAGGACAAAGAGCGTTTCTTGTATCCCGATTACGTCGGGGTCGTAAGCAATAGAACAATTAAATAAAATTAAATAATTAGCATTCCAGCTAAAAAACCTGAGAGAATTTTTTAAATTAAAACAGATGAATTTTAATTTAGAGTTTAGATTGTAATAATGACAGCATTTCTCCCCACTGAGACATCATCTGGGCCATTTTTGTAATAACTTCTTTGGCATCCAGTGAGTTATTGTTTGTACCTTTAACAATTTCAGCAAAGGAAGGTTTTCTTTGTTTTTGACTTTGCTTGCGCGCAGCCGCTCACTCTTGCCAGACATTCCTCGTCGGTTTTGTTTTGTTGGGTTTTGTGTTGATTGGGTTTTTGGGGCATCCCGAGAAGTTTGCAGGGTGCGGACCGCTGCAATTGGCACACTTAGCCGGGGACTTGGCTGACTTGGTGCACTCAGAGGTGAGATGGCCACCTGAGCATTTCAAACACTTCGGTGCTCTAGCGCAAAACCGAGAGTGATGAAAGAATTCTTGGCATCTATAGCACTGTGAGGGCATGGTGAATTTATTGAGGGGCTCAACCGAAACTCTAAAAAATCCAATGTTTTTTATGTTGAAAATACCCTTATTTTCAGGGTTTCTGAGGAGGGTTACCATAAATAGTGGCATGTTCGTATTGGTTTTCTTGTTTCTCATCAGGGAAATATGGTTGGGCTTAAAGCCAACTGTGTGTAACTCTAACATGAGTTCTTCTTGGTTGTAGTCGGTGGGTAACCCTCTCAAGACAACTTTAAGTTGTTTATTGTGGGCCATCTCGAATGTGTGGGACCGCATTTTTTTGTCCGAGACAAATTTCTGAATAATACGGTGCTCTTCGGCAGAAGTTGGGAAAACTCGGAGTTTCCCGTTTTCAAAGCGCCCCTCGAGTGTAGTGTTGTTACAAAGATTCCCTATCTGAGTAAGGAGCTCGGTTGCATTGCTTTGTGCATCAATCACGATGGGAGCAATGCGTTTTCCGTTGCGGCCTACCGAAGTAAAGCCGTCGTCTTGCTGACTGGTTCCGGGAGCGCTAGCGCTCTCGGCGGCTTTCGCCGCCGGGCTGCTTGGCGCGATCACCGGCTTAGCTGTTTCAGCTGAACCGACCTCTTCCGAGCTCTCTTCGGCTGTCGACTCTCCTTCCTCCATAGAAGACGTATCGTCTCCGATATGGCGAGGGGAGGTGGATGTGGGTGGGAGCTTTCGCTCCGACTTCGCCTGCTTCTTCGACGGAATGTTTTTTTGAGGCGATACGGGCTGGCGTTTTGCTTGCTTCCGCTTCTGCTGCGAAGCGGGTGAGGCTACAGTGGGGGTGCGATCTAATCGCTCCATATCCCTGACGTAGAGCTTGAACTCCGTGTTTTGGAGTCGAATGGATCTACGTGAACATTTTAGTGCTGTCCACTGAACTAAATTTACAAGCCTGAGTCTCTCAGGCGTGTTTGGAACATCGGAATGGACGTCGTCGAGGGTGACCAATATCTCTTCCAAGATATCGCACAAATCCTCTGATTCAATGCACGTGGTGCATTTTTCAATGTAATCAGTAGCTTCCATAACATCAAATTGCAAGGGTTCAAGAGTGAAAAAATCACTTACCTCGATTGATGAGGCCACATCTGTCCTGGGAGCGGACATATCCAAAAGTAATCCAGCTGAAAAATAAAACGCACGAGAAACCAAAGAGAGGCACTAAGCCTAGCGCAGGCCGCGTGCAGAATCAAACTACGTAAAAAAGCGGAAAAATTAAAAAATTAATCCCTAGCAATAACCTCAATCGGTTATATTTGAAGGAACAAGGCCAAAATGTGACACAGAATAAACGAAATCGCGGATGCAAAAAGATCCAGAATGAAATCGGGGCGAACGCTTGGAACAAGGGTCGCAGTCGAGGGCAGGAAAACTGCGTCTGAAGTCTACCAAGACAGGAAGCAGAAAAAAAGATCTGCTCTAAATTCGAGTGCATTCCTTTTTTATCTCGCACCCCTCATCACTCCAAAATCGTGGAGCTGAACTCTTTGCTCCCTCCTGTATATTTTCTTTGATTGGTCAGGGTCCAAGCGCAGTGTTACACCACCTCAAAATTTATGCGTTCACTGAGCTCCAGTGACGTGGGAATTTCAAACTATGGTTTTTCTTTTCTCCCATCCTTCTGGGAAAAGACGCCCGCGATCATTATTTTTTTTTATTTTTTAGTGACGTGGGAAACTTTTTGACACTCCCTACCAGAGTAATTTCACCACATCCGGTCAAGGGGGACTCGTATAAAAATCTGTAATTGCTGAGGAGCGATTTCTGAAAACATGAACATTTCTGGCCTCGCATCAATACTCACTTTTGACTACGTCACATACTCAAAATGGATCCGATGGGAACATACTCAAATTTGAGAAACGGGGATACTCATTTTTGTAAACAAACACATATTCATGTTTGAACCTGTTACTGGCTCAAATTTGTGAATGTAATGCACTCAATAGCGAGTTTATAATGGATCAAATATGAGTATGTTTGGTATTTATTTTCGATATTGTTGTATCTAATACGAATTTTTAACATATATCAAATCAAATTTAAAATGGTTTAAATATGTGATTCCTAAGTTGTAAATTTCATTTTTTCCATCTTATATATTATTTAATTTACATTTTATGAACTTTTTACCACTTAACTTCGAAAATCTAAATTATTTTTGTATTTATTGTGATACAAAAAGTTATTTGCGTATCATCGCAAAAGTGACAATGTTCAAGATAACATGTCTCGTACGTGCTGAATTAGCAACCATGTACTTCGTTTTATATAATGTCGCCAATATTTTTGCGGTGATACGCAAGTTCCAATAAAAATACAAATTTTGGTTTTAAAAATGCAACTGCTATATATATATATATGTTCATAAACTGTATTATTTTTCAATTTATACCTCTAATTTAAATCTTTGAAGATAATGCAATAATTGTTTCGATGCAATAGTTAAACAAATGTGTAAGCATTTTGGTTCATTAAAAGTTATATTTATATTTCTAGAAGCAATATTTTGTTTCTTTAAAATCCTATACAAACAGAAAGTTAAATTTTATTTAAAATCAGTCCAATAAGTATCTTGGAAACATTATTCATTAAGAGGCCCTTAGACAGAAATCGAAACTCGAAAACGATAAAAGCGCCCTTTTCTGGGAAGGGGATTGGGCGTGTCCAAAGGAACGGCGAAGTACTCATGTCGTACTGATGGTAATGATCGAAGGTAAATAGTTCCTTCCTAAAAGATGAATTATATGCCTTTTTGTTTAATTTCCGTTATTTTCTCGATTTTGAAATAAACATTTTTTTCATGCAACTATTCATCAAAATTTTTTCTTACTTTATTCAACTTTCTGATGGCAGCTGTCAGCTGTCATGATGAAAGAAAATGACATCACGTTTAGAACCCTCCCCTTTTTCATATTTAGGGATAGCTTCTGTTCGTTCCCAACCGTTTGAAACACTAAAACCCCTCTTCCCCCTTCTACTTTTGTTCAAAACTAAAGAAAAGAAGAGCTTATGCATTCTTCTCGATTGGTGGGATTCCAGTTTGACTTCTACAGTCTGTGACACCGTTTATAGGACCTCTCTTTTATTGCTCTCTTCCCCATCGTTCAAGTTTGTGAAGGTCTCAAATACTCAAGGTTCCAAGTTCAAAAATGTCATGAATACAAAGCTTTACCCTCAAGTGTCATTCTAGTTGTCCGATCTTGATTTAGAACAGGGATGGAAAGACCAAATGACATTGCAGACCACTTCGTAAAACATTACAATATTGCGGGCAGCATATAAAGATTATATATCTTTACATTAGATTTAGACCTATTACAAACATTTAATGGAGTGAAAATTTAAAAAAAAAAAAAAAAAAAAACGGAATGAATTATTAATGATTTTATTATTTTTCATCTATACAAGCATAGATAATTTAATAATAATTCAATGAATCAATTATCTTTTTTCACACAAACTGTCGAAGTCTAGGTCTATTGAGATTAAATGCAATTACATTACATATTCTGAGTTTAATTTCTTTTTGCATCCACTCACATTGAAAAATGTATTTCACTTAAACATAATTTTCTGAATGGCATTAAAATGTTTATAGCTGTGTGAGGTGTACTGTGTATTTTACGCGAGATAGTTTGTAATATAAAATTTAGAGCGGTTCTTGTTTAAATTTAGATTTTAACATCGAATTTGTTGATACGCCGATAAGTTATTTCCTCTCCTTCGTTTTACGTGTTTTTCCCCACAAATGGAAAAAGATGCATTTTCCATTAGAAAACTATTTAGAAGTTTCTTTTCAATTTTTTTTATTGTGACTCGTAGAACCCCAGGGTTCCGTGGAACACAGTTTGAATTGAGGAACCCTACGAACTATAAGGAATTTGGGGGGAACCCCATTCCATTATTAGAAAAATATATCCAGAAACAATATTTAAATTTAATCAACTTGTTATAGGTACTTTATAAATTGTAAGAGTATTATACTTGTTATAAAAAAATTCATATCATTTTAATATAATTCAGCATTAATAAAAAACTATGCCCCAGGTGTCACCTGCCCCTGTATTATACATAGTAATTGGGATATGTATGCTTTTTTTTTCATTCAATCGCAAATTATTTGCAAGTGAGACTATGCAAATTATTTGCAATCGCATTTCATATTGTGTGTCTAATTTATTTTGACACATTCTTTTTGCTTTCCCATACGTTGAGAAACACATTGTTCTGATTGGTATTAAAATTTTTATAGCTGTGGGAAAAGTCTTATGCATTCTGCATGAATTTATAACCCGAAACTAAGTATCCATTATTGGTTAATTTTAGATTTTAACGTCAAATCTGTTGAATATCAATACGTTGTTCCCTCTCCATAATTGGCGGAATTTGTCATTTATCTTTTATTATTTTATCATATTATAATAAAAGTTCAAACCCTAATATTAATAAAAAAATAATAATAAATAAATAATAAACTGGGGGAGGGTAGTCGGGGTCCCATACCCTCCTCCCCAACCCCTCGAGAGGACCTTTGTTGTTAGATGGCTATTTAGAGTCCTACCATGCTGCAAAGGCACTATTCATTTATAACCACCCAGGTCTTCGCCGGGAATCAAACCCAGGCCCTACGGCACTAACCACTAAACAGTATAGGCGGCGAAAATTTTTACAAAAAGCATCAAGGCATAGATTTTGTATTAAAAATTATAATGAATTTACATTTAATACAGGAAAATTGAAAAATTGTTTAATAAAATAAATATTTATATTTGTTGCGTTAGCTACGGTGGGGGGTTATGAAATTGATAAGCAATTTCAGACCAAATACTAAAAAATAAAATTGTATCAATACATGAAGTCAATTACTATATTAATTGAAATGGAACTATTATGCAATTACAATCTATGTTTCTGAAATCTTGTTTATATTTGTAAAATTATAAAAATAAAAGAAATCTTTTAAAACGTATTCTCCCTAATTTTCTGAAAATATTTTTAGTTAAATTATTCTTGTAAAATTTTTAGAGTGCAATTTTTTTAGCGTATTTGTTATATTGCATGCTATATATTACTGAAAAATATAAGGGGACTGAAAGGAAAATCATTTTTTTCGAAAGAGATCACTATTGATAAAAGTTTGGAAACCCCTCCTTAGGGTTTCTCAATAATACAAACAAAAAAATTGCATGTCAATAATACCAACAAAAAAATTTAATGTCAATAATACGAACAAAAAGACCCATGATGTAGAGGGTTTGATAGTTGGTAAATTTGTAGAGTCTCAGTCTTGTTGGTAGGGTGGGGGAAACTCAGGTAACGAACCTCGTCAATAGTCCGTGGTGAAGAATAAAATGTATGTGCGTACAGAACGAATGCATTACGTTTTCCTTTTCTCCTACTCTCTTGATGTCAGAACTTCTTGGTGATTTCTATTTTTATATCATTAAAATTTTCTTTTTGTCTTTCGCTTCTTTCTTTTCTCAAAAGAGAAACACAAATTTACTTTGTAAGTACAAAAACAAATAAAAAAAATCACGATTATTATTATTATTATATGAGATAGAATGCGTCAAAGAGAAAAGTGTCGTGGAAGACATAATCAAAGGCACAAGAGAATGCATATTCATATTTACAGCGTCGCCGCTAGCAGTTTCGCCGCCCCGTGCAAAGAGGTAAAACACCGCTCCCCATTTATAACAAAAATTAAAAGAGATAACCTAAACCCTTCCCAAGCTTAATGGTAAAATAAAACGTGAGAAAAATTTAATTTATGTTTTTGGCACTAAATTAAAATTAGGTTTGCACAGAAAACAAGAACAAAGTCATTTCTAGTGTATAATTATAAAATACAGATATTAAAAAAATACTAAAACAAATAATAGAACCGCTAAATGTTAAGACTTAATTATATATTAAAAATACATTTAAACCGAGAGCTAAAAATGTCTCTTTCTCCCTTTTAATTCTGTGTGAGCATTTTTTTTATAATTTTTTAACGTTAATTTTTTTTCAATCAGTTCGTGTTCAATGGTTATTGTTGTCAAGCCGTTTAGCCGATCGTCGGTTGTTGTGGAGCCATAGAAAACGTGAATATTTTGCATACACATTTTTAATTTTTTTTCTTATAATTTTTATTTTGACTCGTGGAACTCTTGGGTATAATCTTGGTTTATTTTCTACATAAACTAGTTAATTTTACAGCCAATTTGCCGCTTTGGGCAGGGGCCCGGCTTGCCCACTCCTAGCGCCGGCCCTGCATATTTAGAATAACCAGTACCAAAAATCTTTAAGTATATCGCCGTTAATAAATATTTTTAACTAAAATTAACGAGTAAAAAAGAGAGGAGGAAAACCAAAATATTTCTCTCCTGTATATATATATATATAGTTCACATTATACCTTATAATTAAATTTTAAAAAAGTACCAACTATCATAAAATCCGCCATATAACGAGCACTTTTAGCACAAAAAATAAGAACGAAATTTAAGGGGGCACGTTATACTCCGGTTATAAAAAATGATAGCTTTAAAAAATAAAAAAAAAGAAATGAGCACAAAAAAAAATTAGATTTCTACTTAGATTGGAGTTTTGTTGATTTAAAATGAATGACATACTTAATGAACTTAAAGGGTTGTAAAGAGTTCTAGAAGTATAATATCTAAGATAAAAAAAAAAACTAACTTTTTAAAAATCGAATGTATATTACCTCGAATAATCCATTTCAAAACATAAAACATTGCATACGTACAATTTAAGTTCCTTCGTAAAAAAGGAGGTGCACGTTATATATTACGAATATACCTAAAAATTAAAAAAATCAGCTTGAAAGTATAGATGAGCGTTATACACCGGATTTTACGGTATTAAAAAACCTCTAATCCTTATATCCAAATAATACTCACGGCTCACTTTAGTGATTAATAAAGCTTGTTTAGAGTAATTTTATAATATTTTTCAGTTAAAATAATGTAAAAAAAATAGTCCCCCCTCCTCACATTGTATTTGTTGTACTTTTTTAAAAAACTGCCAATAACTGCTGATATTTGTGTAAGAAACTAGTCTCAACTTTCCTAGGAATGAAGGGACTTAAAAAAAGTACACGTTTCTTTCTTTCTTTTTTTCTTTTCACATATTCTCTTTTAAACACCTGCAATTTCTAAGAAAACTAAATTTCTCGTTCACAATCCACCAAACGAGTCATAAATCATCATTCGTCAATGGAAATGAGAAATTTCATGTATCCTTCCGCAAGAAGACCGAGTTACAAGTTTACTTCCCCCTCTTTCCAAATGTGCAATGTTGACTTAATAATTACTCACAAAAAAAATAATTTAAAAATTTCAAGGTATGCGCGTTTGAAAGATCATAAAAAACTTACTTTTTACTTATTTTATCGGATAATTAAAAATATTTTTATAATCGTTTTAATGCACTAGAAATGAATTTTCAGATCTTTAAATAATATTTAGAAATACTTAGAATTTTTTAAAAAAATTGAAATAATGGAAGAATTAATTTTCTTTTTCTTTTTTTGCTTTTTTAGATGCATTTTATTCCATGCAATTGAAAGCAATATCCTAGATGTAAATATTCGAGAAAGAAACTCCATATAATTAACATTACGCTCGAGATTTCGTGGTGGCGTGCTGTCAAAGGGAGTGTCTTGGAAACATTATGATGGATGAATAGCAGAAGTTTCATATTAAAAGTTTATAAACATAAAATAAGAACGGAATAGTTTCTTTACATATTATGTAGCATGAAAAAAAAACTTCTAAAACTTAGAAACCTTACTAAAATAAGCCTCATTAGGTTCCAGTTGAGTAAGTATTTTTTTGTATCAAATGATTTGTTTAAATCGATACATACACAACCTCTGCTCTCAACACTCATCAACCGAGCCACTGGGACTCCCTTTTAATCCATCCAGATGGAAATAAAAATGCATTGTAATTTTTGTTACAAATCAAGCTCACTTTTATATTAACTGATTTTATACTCAATCACCAAAGAAAACACATATTGTAGTTTTTAAGCTAATGTTTTTTTTTTTAAATCAAAAATTAAAATATTTGAAAAGTTTATTTCTTAGAAAAATGTAAAAACAATTGAAACAGAATATTTTTACATTTAGAAAACATTTAAAATGCAAAATTTTTAACCAACTTTAAATAGTTTTTAGAGAAGTTTTCAGCACCCATTTAGAAGAAAAAATAACATCTAAGGACCATTCGAACCATAATCTAGCCATTTTATTAGTTGTACAGCTTTTTTTAAATTCACTGAAAACAAGAAATATAAAACAAACCAAATCATACCTTTGTACTATTTATTGTGGAAATTGTACAACTACATATCAGACATCGAAAAAAAAATAAAACAACAAGGATTTGAGGGTGATTTTTATAACAACATACCTTCATCCATACGAGTTATATTTTATTGAATTTTTTTTATGATCTATATCTATAAATATAATCCATATTATACTCAACTCCATTCTTATTTGTATAGCATTTCTTAGGTTATGGTTTAATCTAATATGCATCAAATTATCATTTTAAATATAGAAAGTTCTAATATGTAAAGGTACATAATTACATAAACATATTGTTTTACTTTTATCAAATCAACAGTAGGTCTTGGGAAGTTACTAAATTTGAGTAAAAATGCCTTTCAAACAATGTTGTTTCAAAAGTTTTAGAGAAGTTTTCAGCGCACATTTTTAAAAGAAAAAATAACATCTTAGGACCAGTCGAACCATATTCTAGCTATTTTACTAGTGCACAGAATTTTCTTTAAATGATTCACTGTAAACAAGAAAAATAAAACAAACCAAATCATATTTTTGAAATATTAATTCTGGAAATTGTACAAATATAGATCAGACATTAAAAAACAACAACAAGAATACAAGTGTGATTTTTGAAACAACACGCCTTCATCCATAAGGGTTATTTTTTATTGAATTATTTTTTATAAAAACTATCTATATATACACTGCTGGGCAATTGCTAAGGACGGATAACAGTATCATCCATAGCAACCACAAAATGAAAGGAAGCAAAATGTGGAAAATTAGAATAAGTGCGGGATATTAGTAAGAAGAAGTATGAGTATGCACATTTTTTTTCCACGTCTGTTCATCACGTGATAGCGTTCATAAGAGCTTTAAAGGTTTTGACGCGTGTGGACAGTTGTTGTTTCAAGTCAAAGTTTTACAGGAAAGATTTAATAGACGAACTTAAAATTTTTGGCATGTCTTCCCGACATCACATAGATGATTTTATACGTGGCCGAATTATTGGAAAGATCGAAGAAAGGCGAAAAATAACAGATATTGCCCGGGAGTTCGACATCACTCACAGCGTTGTTTCATGGCTGCGGAAGTCATTTAAAACTACTGGAATGTGTAGTAGACGGCACGGGGGAGGTCGTGTTAGAAGTACGACGCCGGCAGAAGACAGATATATCGTCCTGTCAACAAAAAGGAACAGGTGCACCACAGCTCAGCAGGTGGCAAATCAGTTTCTTGCTGCCTCAGGAAACCAGATCTCCCGAAAAACTGTTGCCAGACGTTTGAGGGGAGGAGGACTATACGCATGCAGACCTGTTGTGTGTGTCCCATTGACCAGACAGCACCGTACTGCCCGTTTGCAATGGTGTCGTGAGCATCACAATTCGACTGAACAGGACTGGGCATGCGTACTATTCTCAGATGAGAGTAGGTTCAGTCTGTCATCGGATTGTAGACGCCAACTGATCTGGCGCGAGAGTGGTACTGCTTATCGTCCAGAAAATATCCAGGAAAAGGACCAATATCCGACATGCAGTATCATGGTGTGGGCCGGCATCATGATCAATGGCCGCACGCGCCTACATGTGGTTGCGAATGGGACTATGACGGGCCAACGATACATTGATGAAGTTCTACTTCCTCATGTTCGTCTTTTCCGTGGTGCTGTCGGTGATAAATTTGTTTTGATGGACGACAACGCAACATGTCATCGAACACTCGCTGTTCAGGATTGTCTAGACAGCGAGGGTATTCAACGTCTCGAATGGCCAGCGCGTTCTCCAGATCTAAACCCCATTGAAAATGTGTGGGATGCTTTGGGGAGGCAAGTTACTGGTCGAAACTATCCTCCGACAAACAAGAACACCCTCATCCGTGCACTTACAGAGGAATGGGATAAATTGCCTCAACAGCTGCTGTATAATGTTGTGCAAAGTATGGTACGACGTGTGGAATGTTGCATCACACTCCACGGTGGAGATATCCCGTACTGATACCTTTCTTTAAGGTGCCTGCTGACTTTTAGATGCATTGTTCCATTTCTCCGTACGCAGATCAAATGAACATTTTTTTTTCTTTCAGATGTTTCACAGCTTTTGTACTTTCCAGAACAATAAATATTCTTTATTCTAATGTCTGAACAGTGTGGCAACTATATTTTATCCTACTAGGCCTCATGTCTCGCTTAATGTTCTGCTACATAGCAATTTGTGATCCGTCCTTAGCAATTGTCCGGCAGTGTATATGATCCATATTATAGTCAACTCCCTTTTTATTTGTATAGCATGGCTTAGCTTATGTTTTAATGTAATATACATCAAATTATCATTTTAAATATAGAAAATTCTGATGTGTGTGAAGGTACATAATTAAACAGATTTTTTTACTTTTATCAAATCAACAGCATGTCTTGGGAATTACTAAATATAATTAAAAATGCCTTTTAAACAATGTTGTTTCAAGTAAATTACTTATTAGAATACTCGAGTCATCTAAATTATATACTGAAGAGTTCATAGATGGCTGGTTCTCTGAGCAATCTTAAAAGTATCCTCATTAGAGTAAAATCTCTGCAAATTTTGTTCATAATTAAATAGTCTTTAAACGACTATCTACAAAATTTAGCATAACATATTTAATGTTATGCTACCCCGTATGACTATTTTGAATATGAAGACAAATACTACAATGCGAACCAAATTTTCTGACTTGTATTTTGGCTGTGCTTGGAATTGTTTATGGTGATTTCATCAAAATATTCGTAACCAATCCAGTATAGTGGTTAGTGACGCTGACTGCGGTGCCGTAGGTTCTGGGTTCAAATCCCGGGTAAGACAAGGATGTTTGTGTTGTAATCCTTCTCTTCTTTGTGATGTGTACTTCACGTTTACTTCTAAGTAAGCTCCCGTGCGATACATTCTGGTGCACGAGATTTTAAATGTTCTCAATAAAAAAATTAAATTTTATTTTGTTTTCAGTAACTTTTTACGATTTATATTCGTTGTAACATTCTGGAAGGCTATGGTCACCCAATATTTACGGTTTTGCTTACATATTATAAACGTATTTTTCAGGTAATTGTATACTAAATCGAGATTTGCCTGTTTAGTGAGCGAAGATTGTAATATTTTTTTAATAATGTCTTCAGATTGATAAAGTCAGAACTCAAATCTTTTTTACATCAATTAACGTTAGTACACCCGACTTTTTTTTTGCCACGGTAGATTTTTTTCCTTAAAACACCGTGCAAAAAAGTGTAACAATAAGATCCATGTTACATATTTATAACACAAAAACAATTAATTTTTATTACAGAAAAAATTATAATTAGTGCTTTGCATTCACAAACAAAACCTTCGCCTCCAGTTTCATTTGATAGAGTTATAATTTTAGACCACACGACTGATTTTTGTACTACAAAACTTACCCTTTTGATGCGTGCTGGAAAAATCTTTCTACAACAAGCATTCAAATTTGATTAGCACAACTGTTTAATTGCAAAATAAGCATGTGCAATGTAATCCATCATCGTTAACTTCCTTCCTGCTTCCACAACAGTCAAATTTTTTCTGCCATGGGTTTTTATTGAAACATTTTCTGCTATAATACCCTGATAATACTGAAAATTTCACCATTGCATTTTAAAAAAAAATTAGTTTGAACATTCACTTTTAGAACTTTCTTGAAATTATTTATTGCATCCTACAAATAGAACACTTTAATACAAAATGTAATTATACTGAAGAAAGAAATGCTATTAAGTACAACAAAGGGAAGGAAAAAGTGATTATAAAAATCAAGTATTCTGCGAAATTCTGGAATATAAACTTAAATGGACATAAAGTAAATCAAATCACTCGCATATATGTGGGCATAAACCGACTATCTTCTGCTATTAATTTTTCCAGGAAATATATATAGTTAAAATTTTAAAGTTTAAGTAATAACATTAGACGCTGCCAAAGATCTACTCGGCTTGATTTCAAAATCATGCCGGAAACGAGTAGCGTAATGATATAAAATGTTCTGCCAATTTATCTCTTTCTCCAGTAATTTTAAATTGAATTGTTATATAATTCTTATTATTTAGAGGTTACATTTTTTCAGTCCACCATTTACCTCAAATCAGAAGACATCGCCAAATGCCATTCTATAATGGAAAATCGTTCTATATCTGTTTGAATAAAATAATAATATTTTTCTGCCAAATAGTTGCTAAAATTTCTAAGAGTTGGGGTGGTAAAACATATGACTGATTAAAAAGGATCTATTTGGTGGGATTTCAAATTTTCATTTGATGTTACTCTGAAATACAAATGGCTAAATTAAGATTTTCTGATTTATACTTGGTATTTGTTTGGGTCTGTAATGGTTTTTGCATCAACATATTGAACCTTATTTTGTTTTAGATAGCTTTCTGAGACTTAAGTTGATTATAACTAGCTGTGGCTCAGTCTGGTTGAAAAAAAAATACACATTTCTAATGCCTTAAGCCATTTGCACTTCAGTTATTATTTTTTTAAAAAAAATGAGCTGTACACTGTCACGCGTTCCTGTTGCTCAGTCTGGTTTAAAACAAAAGGAATGAGAAAGCATACATTTTTGATATATTTAACCATTTGCACTTGAGGTATGGTTTTTATATTAAAAAAAATATGTATGACTATACGCAAGTATATTTTTTTCATTGTTTTTCATTCAGTTTTTTCACTGCTTTTCTTATTTCTCAGTGCAATTGATGGAACTTGAGCTCTGTAAATTAATGTTCTTTTGACTTCAATTTATGTAGTGGAATTGATCAATTTGGAGTGATTTGTTTGAATGGAATGAAATATTCTGTTTCTCATTGCATTGGAATTGGGCTGTGTTGGTTGATTTATGTCTAAAGTTAAATGTTTTTTAAATTTTATTTTTTTTTACATTTTCCCTTTTTCTTATTCCTGTTTTTTCCTTTTATAAAAAGATTTTTTCAATTTCATACGTTTTTGTATTAACCTTTCCTTTTTTAAATTAATGGCTTCAGTACATAAAAATAATGCGTTGCAGAAAATCCAAACCATCATACTCGCCTAACAAAAGCAATATGAAGAGTAATTGCAGATCAAACTAACAGACAACAGCGAACGAGCAAACAAGATAAAGTATGGCTCTAATACTCGCTGAAGAAGCAGCAGAGAAAAGTGCAGCCCGACTTGACGATGCACGCTTCTGAGCGCAGTATTAGCATTTTACAACATCGGATCAACTCTGTTCTCAAAAAAAAAAAAAAAACGATCACAGTAGGCTGCGTTTGATTGAAAAATTTCAACCAGAAACAACTTTAAACATGACTTTTTGCAAAGCAATAACATGATTACAATTGTAAGGAACCGCTGCCTGCACCTGGCAACAGGTCGAACGAGAGACGATATAAAGAGAAGGATCTGGCAAGGAGACAGATAAAAAAAGGGCGGAACGGGGGAGAGGGAGAGAGCGGTGGCGAAGAAAACGGGGGTTGTGAAAAGTAGAGACGGTTGAACGATGTATCGTAATCTTGTAACATCTCAATATATTCTTTATTTTAAGAAATGTCCCATAGAAGGTGTGGAATAAACACACACACACAGTGGGACAAAACCCTGTCTGCAATTATTTTCAATTCACAATGCGAACACTATCAGAAAAGAACCCACAAGTTTACACTGGTGTCAGAAGTGCGATGCAATGGAGCAGAAGTTAAAATTATCGGTTAATTAAGTTAAAATTATCGATTAATCGGTAAATATTAAATTGATCGGTGTTCGTGCTACATAATTGTGAACAATGTCTAGTGGACAGTCGGTTTGAAAGAAAATTTTTAACAAGGAAATATAATCCTGCAGTGTATCTTCAAGTTGATGACCACGTGCATCCCGGGAATTGCCCTGCAGCAGTTTCAAAAAAAAAAAAAACAAGACCTTCTTCATATGGAGTTTTACCATCACCTGCCGAGTTGGGCTATGAACGAACAGATGTCGTATTTTTCTTCATTTTCTGATGAATGGAGCCGTGATCTGAAAACAACGAAGGAAATCCCAGTAGTGTCCAAGTACAGAAACAGCGTTCATGTCGAGGTAAGTGGCTATTGTTCCCCTAAGTTAAAATATTGTGTGAATATTTAAAAGAGTAATGGGAAGCAGTCATATTTAATTTGTTTTTTAAAAATAAAATAGAAAAGCAGATATATCTGAAAAAAGAAAATTTCATTGGTTTATTGCAATATTCCACGTTGTTGGATTACTGTGTAGATGAAATAAGAAAATTGTGTACTTATTTTACCTGGAAATGATAGGGTATCATTTTAAATGTTGTAAAATATGGTATTTAGAGTTCTACTGTTAAACTATAATTTCTTTTTTATCATCATTCTTTACTGTTTTGAAGTTGTCTTAAAAATTAAAATCTGGGTATAGAAAGTGTTTTGCATAACGATTCAGTTTGCAGAATTTAAAAAAAAAGAATTAGATTAATTTATTTTGAAATAATGGTTACGAAAAATGTATGTTTGAGTGGATGAAAAATAGCCATTAAAAAAAATGTGTATATGTATTTCAAGTAGAAGGACTTCCTGTTAAAATGTTGTAAATAAGAGATTTTGTAGGTTATTTATGACTCAGAATATGACATGTTTTTTTTTTAATATTATATGATAGTTTTTCATTTTAAGCAAAAGTGTTGCAATTTGTCAGTTAGTTGATAGTTTAATGCAATCTGAGGTAATTTCCTTTGCTCGTAATTTAGGATGTATATGTATAATGGTTTTTTGTTTCCTTCATAAGATTCTTCTTTTAATTAAAAAAAAAAGAAACTAAGAGTAGATTTATGATTTGAGAAATAATTCTATGGTAATGTAGCTAAAGTATGTTAATAATTGTGTTTTTTTTTTATTTTGAAAAAGGTTCTGCGTTCTGATTAGTAACAAATAACTGTGTCTCATATAAGTTTTATTGTAAACATATTTCGTATTGTGTTTCTGGAATTTGAGTACTCTTAGAAAAAATGAGTAGAATTTTTCTTGCTTGTTAAATATATAGTACTAGGTCATTTAAGTGTTTGTATTTAAATTTGTCAGAAGGTAATTTGACATTAGGTTTAGCTTTATTAAAAATGGCATTTCTCATTAGAAGTAAGAAAGTTGACTTGATTCAATTAGCGCGGGACTTAGATGAGTCACGTTATCCATCTATGTCTAAAATTGTTTTAAGGGATTTAATAATCTCTAGTAAATATATTACAAGGAGGAAGAGGCAAAAGAGTTATTGGAAGTTTTTACAGCCGAAAGATTAGAGACAGAACAGCAGCAAAAACTAAAACGACAAGAACAATTATCAATTGAAAAATTACGCTTGGAAATAGAATTATCTAGGAACGCTAATCAGAGTGCTACTCAAAATAATGGTCAAACCTCACGTGTGAGATCTTTAGATGAAATAGTTAAAATGGTTAGGCTGTTAACTGTAAAGGTACCCAATAAATCAGACAGGTGGGACTATTTCTTTTCTAGTCTTGAAAAGGCTTTCGCTAGTGAAATGGTCAGCGACGAGTTAAAACCAAAGGTTTTGTTATGCATGTTAGGAGACAAAGTGTCAAACTTATTAGTTAACCTAGGCGAAGAAGAATTAACAGATTACGAGTCTTTAAAACAGGTTGTGCTCAAGGAGTAAGAACCCTCACCAAAAATATGTTTAGAAAATTTTAGAAAGGCCAAACGTAACTCTGACGAAACTTTCTCTTAGTTCGCGTTCCGTTTAACATCGATGTGGTTATACTACTGTAAGTTAAGAGAAGCGAATGATTTTGAGTCAGTTAATCAACTGATCGTAGCAGATAAAATGTTTGAAATGTTGGATTTTGAGACGGTGACCCATATTGTTGTGCTCCAAGGGGAAGAATGGTACAAACCCAGGGACTTAAGCAAACAATGTCATACATTTTATGCTTCCAAAGGGAAATCCTACGATGAACCTGAGAGAGCTAAATGGAATGATAGTGAAAAGAGAAGTTTTAATGGTAGTTGGGGTAAACAGCCATTTGGGGAGAAAAAGTCACAAAATTTTTTTTCTAGGAAAAACTTTGATAAAGGTCAAGTAACTGAAATTAAAAAATTCGCTTGTTTCACCTGCGGATCAGATAAACATTTTAAGCGGGATTGTCCGAAAAACAAAGAGGTAGATAATAAAAGACTTAATGTGAATAAGGTGTCAACAGAAGGGACGGAATTGGAAGATGGGACGGTAGCTGCTAGAGTTGATTTGCTAGGTAAAGTCATTCCTAGGAGGGATATTGAAGACAAATTAAGTAAATTAGTGAAAACATCTATCAGTGTAGATGGGAAATTAGTTCATGCTTTAGTGGATTCTGGTACGGAAATTACTGTTATCAAGAAAGACTTAGTTCCTAGAATATCGGTTGAAGGAGTTTCCACGATTTATTTGAAAGGTATTTTCGGTCCAGCGGTTAAATGTCCTTTAGTATATGTTCCAATTGGCCTTGCTACCGGTGGCCAGGTTAATGTGGTGCACCAGCAAGAGTTATGTGCTTTGGCAGAAGTTTTGGTAGAAGACGTGTTGCTTCCACCAGAGGTTTTGAATATGTTGGGAGGAGCCCAGAGTGAAGAGAATTCACTGGCTCAAAGCTCTCAGGACCTGAGGGTTGACTCAGGAAATGTAGATGGAACCGAGGTTTCATTGGGTATTCTGCCAGAGAAAGCACAGGAGCCCATTGAGTATTCTCAAAGGAATATTACTTCATGTCGGAATGAAGTGGGAACATTGGGTACTAAGGATGAGGAGGTGACCGCTGAGATGGATAAAGGAAGCATGGTGGCTGATAGTTTTCGTTCCGAACAGGAGTGTTGTGCCGAGTTAGCATTGGTTTGGAAGTATGCTAAGGAAGGCAAAGGAAACTACTACGAAGTAGATGGGTATCTATTTCGTAGGGATAAAATACTCGGGGAGAGTATTGGGCAACTGGTAATTCCGAAGTGCAGAAGAACTAAGGTGTTGAAACTAGCGCATACTTCGGTGTTCAGTAGTCACATGGGTCCCAAGAAGACGCTTGAACGAGAATCGAGTATTCTTTCTTTTGGGATGGTCTAAGGTCCGATTTGAAGAAATTTTGTGAGTCATGTAAAGAATTTCAGCTCACTCGATCGGTTAGGATTAAAGACCGATCACCCATTACACCTGTGGCAAGGTCTGAATTGCCATTTCAAATGGTGAATATGGATCTGACAGGTCCAATTGATCCGCCAAGCTCAAAGGGACATACATATATTTTATGTCTGGTCGATCAGCACACTAGGTGGGGCGAGGCTAGGCCAGTGACTAGTCTCAGTGCGAAGGTAACCCGTGAAGCTTTGTTAAAGATATTTTCGAGAACCGGGATTTATCTTTTGTAGAAAAGGGAAGGTTTTGTAGAAAAGAATAGCGCAGCATCGTGGGTCACGGTACTGGATTTGTGGAAGTGGTATTTTTGTCGTTCTCTCACGATGAGTTATCTAAAGTAGGCCACGTGCGTTATGTCGTTTGGAATTTACATGACTAAAAAAAATTAGGTTTAAGACTGTATACTCTTCTTATGGATGTAATTTAACGGCTCAGGTTTTAAGAATGTTAGAGCAGTTTGTTGTATCTCGAATAGTCGATATAGATATTCTGATGCAAATTTGGAAAAATCTTGTAAAACAAATTGACTTTGTATTAGAATGGGTGAGATGGGTTGGGTCGGAAATCATACCGGCCAAAGGCAAATTAGAGCCGTAGGAAAGTTTTTACTGTGTTCTTAATATGGATTTAGTGAACTCATTGAGCATTCACATTCATGAGTTAATGAAATAAACATTGTCTAGATTAAGATAAAAACTGTAATGTATATATTTAGTGTTTTTTTTTTTTTTTTTTTTATAATGTGCTTTCCATGTATCTGTTTGCAATCCCATTACAGTTTAGATCTTTCTGGGAACATAGTCACTTATTTCAATTGAGTGAACTATTGATATTATTTCATGTGTTTGTTTTAAGGAACTTTGACTAGAACAATCATCAAGACTTTTGACTGTTGCAATTATTGTGTGTTCTGTTTGTGGATTTTCTGTTTCATGGTTTGTGAATTTTCTGTTCCTGGTGTCTGAAATGGTAAAATCAGCCACAAGTGGCAAATTTTACTCTTAGGTGGGGCGTGTAAGGAACCGCTGCCTGCACCTGGCAACAGGTCGAACGAGAGACGATATAAAGAGAAGGATTTGGCAAGGACAGAGAAAAAAAGGGCGGAACGGGGGAGAGGGAGAGAGCGGTGGCGAAGAAAACCGGGTTGTGAAAAGTAGAGACGGCTGAACGATGTATCGTAACCTTGTAACATCTCAATATATTCTTTATTTTAAGAAATGTCCCATAGAAGATGTGGAATAAACACAGTGGGACAAAACCCTGTCTGCAATTATTTTCAATTCACAATGCGAACACTATCAGAAAAGAACCCACAAGTTTACAACAATCACCTTGCATTCGTTACAACCCAACTGAGGATTATAGTTTGAACCAGGATATTCCCATCGGCACAATGACTGAAGTGTGTCCAAATTGCAAGGCTCTGAAATTTAAAGGGAAAACCCGGCATAAAAAGGTCCAATGTTTCTAAACTGCCGAAGTTTCTTCACCGAAAAAATACAATTTAATGCATTTAAGCCTCCATTACGGAGACAACATAAATAATTTTAGGTTCATAATATAAGGACAAAAACAAACTGTAATAATTCATGTGTTCCATTAACTATTGTAATATATTTAGAAAAGTTTTGTTTATGCATATTTATACATACTTTTTTAGAAAAATAATCATAATTTAAATGCAAATGGTTAAAAATATTAGAAATGTGAGTGCTTTCTCACTCCTTATTTTAACCGTACTGAGCCAAAGCAACGCGTCGCAGGGTAAAATATTTTAAAATATACGGTTTTCTAACGTACTCATGAAGTCAAGAATCACTAATTGAAAGAGTATTAATAAAGCACTGTTCAGCTATACAAAGGCTTTTGGTGACAGACCTCGTAATCTTGAACCATGGTAAAGTGATGAGAACGACACCTGTGCTGGCACCCCTCCTCTCATAACAACCAAACCGGTAGGAGGACGTTTGAGCTCTTGACAAACTTAATGTGCATCATTCCCCTACACAGTAGAGCGGGTCTTCAGCAGCACTAGGCTCGAACACATGATACACCAGCCACGAGTCTGTTACCTTGACCACTAAGCCACCATGTCACATTTATAAAAGCTACTGTTAAAAAAATATCGCATGTTGGAACAATATATACATACAGGGAGCTAATTTGCTATCAGTACACAACACGCAAAACATCTTTTAGATGCGGTTTTGAAATCACACTGCAAATAAGATTTTGGAATCCAATAGTTTTCAATCCAAGAAGGCGGTCTCGCACTAAGAACTCATCATGTAAGCAATTGAAAATTAAAAGTAAAAAACTTTTTTAAAAACAAGCTTTTATTTAAATG
Organism: Trichonephila clavipes; assembly: GCA_019973935.1. NCBI lineage: Eukaryota > Metazoa > Arthropoda > Arachnida > Araneae > Nephilidae > Trichonephila > Trichonephila clavipes. The sequence continues at coordinate 437,601 of BMAU01019830.1, forward strand.
CTCTAAAAGGAATAAAATTAACTTTTCTTTTAAAACTTTTTTTGCTATCAACTTATAAAGTCGTTATACAATTTATGATATAAAAGCTTGTCGCGAGATTTAAGTACTCGTATTTACTTAGTTTGAAAATTTGAAAAATTGAAATTAATCAGATCAAGTAATTTTTAATTTGCTTGTTTATCTACACAGGTAAATCTCTCGACACTCTTTTATGTCATAAATTGTATAACGACTTTATAAGTTGATAGCAAAAAAAAGTTTTAAAAGAAAAGTTTATTTTATTCCTTTTAGAGCATTTAAATAAAAGCTTGTTTTTAAAAAGGTTTTTTTTACTTTTAATTTATATTTTTTACTTTTTATTTATCGCTGGACAGAGGTTTCTCAGTCTGTTAATATCATTCAACGCATTAATGTTGAAAGGTTGTTTGCCGGCTAATTTTGAACAGTTCAGCTAAGGGGTACTCAACTTTTTTCCCGCCAGGCCACATACATAAGATAAATATTTCACTCGGGCCGTAACAAAAGGATAATGTGAACGGGGGATAAAATAAACACTGTTAGATCAAAACAACATTGGATGAAGAAAAATTAATTCAAATATAAAAACTCATTTCTTTTTTTGCTTTTACTATAAAAAAACTATATTAAAAATAAAAGAAACACAGTTTTTTTAAATTCGAAATTTTAAACTAATTTTTTCAATTTTCGTGCAAAATTTGGATAATACTATTCTACAAGAGAGAAAAAGATTTTCTTGCGATTATATTTAAAATTGACGAAGTTTTTAAATGTTTTATTCAAAATTTGAGTAGTTTTTGAAAAATTGCAAAAAAAAAAAAAAAAAAAAATAGGCATTGCACTTTTTTAAAACACTGATTCTAAAAGAGAAAAGCCTGAACTTTGTTAGTGCAGAATATTGATTCATTAACACGAAAAAAAATCATAGGAATGATTTAGAAATCATTTTCATGAAAACACATCGATTTTGACTCATTTTAGAAAAAATTATAAAATAAATAGAAATATCATTTTTTTAACAAACTTTACCTTATCGTGGCGAAATAAATTATCTTTCCTATTGATTTATTACTTTTGTCTCAGTTTGAGAGAAAGAATAAGATGGTTTTTTTAAAAAAGGTCGAAAAATTGGAACTTCTTTAAGCTCAATCTGATAAGATACTCGGCGGAATAAAAATCTAACAGAGGCAAAGGGTTTTTAATTAATATCTTTTTAACTAATTGCGATATTAGAATATAAATGATCAAAACATGTATTGTCATCTAAATTAAACACGTATACAAAATTTCAGCTCAATCGGTTGAAGACAGCAGCTTCAAAATTGAGTTGCAAGATTCCACCCTAAAATATTACTTTAATTAATATCTACACTATTAAAACTCGAAGGTAAACAAACGTATGCGACAAGGTGTATCTTCTCACGAACCGCACGACGCAGAAACTCGCCAAAGGCACCAGAAGACCGGAAATGATCCGAAAAATCCGTTTTGACCACTTATATTTCAATAGTGCCATTAGTTAAAAAGATATTAATTAAAAACTATAAAACGCATAATTATTGCCATTTTTTCCCGCCAGGCGGTGAACTTTCAATTCACCGACCTTTTCTATTTTTTATCCCAGACGTTTTTAACACACGACAAATTTTTAATGAGACTCAGATAAAAAAAAAAAATTATAGAATCGGAAAGAAAATTTACTTCGAAACGATATGGTATAATTTATTTTACAAAATAATGATATTTTCTAAATTTTAGAATTTTTTCTAAAATGAGTCAAAATCGATACGTTTTTATGGAAATGATTTATAAGTCGTTATGATTGAATTTTCTTTCAATTTAATGAAATGATATTCCACACTAATAAAATTCATGCTTTTCTATTTTCGAATCAGTCATTTAAAAAATAAAATGACAATTTTTTTACGATTTTTAAAAAAATACTCAAAATTATATATATATATATATATATATATATATATATATATATATATTTAAATACTTTTTTTTTTCTTTATTTTTAAAATTAACCTCATGAAATTTATTTTTCGTGTGTAAAATGATATTATCCATAATCTGCACAAAGTTTGAAAAAAATTGCTTAAAAATTACGCTTTAAGAGAACATTATGTTTTTTCTTTTTTTACACATTTTGCAAGAACTATTTAAGCATTATTTTTGTTACATTTTTTGTTTAAAAATTACGTTGTTTTCGATCGATATATGAAGTTTAAAGGCATTAACTTAAAAATGAAGCTTCCAAAATTTAAAAGATAACAAATAACGCAATGCGAAAATGAATATATCTTCCTTTTATTTAACATGTCTTTTTTTTCGATGATTTCATGGATTAAATGCTTAGAGCGCTGGAATATTAACTTTTGTACCCGGCTTCAAAACAACACCACCACATAGTTTTTTTTTATTGTTTTAAAAAATACACAAAATTTTAATTGCTCATTTAAACACTTCGCCAACAATTTTGTAATAGGAAAGAAAATTTATTTCCTCGCAATATATATATATATATATATATATATATATTGCCATAATTTGTAAACATTTTTACAGTAAAATATTAAGTAACCACATTTTAAATAATAATTCATTTCAAAAATCAATTCACAATAATAGAGAAGATGATAATCGTCTTTTGGCTTTGAACAAAAGACTGAATATTCATCTAAATAATAGTAAATATCCAAGTATTTTTTTAACACCAAAATTTCATAAAAGCCCTATAAAATTCCGTAGTATCACTAATGGATACAATACATATATCACGAAGTCTGGGAAGATCTTGCAATCTCTTCTTCAAAATCTAATTGATAATTTACAAAACACGGCAATTATTAAAAATAGCTTAGAGATTGCTAGAGTTACTAAGGATATGTTGTTTTTTCTATGCATGGTTTTGATTTCGAGGACCTTTTAATTCTATAGATATTGACGATATGATTAAGGTTCTTCAGTTAATTTATGATAAATATGAATTATATACTTCAACGAAAAAAGAAAAATTTGATATTCTTGTTAACCTCGTTTTAAAAGAAAATTTCATTACATTTGATCATAATCTTTATAAACAGATCAAAGGATTACCTCAGGGTGGTCCAGCTAGTAATTGTTTAGCGAACCTATATTTACATTTTTTGAAATAGATCATGTTATTAATGATTCTTACTTAATTTATCGTTATATAGATGATATAATAATTTTTGGTAAAAATAGTGAATACAAACCAAATATTACATTCTACCCTGATTATCTCAAGCTTCTTAAAACTAACTTCAACTCTAATAGGGTGGAATTCTTGGATTTAGACTTGCATCTTATTAACAATAATGTAGTCAGTAACATTTTTGACAAAAGAGATTCGTTTAAGTTCCATATAATTAAAATTCCCGTATGGAACAGTAATTTTCATATATCAATTTACAGAAATATCATTTTGAATTTTTATTTAGAAATGATAACTTAACTACCCACAAAATAGATTAATACAATAATATAAAAATTTTTTTTCAATGTTGTTTAGATCATGAATACCCTTTTAATTTCTTGAGATCTTATATTCATCACAAATACATTAACCGTCTTGCTACTTCGAATTCCAAATCCACCACACAACAATAGGTTTTCAAAGTCAGCATGTTAGTGGTCTTGCTGTGAAAATTATATCATAACACTCATATCACAGTTTACATTTTCCACACACATCTTAAACATCTTACACATTGTTGACAACCAACCAAATTAGAGCCTAGCAAATTTACATTTTTGACAATCAACCAATTCAAATTTTACCATATTTGATTGTCGTCATTTTATACTTGTCTTTGCTGGCTGGTTTAAAAGTCAGCTCAAAAGATGTGTTTATGTTTTTTTTGAAAATTTTTTAACTTGGTGAATATTTGACTTTCATTAATGGCAAGATGCTTGTTTTTCTTCGTAAAAGCTTTGTGAGTAAAGAATTTTTGTTAAATTATTTTTGAAAGATACTTTTCTTATGTAATTGTTCTTGTATTTTTCTACTTTTCTTACATAATTATTTTGTGATTTTGTGATTTTTCTGCATTAAGAGTTTGGAAGAGTTTGCTTCATAATAGTAGTGATTGGTTTTATCATGCTCTCTGTATTATACTTTCTCTGAAGTTTTGTTTATTTTATTTGGTTTTCCTACCGAGTTGCAAAGGGGGAAGGTTGGCACCTTCAAACTAGATAACCCCACTTATTCGGTCCTAAGTCCGAAATTGCTTTCTGACTCGCTAGGTTCTTCTTTTTTGTAGTTCTTTTATTTCTCTATAATTTTGTTCTTCATATTCCTCTTTCATATTTTTATTGCGCTATTTCTTGTTATATTTCTTTATCTATTATTTCTCGTTTTTGATAAATAATACATATTTCTTTTATATATATATATATATATATATATATATATATATATATATATATATATATATATATATATATATATATATAAAGGGTGTTTTTTTTAGAGGTATAGAACTTTAAATTGCAATAAAACAACGATGTATTATTCGATTAACATGAATTTTTTTTATTCAAAAGATAATCTTGTGGCATTACATTTTAAATATGATGTCTGGCATATGACTGCCAAGGCTGGCTCGGATGTAGTCAATCTGGACGTCCAATTTTCGATAACTTTTTCCAACATTTGTGGCCGTATATCGGCAATAACACGGCGAATGTTTTCTTCCAAATGGTCAAGCGTCTGTGGCTTATCCGCATAGACCAATGACTTTACATATCCCCACAGAAAATAGTCTAGCGGTCTTAAATCACAAGATCTTCGAGGCCAATTCACAGGTCCAAAACGTTAAATTAGGCGATCACCAAACGTGCCTTTCATTAAATCGATTGTGGAACGAGCTGTGTGACATGTGGCGCCGTCTTGTTGGAACCCCAGCTCCTGGGCATCATAATTGTTCAATTCAAGAATGAAAAAGTTAGTAATCATGACTCTATACCGATCACCATTGACTGTAACGTTGTGGCCTTCATCGTTTTTGAAGAAGTACGGACCAATGATTCCACCAGCCCATAAAGCGCACCAAACAGTCAGTTTTTCTGGATGTAACGGTGTTTCGACATACACTTGTGGATTAGCTTCTGTCCAAATGCGGCAGTTTTGTTTGTTGACGTATCCATTCAACCAGAAGTGCACTTCATCACTAAACAAAATTCACTAATGAAAATCGGGAACAACGGCAATCTCGTTTTGGGCCCATTCGACGAATCTACGCCTTGCTTGATGATCGTTTGGCTTCAATTCTTGCACGAGTTGGATTTTGTAAGCACGCAAACCAAGATCCTTCCGCAAAATCTTCCATAAAGTGGATGGACACAGATCCAATTCTTGTGCTCTATAGCGGATGGACTCATTCGGGTCTTCCTCAATGCTACGCTCTACAGTAGCAATAGCTTCTTCTGTACGCACCGTACGGCGTCTCTGGGGATGCGAGTTATCAATTAGAGCAAACGTGGTGCGAAAACGTTCCATGGTTAATCGAATTAACTGCTCTGATTTACGATTTTGTTGACGATAAAATGGACGTAGTGCGCGATACATATTCAGCACAGAACCATTATTTTCGAAATAAAATTGCACAATTTGAAAGCGTTTTTCAGTCGTGAGTCTATTCATGATGAATTGCCAAACCAAACTGAGAATAAATCACTTGACATCTGTTAAATCGGTCGCCATCTTGGAATGTAATGCTAACTTAAACTTCTATACCTGAAAAAAAAACACTCTTTATTATGGCAACAATGTTCAAGATAACTCGCCTTGGCAGTACCAATTTGGCATGTGGCGTATGTGCACTGAATTGGCAATCATGTGTTTCGTTACATATAATGTCACTAAAAGGCTATGATAATGTGTAAGTACTGTAATAAATGTAATTTAAACAATGCAGATCAATTAATAATAACACAAAATATTCATTAAAATTAGTAGTTAAGTAGATTTAATTTTTATACTTAATGTCTAATACTAAAAAGTAAAAATCATTCTTGAAATGTATTATGTTCAATTTTACTCATTCTGTACAGTTAATTTTGATTCTTTCATTATTTGAAAATGAATGAAAGGAATCGTGAGTGAAAGGAATCGTAAAATAAGTGTATTGAAATTGTTGAAACTCTTAAATAATTTCTGTATGGGAACTCTTAAGGCATTTTCCATAACTTAATTAATAAGCTAAAAAGTACTTCAAAATTTTCAAGAAACTACATTCAAGGCACCTTCTACTTACAGTGCTAATTGATAGTAACTTAATACCATGTTTAGTGAATTGGTAAAACCATAATGCATACTGAAACATGTTAATGCTACAATTCATACACGCACATTTTACTGCAAAACAATGGTTTTATTTATGTAACATAATGATAAATGGTTGACCACCTTTCAAAGTAGAATTTAAAATGGGGTTTTAGTAGTTGGATATGTGTCATGACATAGATAAAGCTTTTCACTTTTGGGTTAAAGTGTAGAATAGGCAGCCCTTTGGATTCAGCGAACGGAATCGATCGCTAAACAACTTAATTTAAATACATTAATGATAACTTGTTACATATTTTTTTATTTTTCATTTATTTCTCTTTATTTACTATTATAACTTCGCCAAGAACCCCCCTCTCTTCCATGTTCTATACTGAAACCCAAGGTGAGTTTCTTTAGAATTCTGCTTGCAAATGAATTTAGTTTTGACTTGACAAAATCAAACAATATGACTTATGAATCAAGTAAATTGCTTTTTAAATAATCCGCGCAAATAATGTAAACATTTACCATATCGCGAAAATGGCATTCAGACATACGGAGAGTGTAATTGATAATTTTACGAACATATTAAACTTATCTTACATTAAAAACAAATAATATACTTTGAATTTTACAAATAAGAGAAATTCAATTAAGTAAAATATAACAACAAAGAATAAGTACTCAATTAATATGTGTTCCTCCGCGTGTAGCATGGTAGATATGAAATATAGTTCGTCTGTAATAGGGCTAAAAGAGTGAAAAAAAAGAATACTTTTTTTCATTGACATGAAAACATTTTCTTTAAAATTCGCAATTGCTTTTTCAAATGCAGCGAGAATTGATTCGTGCTGTATATCGAAATATTATCAATGATAGTAAAATGTCAATTTAAGGTGTTTGATTGCATTAAAGATTTTACATTAATTTTTGAAGAAAACTAAGCTCCGAGCAAAATTCGCCAGGTCCTGTGCGTGTAAATATAATCTTGTAACGTGCAGGCTTGGAGAAAAGCTTCTTTCTCCTTTCATCGGTCCAGAGGAGGTTAATAAACAGGTTATTATTATTAAATTAAATTAAATGGTCGGTGAATATAGTTAGTGAAACCATCGTATTTGCAGAATGTTCAAGGGTAGCTCTATCACAAATCCGGAACCTCTGGCAAAAGATTGGGTCTGAATGAACAAACTGTGATTCGTACTGAATGATGATTACCGTAAAATCAGGCGTATAACACGCACCCATAGTCTCAAGATAATTTTTTTTTTAGTTTTTGGATATATTCGCCGTATAACATGCGCCCTATTTTTTACGATGAATCCTGAAATGTACGTATGGAATGCTCTTAGGTTTTAAAGTCATTTATTCAAAATATTAGTCCAAGGTTTAGTAAAAAATGTATACTTTGAGAACTACAATTTTTTAAGTTGATTAAGAATATCATTTTTTTAAAAGTAAATAGTATTTCGATATATGTAGATGTCTAATTTCTTATATAGGTCACATTTTTTCTTATTTCTAAAGGTGACGTTTTTACACCCGGCGTATAACGCGCACTCGTAAATTTCCATGTTATTTTTGTGTTAAAAGTGCGCAATATACACCAGATTTTACGGTATTTAAACCAGTGCATTGTCCGAATCTTAAAAAAAATCAGAATTATAAAAGCGTTGCAAATGACTTCTAATCTTAATTAAAGAGCGTCTCAAAACATCTCTGACAGTAAAAAGTCTCTGACAGTCTAAACGGTACAAAATCAATCAAGTACACAAGAATCGGTTGATTCTTTTCTTTTACCCTCCAAGTGGAGAATACGATTCTAATCATCACACTTTATCTCCTAAAAAAAGGAGCTTCGTGGGGAGATGATGCAATAGCCACCGAATCTGAATAATCACATTTTAAAATCCGGATATTATATGACTAAGGCAGCTTCTGTTAGGAAAAGTATATAAGATGAGATCTCTGGTATAAAAAAAAAAAACTTCGTTTATATCCACTATAAGCTGTTCACGTGTGTTTGGTTGCTGCTTTTTTTGTGACACAAATGTGTTTAATATGCCAAGAAGAACCTTGAATAAATCTTTAATTGTAATGAAGAGGATTCAAAACAATGTTAACACCATTACCAGATCCCCTTCCACAAATTTCCGTTTCACGACATCGCGATCATACCACGTTTTCCTTTTAAGTTGGCATTCTTTCATCCTAGTGATCGCAATATTTTGGCAACGTTTGAGTCTATTATTTAACTGCAATATATATTCCACTACCGATTGACTCGTGTTTCCCTCCTCCATCCATTCCTCGTAAACTAACGTTTGGGGTGTTCTCAAATTCTTTCCCATGACCAACTCGGTGGGACTGAAACCTGTACTCTCGTGCGCAACCGTTCTGAGAGAGAATAATGCCAAAGGAAGAACCCCCTCCCAATCTTCTCCCGATTCCACGCACAAAGCCTTAATTACGCGCTTGATGGTTCTATGCACTCGCTCCACTGCATTGCTTTGGGGGTGGCTGACTGATGACCTCGTCACTTTGATGCCGAACTTATTGAAAAGGTGGTGGTCAATTCACTAGTGAAAGAAGTCCCCAGGTCGGATTGTATTTCGCGTGGGAATCCTATCCTAGAAAAGATACTCAAGAGGGCGTCTATTACGTTCGGGGAAGTAATACTCTCCACCGGTATAGCTTCCGGGTACTTAGAGGCTACACAAATTGACGTAATCAGATATCTGTTTTGCTTTGTTGAGACAGGGAGAGGTCCCAAAGCATCTATATTGATTTTAGAGAATACCTCCGAAATAATCGGCCCTAATTTCAGGGGTGCTTTCGCCTTATCTCTCGGTTTCCCTACTCGTTGACACGAATCGCAAGTTTTGACGAACTCCTCCACGTCTCTGTACACGTTCGGCCAAAAAAATGCCTTAGAATTCTATCTTTGGTTTTCGTCACCCCCAGATGCCCCCTATTTCGTCGTGGCTAAGTTTGTTAATGTCGAGTCTAAACTTTATGGGTACGCATAGCTGTCTGACCTCCTCCCCTCGCTTAGTTTTCGCGACTCTAACTAATTTCCCCCTGATGACCCTAAATTCTTTGTCTATTCCTGTTTGGGCCTTATCCCATAATGGTTTTAGATAGGAGCATTTTCTTTGTTCCTCTTTAAATTCAACACCATTCACTTTCGCCAAACTCTTTCAAAAGCGGGAATGATAAAGCTATCGTCTTCCCTCCCTCGGACGGGGGGGAAAAATCCGTAAGTTCAAACTCCGCTTCGTTCGCCTCTTTTCCTTTCTCGGGGGAAAATCCTTTTTGTTTACTTCTAGTCACCACTGCGTTAACCAAGTGCACCCCCTGTTCGTTTGACTCCAGCAGTTCAGCTGTTCGGTTTCCCAATAAATATAGATCATTGTCACTACTATCCTGTTTTATTGCAACCTTGGTATAAAATTCTCCTTTCTTCGTTTTGATTTTTATTTTAGCCAGAGGCAAACAGTGGCAAATCTCATCTAACGGGCTTTTCAACCAAACGTATTCACCTAGGAGGTCATCTTCATTAATCCAGCTCCGCGAACAGACGTCTATGGATGACCCCGAATCTCTTAGACATACGCGATCAATGCCATTTATTTCCATGTTCATTTTGAATTTTTTAAATGGGTCGTAATTCCCGGTATTTAAAGTTAAATTAGCTACCGTTTCGAAATTATTTTTCCTTAATCTAGGGCACACTGGCTTTATGTGCCCTGTCTCATTGCAGTAGTAGCATATTATGGGCTTCCTCTTCTCAAATTGATTATCCCCGCCCTGGGGCACTCCTCCTAATTTGAGAACTCCCCTGGCTTACCTCATGCTTATAAGGATCCCTGTTCAAGGGCCCGATATTTTTACCCTTACCACTAAAATGCGCAGATTTATTTTTAATTCGAGAGGCTGTTTATCAAAGGTTCTACGCTCCCAGGTTTTCGTCGGACCTGTTTTTTTATACACTCTTCTAATCGCCTCAAAATGGTCCAATTTCTCAGCTAAACTTTTTTAGCCTCCTTGAAACCATCCCACGAATCTAGAAAATGGTCTACTAATTCACTTGGTGCTCTTTTTTATTTGTTCTGTCACTAGTAGCTCTTTTAATGCGGCGAAATCACCCACTTTCATCCCTGCTAGCCAGTTGTCCAGGTAGGACCTTAGTTCGAATACTAAATCCGCCCACATGGCCCCAGGTCTGCGTTGATGCGACTCAAATCTATCTCTAAGGGCTATCGGTGTGAGTTGGAACCGGGCCAAGAGTAGATTTTTTATGTGGGGGTAATCGTCGCTTTTCTCTAAAGGTTCTTTCGCTACTATCTCCGCAATTTCTATGGGAAGTAAAGGAATGAGTTGGGAGACCCATCTATCCTCAGCCACTTTTTCTTTTTATCGCCTGCCTTTCAAATATTTCAAAAAATAAATTAATGTCTGCATTTTTGCATCAAATTTAGGCACCAAGTCTTTTAAATTAACACGTCTATTTACCCTTGCCCTTCTAAATCGGCAGACGATACACTAACCGTCTCAGTGGCGTTAGACAATATTAACCGCTCCAACTCATATTTTCTAGTCTCCTGCCTTTCCTTCAATTCCCTAGCCTCCTGCCTTTCCTTCAATTCCCTAGCCTCCCGTTTTCCCGCCAAGATATCCTCCAACAAACTTTTAACCGATTCTTCGTTATAGTCTTCACTCTGACAAAAATTCTCTTCTTAAATTCTATTTTGGGTAAAGTAATATCAATTTCTACCCTTAATTCCTTCGCAACCTCTAACAATACGTCTTTTCTTTCTCTTAAGAGAAACGCCATAATGCACTAATACACACAAAATCAAATCTCAATTGTCTCTAAAACAAATTAAATATCCAACATAAATCAACACTACACTATACTCCGTTGTACTCTACAAACTTATACAACTACCAAACGTAACTAACCGTACACTAAACCTAGACTTTAATTATACTTCACAAAATTATACTCATAACTAGCATAACTAACAGTACCCTAGACTGAGACTTAATTATATTTCACAAAATAATAAAAATACTCAGAGTAACGTGACAATACACTACGCAAAACTGTGCTAACGAAGCAAATATACTACTGTATACTACGACCTAACTCAATAAACAAACATACATACAAACAAACATAGCAAATCAATACACTGCAAACAAACTTAATAATTTCTGTAGTCTCTCAGTCTATACTTTTAACTTTATCTAGTATTATTTTCCTTACAAAATTTTACATTAACTAAAAATAATGTTTTTCTGCCCCGATACGCTACTCAAAGAAAAAGACTGACCTTAACATTGCAGGTGAAAACACTGGAAACATCTTCCTTATCCTTCTGCGGGAAAAAACGGAAGGCAGGCACTTCGCGGGCACTCTTCACAAGCAGGAACGGGAGACAGTTGCATCCAGCACTTCTCACAGCTGGGAAATCCAGGAATTAGGGGTCATTAAACTCGCTTCATCACAATCGCACACGGCTGGCCTTTTTTTTTCCTTCAATTAAAATAAAGGATTCGGGCATCTGTTTACTTAAATGCCGGATCAACACCGCTGCCACCAATTTCATATATTTATATTAGCTGTAACGTCGTGAGTAGCTATCCATCAATAAACAAATCTTTACAGCTTAATATACAAATAAAAGCAAACTTTATTTGCTAACAATTTGTAATTGAAGTAATATAAATCCAGATTAAATGCCAAGCCGGTGTGGTCAGTTCATATACTCATGCTCAACGCCACCGGCGTTCATCGTCTTTTTCACTCTCTCTCGGGGATTTTTTTCTTTACTCCGGTCTTTTTCTCTTTCTCTCTCTCTCCGTGTCTCTTCTCTCTTACTCTCTCTCTCCAGGTTTTTTTCCGGTCTTTTTTCCTCAAAAACAACCCTTTTTAAACAACAGGGGTGGGTTCACCACACGTCCCTCGCTCCTTCTTATTCGCCGTTCAGCAAAGTCTCTCTTGACCTCCCTCGTCCTATTGGCGCATAACACGCCAAAACACACCCGAGCTGTCTGGTCCAAGGCGCCATAGTTCCTTGTCCGCAGCTGGACACACTGGCCCATCACGCCACCTGTTTCTAGTATTCCCTTTCATACAATACTAGAAAAAGACAACATGGTTATTTTTAAGATAGGCTTCGCCTATTGTCAATGGGGCGCCGAACTCTTAAGTCTATTATGCCGACCCGCCTGCTAACTCCACTCCCTGAGTTCAGACAATAAACAATGGCCCCATGGCCACGTGCACCGGTCATTCCACAGCTGGTTGATCGTAAAACATTCAGGGACAATCGATGGGTGAGGCTCTTGTCCTTGACCAGCTGGTAAAACCATAAAACCTATTGTGACTTGGAAGATGGGGGTTCACTCCCATCGAAGATGTCACAATACCCTTATACTTAAGGGGGTTCACCTATGCGATGGGCTGTTTTTTTTAAGCCTTATTAGGTAATTTTTTTCGACGAACAGTAAAAAGATAGAACTCATAAATTTTTTATCATTTATTTATATGTGTCTTAAGAGTATTTATTTTAATGTTTATCCAAAAATATCCAATAGAACGTGAGTTCTAGCGCTCTGAATACCAACCGCCTCGACAAAATGGACATTCATTTCCTCCACAATTCTGGCTGATGGGCTTATCTGAAATAAGAAAAAATTAACGGTATTTTAATCTATCAGCTTAAAGGAACCAAATAAACTACACTCAATTGGAAATATCAAACATTGGATTACTGGTACACTTCTGAAGAAAAAGTTTCAAATTGCAAGGGGTTTTTTGCTATGTTTTTGTTATAAGAAATAGAAGACTTTTGAATTTTGGAATGATCATAGTTCACACACATTTAGTGCATTTTTATGTGCTGAGTCTACCCTATGAATCTGAAGTAATTCGGTCAAACCGTTCTTGAGATAGGACGGAGTAAAGTGTGGAAAACTCAGTTTTGAGAAAAACGCATTTAAAGTTTATAGTCCGATTAAAACAATGAAAATCTTAACTTAGCGCTACGAACAGCTGCTTCTCTCTCTCTAACACCTGCTTCCTTAAATCGACTTCAAATTTTTAAAAACCACTTTACCACCGTGTTCTAGACATGCTAAAGAATCAATTTATGAAGAAAAAAAATACATATTTCTCTTGAAACCATCACATGGGTGAACCCTCTTAATTTTGCTATTTTAAATTTGTAATTGTTTTAATTTTCTTTTTAGACTTAGAGTGTATTTAAGTAAGTATGTAATTAATAGACTATTTGTTCATTGCTATTCTGATTTGCTTCAATAATAGATTTTTATTTTTAAATTCATTGTATTGTTGCTAATGATAAATATTTACTATTTACTTAGTTCCATACAAATTTCTCCTTTTCCTACATTATAAGTTTGATTTTAGTGTAGGATTTCTCTATCTCTATAATCATATTTTTAAAAAAATATTACCTGTTTCATTTTCATGCTTCTACTACGATTAGAAAGAATCTTGCCATTCGTAAAAAGAGGTGGTGGTAGCCCCACTTCGATCGAAGCTAGTAACTACTCTTACGGTGTATTGGTAGGGGGAAAAACTATCGCGTTTCAGGGGGGAGGGGCATCCCTCCTCTTTGTTTTAACAGTGTGTTTGTCGCGGACGACCTTGTACGAGCAGGATTTTAGACTCGAAGCGAAAAAAGCCGAAGGAGTGGAACATACCCGAGCGTGATGTTCATTCAAGTTCACTTTCCAGCAAAACGCGCGTAAAGAAGTTATCACTTCAATAAAATGCAGCTTCACACTGACAGAATACACTTCTAAATTTATCAGTACTGCACAATGTATTTGATAATTAATTTATCAAGGCTAAATTTAGAACAATTTTAACAATTGCCAGTGATCTCATGGAAGCATATATAAACATGTATACAAAGTATAATACTTATCTTGATAACGTGCGATTTATAATTAAAGACGTATTGCTACTTTAGTGCCAAAGTATATTATTATTGATTTCAATATACTGTTATAGTGTGGGGTGGCGATAAAAATTATGATTGAAAACTGGGTCGCAAGTATTGAAAGTGTGAGAAGCACTGGCTCGATGTTACTCGAAGAAAATGTTAAAGTACTACGACATTTTTCTCCATGCTTACGTAATTTTCTTCAAGAAGTTTTAAAAGATAGCGGAAGTGTTATTAAATTATTATCATAACAGATCAACAAATAAAAAGGATGCCACAAACTGAAACAAATTCATATGTAACAGGAATCACTTTAAGCTTTGTAATGGTTTTTTTAATTCACCAGAATGTGAAATAATTTAAGGTTCTGATAAAGTATGTGATATCTTATAGTTAGTATAGCTTCAGCAAAACATTATCTTCAAGTAATAGCGCATAGTCCGAATGAGCTGCAAGAGCGTATCGGGGTTGTACACGTGTGACTCACGCGTGTTTTCTTTAACATGTCCTTTGGGTTCTTTGGTGCCAGAATCAGTGGCAACTCTTTTCCAACCAATTCCAAAAAGAGAAATGCGAAAGAAAGATGCAAATTAGGAAGCTTCTAAATATCAGAAGTTAGAGTAAGCGGGATGGCAATTAGAGGAATGTAAACATAATCCGGGGTTCAAGCGTGAAGAAGTTTAGGAAAACGTTACATGTTGACTAGCAGAAACTATACGTGATAGATATACATTGAGTCAAGGTGCATACCATTGCACTCGAGCATTTACACGCCTTCCCCCATCTAAGATTGTAGTGATCAATTCTTCAGACTACAGCAAGGTAGGATTGACTATTTAATATTAGGATCAGTGATAGTATTGTAATTGATAGTAATCCGAGTTAGGTTAATTCGTATTATATAAATTGTGTGCTTTGCCACCGTAGATTCTCTCATATTAAATCTCATTATAATCATATTATTATAATCATATTATAATAATATGATATTATAATCATATATGATATTATATCTCTTATTATAATCATATTATAATCTCATTTGTTAAAAACTTAAGTTCAAAATTTTAATAAAGATATATTAAGATTATGCATGCATGTAGTTCTTCCGTTAATCCTACACCTCTAGCTAACGCTGATAATCAAAGAGATGTTCACTCGAGGGGGGAGGGTGATCACTCACGGACTAATCCTTCTCATTTTGAAATTTTGTTACTTGTGGGAATTTAAAGTAATTTACTTAATTATATGTTGTAATGTCTTAGTATTGGAATCTTGTTTTTCAAAATTGTGTTTAGTATAAATAAACTGATTTTATTCTATGTTTATTATTTTTTTTTTGGGGGAGTATATTAAAACTTATTATAAATTTAATAATTTTTTTGATTTTTGAAATAATTAAACTTTTAAAATATATTCCGATGCATTTATCTTAGAAATAATAGTTTTGTGCGCAAGATTTTTTTTTCTTTTTTGTCATAAATCGATGATGCTGAATAACATAGTGTTTGACTTTTTTTCATGTGTCTCGTACTGTTTTTGAGATAAAAATGATAAGTTTTTCCTGTCAAAGTTTTACTGCGCTTATATGACTCTAGCTCTTGTCGTTCAAGAATTATTGAAGTGACAACGGACTTTAACATATTCTCTACCGACGGTACTTATAAGTACCACTATCTCTAAAATTACGGAGATTAACCATTTTTACGAACACTCTGACAATAATTTATAGGAATATTATTTGAAATCCTCTCTTCCAAGATATATGACACCATAGGTTGTATGATGAGTATTTTATAGGGAAAGGAAAATAATTTTATAGCAGAAGGTGCGTTTTCGGTTGACATTTTGATCGGATTGCGAAGATTGTCATTTTTGTTCCGAAAAAGAAGTTATTGTGAAAATGTTACAAGGGCGCCCCTCCCCCTCGGGTGTCCTTCTCAATGATTATCAGCGTGAGCTAGAGGTGTAGGAATAACGGAAGAACTAGAAGCTGCCATGACCTTAATTTGACTTTATTAAGATCTTAAAACTTAAACTTCTAACAGATTAGATAATAATTATATGTGTGAGAGAATCTACGGTGGCTAAACATACAACATATATATAATACCCAAATAACGTAACCCGGACCACTATCAATAACTAACTCACCTAAACTCAATTTCAATATTATCACAGATCCTAATATTAAATTGTCACTCCTACCTTAATGTCAATCGATCAATACAATCTTTCTGGAAGTTGCGGTTTTACTGAAGTGCAATAGTATGCACCTCGACCTAATGGCTCTCTGTCACGAATAATTTCTTTAGCTGTCACTTAAATTTTCAAAACCTGTTCACGCTTGAATCATAACATTCCTCAAATTGCCTCCTCGCCTACTCTAACTTCTGATATTTAAAAGCTTCCTAATTTGCTTCTTTTCTTCACGCTTCACTTCTTGGGTTTGGTTGGTAAAGAGTTGCCATTAATTCTGGCCCCAAAAAACCCAAAGGACATGTTAATGAAAAGACGCGTGAGCCCGTCACAAGGTAAGTGTCTTATTTCTTTTATATGTTAAGAAAAACATTAGAAAACGTTTTGACTATTTATTTTTAGTGAACATTGTATATGATTAATTTTACGGTTTTGAATGACTTTGTAGTACTTATAAGCACCTACAGCACACTGGATTTTAGAGCAAGAACTTAGTCCCCCCCGTCCGTGTAACTTATTGGGGATTTTTGTTGTGATGAAGCGTCATAACTATAGTGCAATGGAGTTGTGCCTTTTTAGCATTTCTTTTTGCTTAACTTGTTTATTTTGCATTTTTTTACTGTTTTATTTTAACGTTTTCAAAATTTTCTGAACTCTAAATATGAGCTAGTGTGTGTGTGTGTGTTTGCCACCAAATTAAATGAAACATCCATTATTTTTTCAAAAATTAATAACATTTTAAATTTCTCAATGTATAAAAGAGATTTAACAACAATCGAAGATTTTCAAGGTGCTAATATTATATTATTATTATTTCCTTTTCTTAGAAAGTCTAGAAAAAAGAAGCTCAATCTTCAAAAGGCTTTGGATTATTATAGAACTTACCATCTGAAATCAGTGATGTACTAACACAGAATTTTTCAAATGGATAAGTCCCAGCAAATATTCTGTTGGAATTTTCATTCGATTCTTAAGATGACGATCGAGAGACTGAACAAGATTCAAGGTGCAGTAGTTCATGTTATGAAAAATACAGCATTTCTTACCCCAAGATGCAATGCTTTGAAAAACATTCAGTCGAAACCTCACTCAAAATGCACAACGTGTGATGAGCTTCTGTGTATTAATGAAGGGAAACACTGTTTCTTTAAATATGATCAAATTAAGTTTATGTGTAAAAGTTGTTTTTATGTGTAAAAAAAGTTAACAAATTTTTAAAATTTAATAATCTTTAATAATAAGTATATTTTGCTGTAAAATATTAATATTATTCGATTGTTTAGCCTTTTTAAGTGATAAAATTGCGTTAAAAAAGTCATCCGATCTTTCCGTATTATAATAATATTTTACATATTTGTGGAATGACGGTACTTTAAAGTACCAATTTAATTAATTAGCTCTAAAGAATTAAATTTAAAAAAAGTTGAGTATTTTATTTATGTACATCCCTTAATTATCGATGTAGCGATTAACACTAGATTACGCATGGAAGTCATTTTGACTGTTTTTCAATTTCAATTAAAAAAACAAATACGTAATAAATGGCACAATTTCTTAGCATTTTTAGAATACATTATTTTTCCATGTGAACTACAATTTTTTTATTGCTAATATTTAATAATAACTTGTTATATGATTGTAAATAATATAAAACTAATTGAAAATTAATTTTTTAAACAAATTTCTTTACGCATTAGTTTTTCTTTCACAATGCAGTCATTTTGACAGCTTTCGGGCAATATAGGTATATAATAAATTTCGGTCCTTCTAGTGATAAAAAAAATATTGCACTAAAAAATTTGCAGTAAATCATAATATGGTAGATAAAGGGTTAACAGGTACACTGTAAGTAGATATAAAATGCCGGTTCTGGGGCAAGTGGAGCGCGGCTGACCCCTGGGGGCAGAAGAGATAAGGAACGGGTGACAATGGGCCTTCTTATCTGAAAAACATTCTGCGCATGCGTTATGAAAATTTAAAATGCTGGGAATTCATTGAACAGACTATTTAGTTTTCAATTATATATATATATATATATATATATATATATATATATATATATATATATATATATATAGATAGATAGATAGATAGATAGATAGATAGATAGATAGATAGATAATTTTTAAAATAAGATTTCAATAATATTTTCTATTTTACTATAGTGCAAACAATAATGACAAAAAATAAATATTTTGTTATGAGAAGATGAATCATTCCAATCCTTTCTCGTATTAGTAAGGGGTCTTCTCTATCAGTGTAATTGGTTTGAGAACACGAATACGTTTTTAATGATAGGCGATTCGTATTTTTACTTAATGAAATGAATTAATTAGTTAAAATGAAAATATGCTGTTCAACTTGATCGTAGGATTCGATGCAAATTTTAGTCTTGATGAAGGGAGACAAACTTTTTTTGGAAAGAGGGAACTTAATGTTAGTCAGAGCCATTTTCTTTTCAATAAATGTTTTTCGTTACTTCAAAACTGATTATTTTTTTTTAAAAGTATATTTATAAGTGGTGCCATCTATGATTGGTTTTAATTTCTATGTGTAAAATTAGACTTATTTTTAACTTGAGTTTCGAACCCCAAAAGTCTTCGTTGATGAATGTTAGAAGTTACGATCCTTAACAACTCACCTACGAACACCTGTTACCATACATTTAGTTTACTCATATATTATCAAACTTTAAGTGAAAATACTTAGTATAAAGTTGTGTTGTAAGATTCATATAGCTAAAAACATAATATTATTCTATACTATTTAAAGCTATGAATTTCTTTATTTTATACTTCATGTAATAATTTCAAAGATATATATATATATATATATATATATATATATATATATATATATATATATAATACATGTTTTTACTTGCCAAGATTATGATAGAATTATCCAGAAGTGGTAATATATCTTATCTTAGAGAGAAAGGAATGTGTAAAACAACTTTTGAACATGTTGGTACATGAATATCGATAACATGACCAAATTACAGCCGATGTAACACTAAGCATGCGTAAGAATACATTATTCTATTCCACCAATCAGCTTCTTTAATTTTTTATGATAATAACCTTACAAACCAATCACAGTTCAACATGGGAATAAATTTCTAATCATGGATTTGGAATATATTTGGTTTAAAGACATTTCTAGCTCTTTCTCTCTCTCTCTCAGAATGTAGTTCAAATTTTATTATTGTTGTAAGCAGAATTATACCCGTGTAGAATTAGAAACATGAAGCGAATGTTTAATTCCAATAATGGTTCAAATAAGCGAGTATGTTTTAGTGAAGATACCAAGTCAGATTCGTCAGATTCTTCTTTCTCTGACGATAATATTCCTCCACATCATTTCCACTTAGGACAAGACTTTTACGCTGCAGCGACATATTTTGCTACCATGGTACAAGTTCATCTACGTCTCTATAAAAGAGATGGGAATAATCGACTGTTTCCAACTAAAAGAGGTGTGTGTTTTTCGCCTATGCTGTGGCAATCATTTGTTATTCAGCTAGAGCAAAACAATACATCATCTTCTGTTGAAGAGACTATCCTCATAAGAGACTGTTTGATGATATCGACGGTTTTTATTGAAAACATTCCGAATATCATCTTCCAGCGCTATTTCCAGAAAAAAGATTATTCAAAGAAGTTTGTACCAGAGACGTGTGTTCTAAGCGAAAACAACTGGTTGGAATTACAACGAATTCATAAGAACATTACAGAAAGTGTCATGTGGTTAACATTTGATAGTATGCTTCGCAATTTGTTACTGAGTGAAGCCTTCAAAATTATGCCAAGCGCAGTAGGGAATACAGACGCTTCAGAAGTTGAATTGGTGTTGACAACTTCATTGATTGAACTTTTGTGTGATTACTTGGTAAACTCCATCGCAGATGTGTTCGAATGATACGCGGGTGTGATCAACAATATGGTAATCAACTTGGACATAATGTATAACAATGGATTATGAAACCCTTATACGACTTTATGGTGGCTTAGCTTTGTTCACTATTGATTTTGAGCAACTTATCAAGGATTTTATCCAACGAAATATTCACACACAAATGTTAAATTATTTAAATCCACTATTTGTTAATAATTGGGATATGCTTTCGATTTTTGATAATGATAAGAAAATGTATATTGCATCTGATCCTAATCGTTTGTATTAAGTAAAAACTATTTATTTGTATATGTCTCTGTATTATTGTTATTTACTCTTTATTTTGTATTTATATGTATGTCAGTGTTTCTCAAACTTTCAATACTGGCGACCCAATTTTCAATCATAATTTTTGACTCGCCCCCCTGTACAACAATAATGCATTTACCGCAATAAAAATGCACTTTGAGAGAGAGACGCTAAAGTTACAATACGATCTTAATTATAAACCGTACAAATTAATACGATAAGTATATTAAATTTTGTGTATATCTAACTTTTAAGTAATATATATTTTAAGAAAATTACTTAAAATATATATTACTTAAAATTATGTTATTTTCTTTCTCTAATTTTTAAATTAGAACAGATCGCAAAATGATGTATTTAATTAAAGATTTATTTCCTTCAGCATTCATTTCTCAAAGTACAAATGTCATTAGAAAAATAGTCTAGTCAATGTCGCTCTCTATCATATCCATCACATCTGGCATTATAGGGTACGTTTGCGTGAGTCTGGGCAACCTATCGGACGTCTGCGCAAAACATGTAAAAATGCTTTTCCTCGTACAATTCCAGTCAGTTTTGGTCGACTCCATACTCCTATAGCTACCGAATCTAGCTTGAATCTACATTTTTTTAAATTTCCACGTTAATTGTAATTCACGGTAATTAAATATTTACGGCAGTAGATTAAAACAATATCATACATACATTTTTAAGTCGTAAGCAAACATTCGACCATATTAAAGAATCAACAAGTACACAGACGAACGAGCATGGTTCCGAAAATTAAATCAAGGCGATCTTCTCAAAAATACTTAAATTTTGGATTTACCACTACTGAAGTAAATGATGGAAAAAAAGCCCCAGCTAGATATGAGTTAAAACGTACAAATATGTAGAACAACATGTGAAAGTTGTTTTTAAAACATGTAAAATCATTTAGCTATGTTGGCAAAGAATTTTTGAAAAGTATTTTCTGGATGAGGACAGCTTGGTAGCAAGTTACAAGTGGATTAGGGATCTATTTCGAGATACTCCAGAAGGGCTCTCAACTTCCGAAGAAGAAATCTTCATAGATTTCACATCCAGTGAAAAATTAAAAGGCAATTTTGTAATAAATCTCTCTTTGAATTTGGGGTAGAGGTGGATGAGGAATTATCTGTACTGAAAACAAAAGCACTTCGTATACTATTACCATTTTCAACATCCTACCTTTTTCAAACCGGATTTTCTGCAGTGGATGCCTTTAGGATAAAATATAGATCTCAGCTAAATATAGAAAAATAACTCTTTAAGTGTCAATTTCTGATATTAAACCTTCCTTTGAAAAACTTTCCTCTACAAGACAAGCCCGTGGAAGTCCCTAATAATTATTAAACTTGTTCTTAATTTAGTAATAAGATTGATTGATTGAATATTAACGTCGCACTGTTCAGCTGCACGAGAGCTTTTGACGGCGGACCACGTAATTTTGAACCATGGTCAAGTGACGTGGATGACACCTGAGCTGGCACCCCTCTCTCCTAACTACCACACCACACCAACGGGAAAACGTTTCAACTCTCAACAGATTTAACGTGCATCGCTGCCCTACACGGCGGGTCTTTAGTGGTACTGGGCTCGAACTCGTGACAAGACAAGCCACGATCCGATACCTATACCACTCGGCTACCGCGGCCAAATTCAGTAATAAGAAATTATTTATAAAATACCTTCTTCAGTACTGATACATCAAACGTATACTGGCTGAAACACCGACTCTTCGCATGAGTTCATTTTTTTAAAAAATAAAACATTATTCTTGATATAATAGCTGAACTCTAAGGAGAGTAAAACTGTGTGCACGACATTGTATACAAAAATGTAAAATGATTTTTTTTTAGATAAATACTATAATTGTAAATAACTGTTTAAAAGAACTGTAATTTTAAACCTCACAGAATTAGCATTTAGAATTAATGTTAAATAATGAAAAAGAATATAAAATTCCGATGAAGAATAATTGTGTTACTTTTTAACATTTAAAGTGAGAAGACTTTAAAATGTTTTAACCCGGGAGCAGGCGCGTACTCGATACTAACATTAATGGTAGTGCGGGGGGACTCAGTCGCCTCAATCATTTGTTTAGAATTATTTTTACTGTACACGATACAAATCGGAATTCTAGTGAATATTTTAATTTATAGAAAGTATACTTACCTTCTTTCAAGGACTATTCAATTCTTTGATTATTTGAGAAAAAATCCAATAAAACTGAACTAAAATGATTCAAAAGTACAAGACCATAATAAAGTACGCAAATCAGACACTTTTCAATTATCCTACAGAAATGTTAAACCAATCAATTCTTTTCCAAATATCGCAAAACTCAATTATTTACAATTTCCCTAAGCGAAAAGCAAACGCATAAAAGATGGGTGGGAACTAATATTGATAATAACCATACCATAAGATTGAAGGTCAATCAAATGATTAGCAAACGTAGTATGCAGCCTGGCTGAAAAGTGAATCCTGACTTCCTTTTCTTTTTCTACAACTAATGTACAGTATTTCAATAATAATTACAGTGGTGAATTGTTTATCTTCTTAGAATTTTTCTCAGGGTCTGGGTTTCGTTTTTTCTTTTAACGAGTAATATTTTATGTTAAAAGGTAATAAAAAAATCTCTCATTGAGGAAATACAGCAAATAAAACAAAATGTTTTTTTTCTTTAATTTGGTTTTGGGATCAAAGATAGCTATTTGATGACGGAAAAAAGCCATATAATAAACAGAAATTATGTCAGTGTTGTTGTGTGTATTTTTTTATTATGGAAGAAAGCATTTTGTTTTACTTCTCTTTCCGTTTATTTTTTTTAAAAAAAAATCTTTATATTTTCGATACGCTCGCGCCCCCCCCAGGGGGGCGCGCCCCACACTTTGAGAAACACTGATGTATGTGTTTCCTCTTTATTATATATTCTATTTAAACTATTTTTAGAAGAGTTGCTGTTCTTATAAATTGAATGCTATAAATAATTCGTTTAGTTTGCTATTACATTATTCATTCTCATGTGATGTTAGTCAAATAACACACATTTTTTTAAAGTTAAGAATATATCTTGAAAAAGTTTATCAAGAGCCTAAACATCCGGGTAGCTTTTGTGGTGTCGAAGCTTTATTTAAAGCTACGGATGGAAAAGTTTCTAGAAACGATATTAAAAAGTGGTTAAGTGCAAAAGATTCATATACTTTACATAGACCTATTAAAAAGAAATTTAAGAAAAATAGAGCGTTGGTAAGTCAAATGAATCAACAATATCAATCCGATTTAGTAGATATGCAGTCTCTTTCTAAGTTTAACGACTGGTATAGATATTTACTTACTTGCATACATGTATGTGTTTTATCGAAGTATGTTTGGGCTATTTCATTGCCTAATAAAAATGCAAAAGCAGTAGTTTAGGCTTTTGAACAAATATTTTCTGAGCGCGTCCCTCTTAAACTTCAAACTAACGCTTGTAAAGAATTTATGAACAAACTTTTTAGAATTATCTCAAAAAGAAGAAAATAGGATTTTTCCTTACAAGTAATAACACAAAAGCATCTATTGTTGAACGATTCAATAGAACGTTAAAGACGAGAATGTGGAAATGTTTTACATAGAAGAATACGAAAAGATGCATTGATGTCGTAGAAAAATTAGTATACAGCTACAATAATATATACTTGTTATCGTAGCAAACAAATGACACCAGCATCTGTAACTGAAACTAATCGAAGCCAGGTATAGGAAAATATATATAGTAAACAGAATAATAAAAAGGTGAATAACCCAAATTATCGACTTAATGATACAGTTCGAATTAGTAAGGAAAAGTTACTATTTGAAAAAGGATGCGATCAGATTTGGACCAGAGAAATATTCACTATTCATCAAATTATTAGAATGAATCCAATTATTTATAAATTAAAAGATTTAGCTGTAGAAGTGATTCGGGGTACTTTATAAGAACAGGGACTTCAAAAAGTAATGCATTCTGGTTACTATCCAATTGAAAAAATTTTGAAAACGCGAGAAAAGAATGGTAAAAAGGAATATTTTGTAAATATTTTGTGATAAACAGAAAAATTTAATACATGGGTACAAGACTTGAAACATCTTTAAAAAGAGATCAAAATCTACTTATTCATCAGTCGCAAAAATGTCTTTCTACATAACGCTCATAAGTGATAGCTCCAAACACTTTTTCCCAGGAAACAAAACTTCTCGTTTTACTACACAACTTCCAACTCCCATTACACTAAATGATGAATGGGAAATGGAATTAGTTGATGTTTTTTCCTCATACATGGTAGAATATAAGATGAGACAACAATTTATTTGGTTTTGACCTCGGTGATGGAACGTCGATTACTAGAAGAATTCCTCAAGGATTTTATGAGTCTATACCTGACATCTTAGATGCGATGTATTTAGAAGATTTTAAGAACAAAATAGAATTTCATTACCATCCTATAGTCAAAACAGTAAAATCAAGACAAAGTAACACACTATTTTTTTTTTTTACATAAAGGTTTTTCTAAACTCCTTGTTTTCCAACCGGGTGAAATCAAAGGCATCGTTGAAAGTCCATATATCGCTGATCCTAATGCTTCATTTCATCTTATATACGTTTATTCTGATTTGGTAGAAACTCAAATTGTGGGAGATGTCCAAGCTCAACTTTTAAAAATTGTAAAAGTTGAAGGAAAGGATGGAGAAGTGGTGAATGCGCATTATACAAGACCTCATTACGTGCCTGTCATACGACGACATTTCCAAACGGTCGAAATTGTTCTTAGATTATATTCAGGTTAATTAGTACCGTTCGAAAGACGAAGAGTGATAGCCGTGTTACATTTTCGAATGAAACAAATAGTATAAAAGGAGATAAAAGAAAAAAATACAATCATTTATGGATCATATCTGTCAGAATAAAGATGCTTGTTCCAATAAGTGTTATGTGAAGCGATACGAGGATTATTACGTTCACCAAGCAGGCAATGGTCTTTCTTATTACCAGGGTCAATCTTTTCAAAAAGGTTATGGCATAGGAGGCTGGTTTGAAAGACTGTGTGTGTGTGTGTGTGTGTTTCGTACTGCTTTGCCCTTCTTAACTCGAGGAGACAAATGTGTTGGGTAAGAAGTTTTGAAAACAGGTACTCAAATAGTTAATGATTTACTCGAAGGAGAAAATTTAGAAAATGCAAATAAACATCGAGCAAAAGAAACCGGAAGAAAATTAGCTAGAGAAACCATTAAAAAAGCGGATGATATGCTTGTGTGGTCAGGGTAAAAAGTATAAAAGAATGAAAATATTCTCAAAACACATCATTCCGTCTAAAATCAGGAAAGCGAAAGGACGTGATATTTTTGATACGTAATAAAATGGCATTTCTTTTGAAAGATTCTCCTGAATGTGCCAAGTCCGAATTGAATTTTTTTTTTTTTTTATTTACTCTCCCACCAACTCAAACAGTTATAGAAAAAGGTCAATGGATTCAGTTTCATCCAATTGCAAATGTGACAGATGGCGGAAGTGTTGAATTTCTAATTCCTGGAAGCGACGAAGATTATCTAGATTTGTCTCAGACGCAATTAAATGTTAAAGCAAAAATTTTAAAAAACGATGGAAAAGTACTTACTGATGATCATAAAATAGGACCTGTTAATCTTTTTCTTCATTCTTTATTTTCTTAAGTAGACATAAGTTTAAATGAAAGAAACGTTTTTTCTATTAACAATACATATCCTTATCGAGCTATTTTGGAAATTATATTAAATCACGGATATAACAACAAAACTTCTCAACTTACTTCGGAAATATATTAGAAGGATACAGTGGGTCGAATGAATATATATGATGATGATAAAGAGCCAAATGAAGGATTCAATAAGCGAACTTCACTATTCAAAAAAAGTGCAACTGTTGACATGATAGGGCGACTTCATGTAGATTTATTCAATCAAGATGGACTTTTAATTAACCTCGTCGATTGAAATTCTGTGGTCATTATTGTATATTTTTCTTGTTGAAAATCAGTAAAGGCTTTTCGATGAATTATATTTTATATGAATTTGTTCGTAGCAAACAGAATGATTTCAGATTGTATCAATATTTTAAGAAAATATATAATGTAAGAATTAATTTTAGATGGTGAATAAATACAATACTGTTTTTATACTTTGTGTTTGTGTTATTATTATAAGATGAATATGATTTTGCTTTGAATTTTTTTTATAATTTTTCCACATATTTAAATTTATTAAGTATTATTATTATTTTAAGATTAATAAAAAAAAGGAATTTTTTTTATCAACCTAAATATTCAAGTCCATCAACAATACTCTAACTTTTTTCAATATTTTCAACTTTTAAAAATATTTTCAGCTTTTTTTTTATCATTTTTCAACTATATTAATATATTTTAGTGTAAGAAACAAACAAAAAAAAAGACAGATCAAAATGTTTTTTAAAAAAAGATTTATTAAAGAAATCACGAGCTACACTTAATAATCAATCCTTGATAAAGGTTTTACATACAATGTTTTTGTTTTAAGATATTTTTTCTTAACAAAATTTGATGGAAAATTTTTTCTGCTTAAAAATTCGTCAAATGATTCAAATCTAAAACGTTTTATTTTTTCGTCTCTCACTAGGTGGGTAATCAACTGTGCAACATTAGTATTTCGTAAATTTTCCCATCCACTATTAACTCTTTGTCAGGTGTGCAATATTTTTCTTCTCGATGCTTCTGTATTAAAATAATGATGTTCTTAATAATAGTTTTATATTTCTTTGGTGCTGATTTTTCTATTTCTTGTTCAATATTCTCTGCACTGGTTTTTTGCTTTATAAATCCGAGGGCCTCCTCAGAATCTTCATTTGGAATAATACTTTTCAGATCTTCATTAGAATTTTCCAATTCCTTCTGTGGTTCTTGCATGCCTTCATTGATTTTTTGGGAAAGGGAAAGTTTACATATTTTCGAAGAATTTGTAAGTATAAAGTAACCTTTTCAGAAACATTCATGTTTTTGTTTCGAAGAATAGATTGCATTTACTCATCTAATTCTGATAGTTGTTCTGAAACGAAATTTTAAAGTCTTTATTCTGGCAGTAAATCGAGTTTCTTACTGTGTTCCATGAGAATGAGTGATGATATTACTGAAACAGCAGCAGGAATCAGAAAACTTAAAAATCGTTCTCCTTGTTGTATTAGAACTTTCCTCTTTTTGTACAAAGGGACAGATTTATCTCCTAACTTACGTATAACATGATTAAAAGGAGCTAACCTTCTTTTATGATGCTTTGCTAATGGGACATTGCATTTTTAAGTATTTAAAGCACATTCGCATACTGCCTTTATTAGAGAATTAGGACATTTTTGTAATATTTTTCTCTTGGTTTTGCTTTTTGCCAAGAGCTTTAAATACGCTACGTGTTGTTTTACCGACATATTTAATGCAAATGTTTTATGTTAGATTATTTCAAACATTAAATACTATATTCGATAGTAAAATAAAATTTTATCTGACTAAAAAGTATAAATTAATTTTTCGTTTGTAATTTTAAAACAATTATTATTGAATAATATATACTATGTTTTTATCCCTAGGAAATATACTCGTACGTATGCGCAGTTTCACATTCGTTTCATGCTTCAGGTCCATAAATAAATAACCATATGGCACTTTTGTAGCATCGTCATAACTATCTAAAAGAAATTTCGACTGAGATGGATACATTTGTCTTGCTAGACAAGATATATGTTGCTTGTCTCTAACATTTTTAAAACAACATAGGTAAGAAGTATTTAAAGAAATATTCCTAATTGGTTTTCCCTTGCAAAAATTATTTTGTAGAATAATTATTACGGAAATGCCTCTATTGTGGTTTCCTTTCGTGAACAAGTTTGAAAGTTTTTTTGTCACCTCCTACTTCATTCATTAAGTCATCTATTATTATGAGAGCACTGGTAATGTTTTCTACATCAGAAGGTATGCCTTCATGAAATTCTATGTCAGACATTTTCTCAAACAGTTTTTGATAAATTCCATAACACCAAATAATTTTGGGAGGAAAAGGTTTCATTAATTTTGTTTCTAATATTCTTCTAACAAAGAAAGTTTTACCAGAATTAGAAGGTCTGCGATCATCAGAGAAAATGGATGTTTAAGGTTTGGAAACTCCATTGTAAATGAGAATACTCAAGTAACAAACATTAATTTATAGTTTTTAAACTTATCTCAATAAATTTTAACTACTAAATATATATATATATATATATATATATATATATATATATATATATATATATATATATATATAATGGAATGCATTTATCTTAATTTCTAACATACAAATAAATAATGCAACTTTCCTTTTATAGAACAATATGGTAACGGAAAACTTAATTTAATCTTATATTTAAAATTTAAAAAAAAACATTATACAAGAGTTATTGAAATAAACAAAAATACAATGTGCAAACAGAAAACTCAATTTAATCTTACATTTTTCAAAATGCATTATATGAAAAGCATTGAAATAGCAATATCATTCAATATAAGTAATAAATACGGTTGACAATGCATAAAAAGAAAAGGAAAAATTTACATTCACAAACATAAAAGAATAAGATATATACAGAAATCAATATCTATACGAAACTATATAATTAAATTCTCATTTATGTAAAATATTAGCTTTCATTTATATGACAGTTACCGAAAGCTAAAGTTGTAACAAATTTTAATATTTATTATTTATTTATTGTAATGATTTAACCATTCATCCCAGCGTGTTAAAAATTGTAATTCTTTATTTCTCTCGTGCTTTATATTAATCCTTTTATTAATGCTTTATATTAATGCTCGTGCTTTTATTTATAAAAGATAACTGTAATTTAACTATCGAAAGTTCCAGAACTTTCGATGGCAATATATAAGGAGATGGAATATTCAGTTTGAAAAATAATGTCTTGAGTTGTATGTGGCAAGAGTTGTTAACATTTTTATTTTCGAGTTAAAAAGTTGTAATACCATCTTCAAGAATATATATTTTATCATCGAAGGGGCAAAGTGATTTTTTTTTACTTTTTACAGAATGTATTTGATGTATAGAACTGTTAATGGATTTAAACTCTTCACGACTTTTATACTTATTTATGAGGCATATTTAAGGTCTTCATGAGAAATTTTACTTTTTAAAATAGATCTATGTCCCCCTTGTTGCTGTATTTTTTCTAAAGTTAATATTTTTATGCTATACATTTTTACATTAAGACCTAAGAATTCAGTTGCTACCATCCCATTTAACTCATCTTTCATTTTTCAAAGAACTTTATTATTTAAGGGATTATAAAGAAAATGATTTGGAGGATAGCTAGCTGTTCAAATTCAATGGAATTATGAAACATATATTTTTATATATCTGAAGTTGGAATAATATAACACAGAGAATCTGTATCTCTCAATAATAATTTGGCACGATTTGCATACATTTTTTCATATAATTATAATGAAAATTGTACATTAAAATTTTAGAAATGTCTAGAATATAAAAACCAACATAAATGGATCTGTTCAATAAAAGAGAAGTAAGTTTTCTTTGAATATATACAAGGTCGTTATTAATTATTTTATAAGCATGAAATGCTGGAGGTGCTATTAATTTCTTAGCTCTTTCTTACTATTCACTAAATCAATCTTAACTTTTTAGGTAAATTTTCCATTGTTTTACCAAACACGGCATTGCTTAAAATTTTAAAGAGATCTTTTTCAAAATTTTTGTTTGCTCGTTTTCGATGTTCAGTACTAAAATCAATATAATTTTTAACCAAGGACTTTGTTTGAATTTTAGAATGTTATGTATTTTTTAACCTTTAAGCCTAATTGTACATATAACTCCAAATTTCTGTAATGAAGAACATATTTAGTTTTTTTTGTTAAGTTAGGAACCAATTTTTCTACATATTTCTATTTTAAAATACTGAATTATTTAGCAATATTTTTAGTATAAGGGGAACATTCAGAGACACTTACTTCAATGTTTCCTGGAGCTAATGGATAGCAGTTATGCAAGTCGTGCAATTCATCTGGATATTCTAAGTCAACTTCAAATAAATAACCTATATCCGAATCGTCTGGTACATTTATAAAATTAACGTCTTCATCAGTCCAGGAGAAGTCGTGTGTGAGCAAATTTTGCGACAATGCTCAACAATATAGATTGTTTGCATCTAAATGTATAATGTAACTACTAGGTAAGCTTGAGTCATACGTTGATAAATACGCATTGCTGCCTTAGCGTAACGATGATCAATCATCGCAACACCTCCGCGAATTCCTTTTTCGATGAATAAATGCATGTCTACATCAGTTAAAAGCTCCAATCGTACTTTTGACATTTTATTAGACATACTTGCCATACCAAACCAGGAATGGTATATGTATGACATGGATCAACTTTGTAGTAATTCTGGCATAGAGTTCTAAAGCTTTCAAATATGTCTGAAAGTAATAATACGTCTACAGTTACATACAAATCATGATAATCTCCCAATGTATGCATTTGAAATTTATTCCATATATTGTGACCATATTCGTAGTCATCTCTGGATACATTTTCATTTGTGAAACTGTTGAAAAAAGCTGATTGTGGAGGGAGCTGCGACTCACGAAATTTAGAAAGGAATCAAAATATTCATACGGATAGCAAACTTTTCTAGTTATAAATTGTGCATTACTTGCGAAATATTTATTGCAAAGTTGAAATTGGCAAGGCTGTAAGTTTTGGGTAAGTTCCTCTAGAGAAGTGTTTAAAAATTGAAAAGAGTCAACAAAACATAATGAGCTCAGAGTAAAAGAAATAAACTTTTTACTATTTTCAGGAATACATTGAATTCTCTTTTCTTTGAATTTGCCTATTCCTTGAATTAAAAAGTGTCCGTAATAATTTAGTAAATTATGAATTACGACAGGAATGTAATTTGCTAATTTAAAATTCAAATTGCAACTATTGTGTGCTGCTCCTCTGTAAGCTCCAGTTAGATGATCGTGGTCCCTTAGAGCATCTCCATTGACATGAATTTCACAGATGCTGCATAGTGTGGGAGATTTAATATTTTCTTCATCCGTCATAGAAAAGGTCATAGACTTGACAAAACGCAAGGAATTATGAATTGATTTTTCTTCATCAAAAAGCTTTGTAAGAAATTGATCTATGGCATTTTTTCCTCTAAAAACTGTAGGAGGTTTGATCATCGTTCCATCTGGTCCTACAATAACATATGCAAAACCACATGGAACATGCTTCGCTATGGATTCAGTTAGTGAAATTTTAGGGTATTGTTCACAAGAACTTATCTTTCCTAGGATAGATTCCAGGTCGGCATATATCACATATGGCACGGGTAGTTTGAATTTATGATTGCTAAATTCTCCTTCCATTTTTTCTCTTGTGTCGACATTTTTATTTTTTGTACATTATGATTCTGACAGTCTTCTCTCTCTTGATGTTGATTCATTAATTCTTCATTTTTAAATCGAAGAAGGCAATAATCGCAACAAAAAAAACTTTATGTTCATGACTTGTTAAATGATTTAGTAAGCTACTCATATTAGTTATTAGAGTATAATGTTTCTTGCTTCCTTGAGATATTAATAATAAAAGTTTATATGTTTGTTTCTTTTTGTTGACGTAGTAATTCTTAGAGGAAATATTTCTCCTTCAAAGCCAAACACATTTATTGATATATTATTATTTCGTTCAAATTTATCTATTTGCGATATAGGTGTAAGAAAATCAATACACTTACAATTAATTTCTTTTTCAAAAGAAACGGAATTATTAATTCGTTCGGCATGAATAATCACTGGATGAAGAGCAACTAAAATGCACCATAAAAAAACATTTTTCATCGCTGTTTTTTATATTTATTACAGCTTTTTTCTTCGCTATAATTTTTGGTAAGGGTATGTATGAAGAGGCTGCTAGTGGTTGATAGGCACATGCTTTTACTTCCAAATGTAGAATTTCATCTAAAATCCACACACACACACACATCCGCTTCCTCTTCCCTCAAATTCCTCAAATGATGATAATATTTTTCAAAAAGCTTCTGTTACTTTTTTCTGGTGATTCATTTAGAAGACTTATTTCACAAATTGATCAAAAATGTGATTCACTTTTTTCTTCTTCGGTTTCTGCAGTTTTTCTAACAAAACGAACCTTGGCGCAAACGTACCACTTGATACCTTTCTTTTCCTTGGGTTTATTTTCAACTATTCTTATGACTTCTTCTTTAGAATTCTGGAGGAAGCCATTTAAATTCTTTATAAAGTTCAAATTGGTTAAAATGGTATTTGTTTGAAACGTATTCAAGCAAGTACAACTTTTGGTGTTGTCTCTTTTGTCTTCAGCAGCAAGAGCTTGATATACCAATGATCCAGGTTGAGGAGAAGAATTAAGTCTTTTTCGTTTGTTTTCTAAGATCTTCGCTCTAGATACTTCATGCAACTTTAGATGACGTTTCAGCCTATCGGATTTAGAAGATTTTATTGCAATTGTTGCATCTGTTTTCATCATTTTAATGCACATTCTTTTTGTGTCTTTTAAAGTTCTTCTTACGTTTAAAAAACTTATTACAATCAGAACAAAAAAATATTTTATCCTCAGCGACATCATCTTTGAACGGAGATTTTAATTGAGATGATATTAAATCTCCAAAGTCACTTGTTGCAAAAATTTGGGTATTAGAGGAAAATCAGAATTTTCGAAAAATTGTTCAACAGACTGCATTTTAAGACATCAGCTAGTAAAGAAACGAGAAATGGAAAAATCTGTATTATATAGTACAATGCAATAAACGTGGACTAATAGAATATCGACCGTTATTTATAATTGAGTATTCAGGTAGGGGAAGTAATTCTCATATACTAATAAGATTCCAAGAAGAATGTTGTTTGCGACTTTATGTCTCCGAGAAGGAATGATAACAAAGATAGTATAACACGCTGTGACGTCTTCCATTCACACTAAGTATTATGGTTTCAACCAGATGTTAAGTGACAAGTGCACGTGGCCATGGGGTCATTGTTTATTGTTTGACCTCGGGCAAGCGTCGCCATCCAGACTGCCCGGCATAATGGTGAAAAAAGAACCTTCATCCATTGACAATAGGCGAAGCCTGTATGAGAAGAACACGGTCACCTTGACCGGTGTCCCATGATATCAATATTCATGTACCAACTTGATCAAAGGTCATTTACACGTTCCCTTTCCTCTAAGATGAAATATATTACCACTTCTGGATAATTCTATCATATTCTTCACAAGTAAAAACATGTATTATATATATATATATATATATATATATTATATATATATATATATATATATATATATATATATATATATATATATATATATATATATATATATATATATATATATATATATATATATATATATATATAATATATATTATAAATGTGAATGCTTGTGAAAATCTTTGTGGGTCTTTCACGCAAAAACAACTTAATGGATTTTAATGAAACTTTACAGAATATAGCTTATACATCAGAATATCACATAGGCTATAATTTTATACCATAGGCTACAATTTATAAAAATTTGTAAAAAAGTGTCCAAAATATAACGCTATTTGTCAAGTAAGAAGGAAAAAATTCTGCCATCTACAAGCAAAAATGCTGCAAAAAAGCCCACGTCAGCATATATCTATCTTTTGTTTGTGAAAAACTCTTTTTGTTTTGGCTACGCAAGGGAATCACTTCTAATTAATTCCTGTGATCAGAATAATCCCTATTTTTTTATTTCAGAATAAAACTAAGTTTTGAAGGGAGAGGTTGTTATAAATCACTCTTTATTTTAATGTTTTTTTTATGATTTTATTATGCACATTTGGCAGTAAGAAGTTGATTTATTTTCAAAATAACTACTTTTATCGCTTCTGGTACTTAAAGTAAATAAACTTTCTCTTTCACACTACATGATTTGGATAAACTTTCATAATTTTTTTGTGGTTAGTAGTTAATTATAACGCTGTAATTTTAATTGAATATGCAGATATTGCATTTTTAAGTATAAAACTAATTATAACTACTGCTCTGTATTTTTTGCAGTGAGTGAATATTAACGTCGCACTGTTCAGCTACACGAGAGCTTTTGAAGACGGATCATGTAATTTTGAACAATGGTCAAGTGACGGGAACGACACTTGAGCTGGCACCCCCTTCTCCTAACTACCACACCACACCAACTTAGCAGGAATATTCTACCAATACTTAGCTTTAGTATTCTTTGAAATCCACTCTTCCAAGATATATGGCAGCACGGGTTCTATGATAAGTATTTTAGTGGGGAAGGCGAAAAGTTTTGTAGCAGATATTGCGTTTTCAGCGGAATGCAAAGATTATTATTTTTGTTGCAAAAAAATAGTTAATGTCAAAATTTCAGTGTCTGATAATGAAGACCTTGGAAAATGATTTGACTACTTATTTTAAGTGAACGGTGTACATAATTAATTTTACAATGGAATATCTTTAATTAATTTATTAGCTCTAATGGATTAAATTTTCCAAAGTGGAGTATTTTGTTTATGTATATCCCTTAATTTGTACATGTAGTAATCCAAAAAAAATTGTATGAAAAAAAACCGCAGTAAATCATAATGCGGTTGGATAAAGTATTAAAGTGCATTTCTCCCCTACACGGCGGGTCTTACAAAGCTCTAATAAAGCTCGAGCTAGGAAAGGTAGGTAGCCATTTGCCAACTTGAATCTATCGTTAACATTTCGCTATGTTTTTCATTGAATTGCCATTATAATTTAAGAAACGGCGTCGCTTGCGAATATTACAATTTTAAAATAAAATAAATACAACAGAAAGTAATATTAATGTATTACACTTTCAGATATAAATTATTTACACTACTTTAAGCGTTCATTACGCAAAACTTTTAAGAATGTGTTACTTTTGCTGAGCAGAGATCAGCTTAGGGAGGTATTTTGAAAAATCGACCCTCAAGAGTGTTACGATCAATTATAAATTTAAAAAATCCTTTTTATCGGCTATTAGATCTACATAGTTAAAATTTAACAAAGGTGTGTTTTTTTTTTCTTTTTTTTTGTTTAGCTGAGATATGCAAAAACCTTTTTTTTTTGTTTAATTTTCAATTCACATAAAATTAACTCATTAAAAACTTCTTTTCCCTTCAATCTGTGTTGTTTAATTTTTCAGTTCACCCGTGCGAAGAACGGGTATACCAGCTGGTACATGTATATATATATCTTCGAAATTATTACATGACGTATAAAATGAAGAATTTCATAGCTTTAAATAGTATAGAATGATATTAAGTTTTTAGCTATAGGAATCTTTCAACTCAACTTTATACTAAGTATTTTCACTTAAAGTTTGATAATATGTGAGTAAACTAAATTTATGGTAACAGGTTTTCGTAGGTGAGTTGTTAGGATCTAACATTCTAACCTTCTAACATTCATCAACGAAGACTTTTGGGGTTCGAAACTCAAGTTAAAAATAAGTCTAATTTTACACATACAAATTAAAATCAATCATAGATGGCACCACTAATAAATATACTTATTTTTTTAAAAAAAAATTAGTTTTGAAGTAACGAAAAACATTTATTGAATCGAAAATGGCTCTGACTAACATTAAGTTCCCTTTTTCCAAAAAAAATTTGTCTCCGTTCATCAAGACTAAAATTTGCATCGAATCCTACGATCAAGTTGAACAGTATATTCAATTTAACTAATTAATTCATTTCATTAAGTAAAAATACGAATCGCCTATCATTAAAAACATATTCGTGTTCTCAAACCAATTATACTGATAGAGAAGACCCCTTACTAATACGAGAAAGGATTGGAATGATTCATCTTCTCATAAAAAAATATTTATTTTTGTCATTATTGTTTGTACTAAAGTAAAATAGAAAATATTATTGAAATCTTATTTTAAAAATTATATATATATATATATATATATATATATATATATATATATATATATATATATATATATATATATATATATATATATATATATAAATATATATATATATATATATATATATATATATATATATATATATATATATATATATATATATATATATAAATATATATATATATATATATATATATATATATATATATATATATATATATATATATATATATATATATATATATATATATATATTATATTAATTGAAAAATAAATAGTCGATTCAATGAATTCCCAACATTCCAAATTTTCATAACGCATGAGCAGAATGTTTTTCAGATAAGAAGGCCCATTGTTACCCGTTCCTTATCTCTTCTGCCCCCAGGGGTCAGCCGCGCTCCACGCTCCACTTGTTTTAGAACCGGTCCCATGTTAAGTCTATGGAGGCTCCACGCTCCACTTGCCCCATAACCGGCATTTTATATCTACTACTGTATATATAAACAGAAGGAAAAAAAAACATCCTCAAATACTCAGAGAGGTGGGTAGGTATTAGATAATTTTTATATGTTTCAGTGAAAATTATCTTATTTTTATATGTTTCAGAGAAAACTATCTCTTCTCGGGATCTTCTGAGCTTTTTGACCTGTGGACTTGAAATTTGACTGGCAAGTTTCTTTTCTTGAGTAGAAAGGCATGTAAAATTTGCTTTGCAGAATTCGTCTTCAATGAAGGGAGTTAGAGGGGCTTAAAGGGAAAAATTTTCTTTTTCTTATCATATCATATTTAGGAAAAATGTAACTTGCTCATCATGATATTTCTGAATCTATTAAACCTACGGATTTAAAATCTGACTGGTACGTTTATTTTGATAAATATAGATCCGATGAAACCAAGTATTGTAAAAATCGATTCCCTGCGGGGTTAGGGTGAATAAAATGTAATTTATCTGTCAATTTGTGTAGGTGAAAAGTGACTCACTCATTTAACTGATAGATCCCCGGAACTATTAGACCTAAAGCCTTGAAACTTGGGAGTAAATATCTTTTTTAATTTGAGATCAGATAAGAGTGGATTTTGAAGAAATCCTCTGAAATAATGGCATAAATGATAATATTTATATATCTCTAATCAAAGAACTGTATATGTATATTGAAAAATCTTGCGTATAATGCGCACTTTTATCACAAAAAA
The DNA here is from genome assembly GCA_019973935.1 of Trichonephila clavipes. Lineage (NCBI taxonomy): Eukaryota > Metazoa > Arthropoda > Arachnida > Araneae > Nephilidae > Trichonephila > Trichonephila clavipes. The sequence continues at coordinate 475,488 of BMAU01019830.1, forward strand.
TAAGACAGAAGTTTACGGATGCGCGTTATACGCTGGGTATAAAAATGATAGCTTTAAGAATGAAAAAAATATGAGCATGAAAAAATTAGGCTTTTGCATGTGTCCAGAAATACTGTTTAATTAAAAAAAATGACATTCTTTATGAATTTAAAGAGCTGTAATTCTGGAAATACACTTTTTTTTTTTTTTCAAAATCTTAAGATAATACAGCGAGAATAAATTATTCCAAAATGTAAGGGCATGACACACTTACGTTTCAGAGTTTTCTTCTTAAAACGGGAGGGGGGCGTTATACGGCTAATGTACCTTAAAATGAAAAAAACAGCAAGGAAAAATAGGTTCTCGTCCGGTCGTATAAAGAAATGGAATAGGTCAGGCGTATATGTACGCTGCACGCCGGATTTTACAATAGATTAAATAACAGATGAAACTGGGAATTACTTTGTAATTTAGCACTATATATATATATATATATATATATATATATATATATGAATCAATTCGACCTCGCTATTTTATTTGTTAATCTTTTTTGAAGTCATATCCTCCTTAGGGACGTTTTGCTGGATAGTGAACTTGAATGACTATCAGTAAAAAGATAGAACTTTATGTTTTTTTATGATTTATTTTTTGTATTTTAAGAGTATGTATATAAATTTTTAGCTAAAAATATCCAATATAGCGTGAGTTACAGCGCTATGAACTAAACCGCCTCGAAAAAAATGTACGTTCACTTTCTCCACGATTCTGGCTGATTGGCTTATCTGAAATAAAAAAAAATAACGGCATTTTAATCTATAAGCTTAAATACATCAAATGAGCTACACTCAATTGAAAATATCAAAAATTGCATTTTTGGTAGACTTCTGAAGAAAAATATTCTAATTTCATGTTTTTTTGTTACGTTTTTGTTTCAAAAAATGGAAATATTTTGAATTTTTGAATGATCATAGTTCATTTGGTGCGTATATATGTGCTTAGTGTACCTTATAAATTTGAAGTTTTTCGGTCAAACCGTTCTTGTGATATGATGGAAGAAAGTTTCAAAAACAAAGCTGTGAGAAAACGTGCTTAAAGTTTCAAGTCTGATTAAAACAATGAAATTTTTAATTTAGCACTACAAACAGCTGCTGCTTTATAACGACTTCGAATTTTGACAAAAAACCTTCGATGGCAAATTTGTGAATAATTATGAAATAGTTATTTCTTAAAATATTTTTCAATCTTGGGTTTGTGACATTTCAGATGGGTCAAGAAGTATATCAATGAAGTTAAAATTACAACATGCACAACGTTTTTTGATTTATGCAGTGTTCCTTAACAACTTTATATCTTTTTTTCAAAAACCAGAGGAGATACATGTTATTTATTTCATAACAATGACTCTTTAACCCTATTTGTGTGTGTTCTTTAAAACAATTAAATTCATCTGAAAATCTATTTTTGAAAAAGTAGTTTTTAAAATTAGTCGAAAGTTTCAAGGAAAACAACTTTTCAAATAAGGCACCAGTTTTTTAAAAAGGTGTTTGACTTCAATATATTTATATGAATATATTTTTTGTTCAATAAAACAATGAATATATAGATTGAATTTAAAAAAAGTTCTTCGCAATAATTTTACTTGGTGAAAATAAATTTGTATCTTTCCAGCACATATTGCTTATAAATTAATATTTTATGAGCTATTTCTTAATTCTATCTGCGGCTCTACTGTAAATAACCACATCAAACAAAATCCAATTATTCCCATGCAACCCCCAAATCTCTCTCTCTCTCTCTCTCATTGCCGAAAACTCTCTTTTCATCCCGACACTATCTCGCGAAGAGCTTAAAGTAGAGCCTATCCACTCACCCATAGCCGAGTTAGAAGGGTTTTATGACTTCTTCTGTCAAACCTCATAAATAATTGAGCACCATCGTTCAAAAACGAATCTAGGTGCTTTCAATTCTCACTCCAATGTTTCCTCATCCCCTTTCGATTTCCTCCTGCCGATTAAGTGACATCCCTCTCCCCCTCTGCAAACCACCTGCTGCTGACGCATCGATTTGTTGTTCAATGAATTGCCGCTCTTTTTCCGCTACCCTCCTAACTCACTTCATTGAAGAAGATGAAGCAGCTAACATTAGTTGGCTCTTGATTTCAGTTTAGTGAAGGAAGATAATTTTTTGATTTAAAGGAAGGTGTGCAATGTGTGTGTGTATGTGTGTGTTTTGGGACTGCTCTCTCTGTTGTTTTTAGTAAGTTATGGTGCTAACTTCACACAATTAATTACTGACTAAAACACGACGATCTCTTACTTCTCTCGTTATTCATTTTGCATGGGTAAAATGTATTACTTCTTTTACGTTCTAGAATGACATGTGCGTTTAGTTATTTTTCTGTTATTCAAAAATATTTCCATTCGTTTTTTTTTTAAATTCATTTCAGTAGGATTGTTTGTCAGAGGAATATCTTACTTTTAATTTGTTAAGTACTTTTAAATAATATGTTCAATTTGTTTAGCAATATAATTGTTTGATTTTATATTATAAATTTTCAATTTTGAATGGATATTTCATTGAACCATATTGTAATGATTGGTTACTGTTGTTGGTGTATTTTTGAGTATTTGGTACCTTTGAAAGTGAGAGCGAGAGAGAAAAAAAGGATTGTCTATTTGTCTTATGTTAGAGGCAAACGCTGCACGGACTTGTATTATGAGTTCTGGTCTTTTAACATGACGTATCGTGCTCAGATGTCTTGAAAACAATGCTATAGAATTATATTACATAAATATTTAAAAATATCACTTGCTTTGCATGTTTGAAGTGTAACAAATAAAAATCACACATTCAAATATACAGTGGTGGAACAAATCGTGGATATTTTTTTTTAAAATTGTTATGTTTTTTTCAAGTTTGTATCCTGATAGAAAAGTTCACGTTGCACAAAGTGCAAAGTATTTTATACTAACTTTAAAGAGAGTTTAATACTAAATTAAATACAAGAAACGAAATTCAAAAATCTGCAACATCATGGATACATCCGTCACACTTTTGTTAGATGACATGTGGACGTCCGAAATCTAGGTGTCTACTTCTGGTTTCACCTCTGTTTATTCACTTTGCATAAATAGTAAAATCCGCAGAACACGGACAACTTACCAGTCATGCTGCTTCGGATATATTCGTTTCGAGTCTTCGGGCCATTACAATCTGCAATCCTTCAAATTTGCTTAGACCAGTCATCTTTTCCTTCACTCGCAAATAAGTGCAATAATAATAGCTTGCCTTTTCCTACAGCAGTTAAATACCATTATATTTTAAACACATGACTTCCACGTCATTCAGCCAAGCTCCTTGGAAAATGTGGAGGTGTACATAATATTTTGGCTCGACCGTGTTTATAGGAAATTTAGCTATTAATCGCACTCTTTGCTGGGTATTTAATAGTGTTCTATGAATACATCCAGTTTATATGTAAAGTGGTGGCCAAAATTGTGAACACTTTTTAAAATTGTTATGTTTTTTTAACTTTGCATGCTTTTAGAAAACGTTAAGTTGCACAAAATGTTAAGTATGTTATATAATTTTGAAGATAATTTAAAACTAAAGCCAACACTAAGAACAAAATTCAAATATTTGCAACGAATAAAAAGTTATGCCGCAATAATTGTCGATTTGCATTAGATACTGATGATAACAGATAACGTAACTAAGTCCTCAAAACTTAGTGAGGTTGCCCTTATTCTTCATTACAGCTTCACATTGATGTTTCATTGAGCTAAAAATAGTTCTAAACTCTTCCTTCGTTATTACATGATGCCCGGAAACAGTTATAACCTTAATTAGTTCATTCTTATTTCATGGGTACCTCATTCGGACAAGAGGTTTCAAATGGTGCCATAACTTTTTCATAGCATTGAGGTCACAATACTGTTTCCTGGCCAGGAAAACAATAATGTTTAGTCAAAAAGCAATGACATCAAATAAAAGAGTAAGCTGGACACATGCGTGACGAGAAAGTGGTATTTGCTTTGTTAAAATTACATAACAGGTGGTTAGTTCAGTAACTATATCTGGAGACTGAAAGCTTTGTTTAAGATGTGAGGAGACAAATTTAATAAAAAAACGCAGAAAAAGCCCCCCAAAAAAAGGTGCACTCCATCTTTTGATGACAGAAGAACAAAAATACTATGTTTCTGAGGCACAAAAATTTCAAGGACATCCATCAGAAGTAATCTGAGTCATGCAGGTATTTCTGCCAGTTTAAAAACAATCATGAGTAGAGTAGCAAATGTAAGACTAAAAGGTAGAATTCTACGAAAAAAGCAGTATCTCAATTTGCAGTAGCGCTAAAAGAGACAGCCGTTGGCAATGGAACACATTATTTGGACAAATGATATGATTATTTTGGTCACAAAATAAACTAAAAGACTGAGGGAATAACTGAGGGACGAAACTAAAATATTGTTATTCGGTGGTGATAGCCTACAATATGTATGACGTACCATAGCTGAAATACCTACTGCATTGTTAATATTTTATTTTTTACGGGTTTTTTAATCGTTAGTACAATGTCTTGCAAAACTAAATGCACAGTTTTACATTTGTGAGAAAAAACCTACAATAAAGGAGATGGAACAACTTGTTGATATATATAAACAGCTACGATGTAATAAAATCTAAATTGAAGCAAGAACTGCTCCTTTAGTTTATGTTACAAATTCATATAAACTACACAATCTTTCTCACACAGTTATGAGCAATTTGATGTCAATCGAGAAGTGGATGGAAAATACAAATATGCACATTAATGTATGGAATGTATATGGACAGTGTCATAGGACAAATTTTGTTGAAGGGTGGAATTCCAAATTAAATGTAATCACTGACAGAAACCAGTATATTAGTTAAAATACTAAAAGAAAAAACACAAAAAAGTCTTTTAATATAAAATCAGTGAATTAGGTGACCCCTGAAATATAAAGGAAAAAAGCATATGCAAAACGCGATGAAAGAATTGAAAACATCGTAAAAGAATTCGAAACATCGAACAATTTAGAAAAATGTCTAAAATCTTTAAGTTTTGTACCAGGTGAGACTAAATCCAATGGTAAATGACATTTATGCCTTTGTAATATAAGTAAGTTAGTATTTATTTGCTTGTACTTTTTCTTTTATTTACTTGTATGTTTTGTATACTTTATATTTCACTTACATTAATGAATCTAATTAATTTTATGGTAACTGTACCGTTTCTAATATTTATTTGACTCTAAAATACAAATCCCTGAGATTTGACCACATACTCTTTATTATACTATTACTTACTATTAATTTTTAAATATTTCTCTGAATGTTTTTATTTTTAATACATTTCGTTATGTTTAAAATGCATTCACACTATAATATCTTAACAATTCAGTGTAAATAATTAAATTTGATTGAAAAAAATGTATTTATCCTTGAAATTCGACAATCGAGGGTAAAAACCGAAAACTTCGGTTAAAAAAAAGATTGTGTGTGTGCTTATGACCACTCGCGTTAGAAGTGATAACTTCAAATTTTGTAATGTTATTTCAGGGGTTAGTTAAGTGAATAAAAAACCAGGATATGTTAGTAATGCCCTATAAAATTATTTATTCATATGTCTGTACTCATTAAGTAATATTGTTGTGCGAAATATGCAATCATATTTGGGAATTAATTGTATTCTGAGAAGAAAACAATAGGTTTATGGTAGCTGAAATAGGTTATAAATCATTTAGATTCAAAATTTTATTTAAATATCTATAAAAAAACTCCGTCAAGCGTTGTTCCGTATTTCCTCGTGCATCATTTGGATCATTTGACATAATTAAATTCAATTTTGATTTTAAAAAATCAACTAAAGGTTTTGATTTGTCTTTTTTCAATGCATTCCCGAAAATAGTGAAATGTTTTTTTTTTGTTTTTTTTTAACTCTGAGGTTATTACGTTTCATTGACTCTTTTCAATTTTTAAATACCTCACTAGAGAAACTTGCCCAAATTTAATGCCTTGTCAACTTCATCTTTGGGATATGTATTTTGCAAGTAATGCACAAATTATAACTATAAAAGGATGCTTTCCATATGAATATTTTGATTCATTTTCTAAATTTTATGAAACGCAGCTTCCTCCTCAATCAGCTATTCTCAACAGTCTAACAAATAACAATGTATTCAGAGAAGACTACGAATATTCTCACCATATATGGAATATGTTTCAAATGCGAACATTGGGAGATTATCATGATTTGTGTGTAACCAAAGACGTATTATTCTCAGACATATTTGAAAACTTTAGAACTCTATGCCAGAATTACGACAAAATTGATCCATGTCATACATATACCATTCCTGGTTTGTTATGGCAAGCATGTCTTATAAAATGTCAAAAGTACTATTGGAGCTTTTAACTGATGTAGACATGTATTTATTCATCGAAAAAGGAATTCGCGGAGGTGTTGCGATGATTGGTCATCGCTACGCTAAGGCTAACAATAAATATTTATCAACCTAAGATTCAAGCTTACCTAGTAGTTACATTATATATTTAGATGCAAACAATCTATATGGTTGAGCATTGTCGCAAAATTTGCCTACACACAACTTTTCCTGAGCTGATGAATACGTTAACATCAAAGATGTACCAGACGATTCGGATATAGGTTATATATTTTAAGTTGACTTAGAATATCCAGATGAATTGCACGACTTGCATAACTGCTGTCCATTAGCACCAGAAAATGTTGAAGTAAGTGTCTCTGAATGTTCCCCCTATACTAAAAATATTGCTAAAGAATTCAGTATTTTAGAATCGAAATCTGTGGAAAAATTGGTTCCGAACTGAAGAAATAAAACTAAATATGTTCATTATTATAGAAATTTGAAGTTATATGTACAATAATGTTTAAGAGGACTTGGTATCCTAAAAATCACAAACCTATTGCTTTTTTTATTTTCATTTAATCTTATTCTTTGCATTATTATCTTTCAATTGATATATCACTTGTGCGTGTCGGAAAGTTAGAAGTTGAGTAAAACTTCATTTGAAAACAAATTAGGCAATTCAGCCACACACCCTTTTTAGATATAAAAGCTAAAAAATGCGTTATGATAAAAAAAATCTATTTTATAAATAGAAATAATAACTAAAAAAAAGAATGTGTAGTACTAAAAGCAGAATATTTCCGAGCCAATATAATAATGTAATTTTTCTTCCTTGTGAAATGTGTGCATGTAAAATTTTTAAATTAAGGCATTTTGTATTAATAATTTTATAATTTCAGTTCTTCTTCCTGATATATTTTTCATACAAATGTAATACTTTAATATTTTAAGACGAAAAATAGCTAAAAATTATGCCGTGACAGAAAAAAAAAATTTTTTAACGTTTTTCTTGAATTTTCTTGTGCAATTAATACTCTCTAAAAGTTGATCATTTATAAAAATGTGTGGGCTGAAAAAATATGAAAATGCAATTATTTAAAAGAAAAATGTATAACTAATATTTTAAAGTGGTATTTTAAGTTTAATTAAGCTTATAATAATTATTTTTTTAGAATTATAAACTTTAAACTGGTTTTTCTCAGTTTGTGTTTTTTGAAACCTTAGTGCATTGAAAATTATTTACCAATCACTTCAATTTTTTTCCTGCGTGTTAAAAATAAAGCATGTAATAAAATTAGGGATCCTTTTTGCTATAAACTGAATACTTTTAAAAAAATTAATAAAATGTAAGACATGTTGGCTTTTTCGTTGATTTTTAGCCTGTATATCAACATTTTATTTTTTTTTCTCGAAAACGAATGAAGTTATTCTAAAATCGATCCCTAAAGTTGTTAAGAACATCCATAAAAATATTATAAAAAAAATTTCAGGTCAAAAAATTATTTTTTACAAAAGGATTAGGATTTTAAAATTTTCCCAATTTTCTTCAAAAAATTTAAATTTTTAAAATTGTGTGAATAATATATGAAAATTTTCCTCTGGTAACATTTTATTGAATAGAAACATTGTACAAAATGCTAAAATATAGTTTTTAAATACGTAAATAAAGAAGTTTGCTCAAAGGGTACCAAGTCTACTTAAAGGTTAAAAAAATATATGTATCAACTTCTAAAATTCAAACAAAGTCCTCGGTTAAAAACTATATTGATTTTTATAATGAAAATCGAAAACGAACAAACAACAATTTTGAAAAATATCTCTTTAAAACTTTTTAAACAATGCCGTGTTTGGTAAAACAGTGGAAAATTTACGCAATAGCGTTAAGATTGATTTAGTGGATACAAAGAAAAGAGCTAAGAAATTGATAGCATATCTCCAGCATTTCATGCTTATAAAATATATTAATAACTACCTTGTATTTATTCAAAGGAAACTTACTTCTTTTTTATTGAAAAGACACACATATTTGTTGGGTTTTCAATTTTAGACATTTCCAATATTTTAATATACAATTTTCATTATAATTAAATGAAAAGTATGTATTCAAATCGAGCCAAATTATTACTTACGGATACTCCGTGTTATATTATTTCAACTTCAGATGTATATATAAAAATATGTCTCATAGTCCCATTGAATTTGACAAAGCTAGCTATCCTCCAAATCATTTTCTTTATAATCCCTTCATTAAAAATGTTCCAAGGAAAATGACAGATGAGTTAAATGGGATGGTAGCAACTGAGTTCGTAGGTCTCAATGCAAAAATGTGTACATCATAAAAGCATTAACTTTAGAAAAAAAATACAGCAAAAGGGGTACATAGATTTATTTTTAAAAAGTAAAATTTCTCATGAATACTATAAAAATTGCCTCATAAATAAGTATAGAAGTCGTGAACAGTTTAAACCCATTAACAGCTCTATACATCAAATACATTCTGTAAAAGTAAAAAAAAATTCTCTTTGCCCTTCGATAAGATGTATTCTTGAATATGGTATTACAACTTTAGCTTTCGGTAACTGCCATATAAATGAAAGCTAATATTTTATATAAATGAGAATTTAATTAAATAGTTTCTTATAGATATTGATTTCTGTATATATCTTATTCTTTCATGTTTGTGAATTCACATTACATTAATGTAAATTTTCCCTCTTCATTTTATGCATATACTTGTCGACTGTATTTATTATTTATATTGAAAGATATTACTTATTTCAATGCTTCTACAATAGTACATTTTAAAAAATATAAGATTAAATTTTAAGTTTTCTGTTAGCACATTATTTTATAAAAGGAAAACTGCTGAGATTTGAGGAACTTTATTTATTGAGAAATGGATTAACCAAGGGATATTCCTTATTTCTATGTGGTCATTATTGTATATTTTTCTTGTTGAAAATCAGTAAAGGCTTTTCAATGAACTATATTTTATATGAATTTGTTCGTAGCAAACAGAAGGATTTCAGATTGTATCAATATTTTAAGGAAAAATTTGATGTAAGAATGCGAATGGGGGCATCATTTCCCGCTCAGACCTCGTGTAGTAAGTATCACTTTTGGGTAAGAAAATTTAGCACGAGTTTTTTGTTAAATACAGTGGTTGATCGGTTAACGAACATAATCTGTTCTAAGACTATGTTCGCTATCCGAATTGTCCTTAACCGATCATCGATTCACCATAGACTTCTATGTGAAATCAATTAATTCGTTCTGGAGACCTAAAAATTAAATTTTAAAAAATGTATAAGTTCTTAGTAAGTTTTTAAAAAAAATAATACATACATATAGACTTGCATGTTAATCAGTCCTTTTCATTTTTTGCTAATGGGGCGTTGAACATGTCCAATGTCGATTGCTTTTCTCTCTTTTTCAGGATTTTCCGGAAGTAATTAACTGCAAAAAACCGGTATTCAGAACGGAGTACAAAATACTCACTTTTGAATACATCACATGCTCAAAATAGCTCCGATGCAAACGTACTCAAATTTGAGAATAGCCCATTCTCATCTTTGGCACCGACTACGTACTCAAAATTGTAAACAACACATACTCATTTTTGAACCTTTTACTGGATCAAATTTGAGAATATAACAGCTAAATGAGTGTGTAATGCACTTATTTATGGGTCAAATATGAGTTTGTATGTTATTTATTTTCGATACTGTTGTATCCCATACGAATTTTTAACATAAAAATATACATCAAATCAAATTTAAAGGGATCTAAATATGTGATACTTAAGTTGTAAATTTCATTTTTTTCCATCTTATATATTATTTAATTTACATCTTATGTAGTTTTTACCACTTAACTTCGAAAATCTAAATTCTTTTTGCATTTATTGTGCTAAAAAACGGTACTTTAGTATCATCGCAAAAGTGCCAACGTTCAAGTTAATTCGCCATGTCTCGTACGCGTTGAATTAGCAACCATGTACTTCGTTTTATATAATGTCGCCAAAACCAACAAAAATTTTACTTTAAAAAAAATACAACTATTATTTGATCAAAAACTTTGTCTTCGAACTTATACCTCAGATTTAAATCTTTGAAAATAACAAAAATAGATTCGATGAAATAGTTAAACAAATTTGTAAGCATTTGAACTAGATCCAGAAGCAATTTGGTTTATTAAAAAATATATTTATGTTTCTAAAAGAAATATATTGTTTCTTTTTAAATCCCATACAAGGAGAAAATTAACTTTTATTTAAATTCAGTCTTTCAATAATAAGTTATTAGAAATATCTTGGAAACATTAGGATGAATAACAGATTTTATATAGTAAAAACTTCAAAACAAAGTAAGAAAGAAATAGTTTTTTTACATATTATGTAACGAAGAAAAAGCCTTTTGAGTAAAATAACACTCATTAGGCCCAGGAGTGTAAGTACTTTTTTATGAATTGTTTTATGTAAATAGAAACACATTCATCCAGATGGAAATACAGAAAAATGTGTGTGCATTGCACGATATATATTACAAATTAAGCTAGTTTTTTATTCATATCAACTGATTTTATACTCTCCTATCACCAAAGAAAACAAATATTGTAGTTTTTAAGTTAATGTTTTTTTTAATCAAAAATTTCAGTCTTTAGAAGAATGTAAAAACAACTAAAACAGTAGAACCATAATCCAATATACAGCATTTTATTTTCAATGCCTTTTTTTTCAATGATTCACTTAAACAAGAAAAAACAAACAAACCAAAATCATATTTTTGAAATATTTATTCTAGAAATGACACATACATATACATTCAAAAAATAAACAATATTAGTGAGATTTTTTAAACAACACACCATCTATAAGTTATTTCTTATTGATTTTTTTTATAAACACTATGTAATCAATACTATAGTCAACTCCATTGTTTTAATGTAATATATATTGAATTATTTTCTTACTAGTAGAAATGAAATTAATGCAAATTAAGAATAAAACATTCATAATCTAGAAACACGATAAAAGGTTTAAAAAGTATGATTTTATAAATATTATACATGATGGCATGATATTTTTGAAGGTCACATGTATAAAAACTACTGTTCAAAAATACCACACATTGGAACTATATATATATATATATCAGTACACTACACACCAAATATCTTTTATATATAGGCATGGTTTTGAACTTGCTGCAGATAAGGTTTTGGTACCCAATAGTTTTCAATCTAAGATGATAATCTCGCAATAAGAACTCAACATGAAAATAGTTTAAATGAATGGCTTATTCATGACAAAAGAGGAATTACATTATGAAGCTCAAATGTTGTAGAAAACCAATTAGAAAAATATGAGTGCCAGGATTTAAAAAAAAACAGAACACAAGGTATTTAGAAATGCCAGAATAAACAGAAAACTATGGAAATTGGAATGTGGGGAAAGTGGGAAAATATAATAACTGCATTTAAAAGCGTAGGGTGCTTGATATCAAATGTTATAATTTCTTAATAGTTCTATTCTGTAATAAAGAGTTAGTGTAAAAATGTAGTAAAAGGAACCCCCACGCGTTTACCACAATGACATTAATTTTCTCGTTAATCATCTAATTCTTAGGTTCAATCCTGGGAAAGCCCCCACCCTTGGCGACTAACTAAAAAAGCGCCAAGCCAGAACGAGATGGCCTCAGGTGAATATAGCGGGACAAGGTGGATCGTAATGAAAACATATGTAAACAATACAAAAATTAATCTAACGTATTTAAGATAAAATAAAAACAGCACTTACTTTCTTACTGCTGATCTTTTCCGAGTGGAGAGTACAGCATGACAGCGGATTTTAACAAAAAGCCTTGAAGGCCTCATCGTTAAGAGAATAATCATGGGAGCGCGGCCATAAATATTCTGCGAGGTAATGGTTGAACATACCCATTTGAAATCTCCGTTAAAATCCATCCAAAACAGCACTCTTTCGTTCGTATAATCCCATTCTTTCATTACATTTAGAACATTCATAATTCAAAGCAATCAATCCTTCCTTCCTTCATACACCATTAAATCAATTTTTTCTTACATTTAGCATTCAGCAAAGTACAAAATTCGAAGGTACATCCACTCACACACGTGCCATACTTCCAGCCCGGTAATCAACAACAAAATGACACAATTCGAAATGCCCGCTGACCAAATACAAAAATTCCAGAAATAGTTAGGTTTACCATACATAATGTATCAAAATAGAATTACCAAGATGGCGCAATTATCCCCAACCAAAATAATTTGCTCCAAGGGTGTGGGTTCTCCTAGGACTGAACCAAATTTATGGTGTTTCATGTACGTCAGACTGAACAGATTTCAGTACTTACATATTACCAAAACAATCGCCAACTCTATTAATAATTTGCTGAATTGACAACTCTAATTGGTACTTACGTCTTATTGGCGACATTATATGAAATGAAGCACCTAGTTGCCAATTTTCAGTGTGTCATTGGGGTTGCCAACTTGGTAACTTATTAATAGAGTTGGCAATTGATGCGATATTTCATAAGTACCCTCCAATTTCCTGTGTTGTACATGCTGAATTAGCAACCAGGTGCTTCGTTTCATATAACGTTGCCAATAGGTTGCAATAATATATAAGTAGAGGAAACCTGTGTACCTAGGGCCATATTTTTTCAATGCACAAAAACTGAGCCCCTGGCCTACTTAAAAATGTGAAATTAATATGCACTCATCATTATACTAACTATCATCCAATTGTAAATATAAGTACTTAAAATATTAAATTCTGTGAAATAAAAGGTTTTAAAAAAATTCACAAATGACCCTAGGTACAATATCATTGTACGTAGGGCCTTTCCCTGAAAGTTAGGTTTCACTCTGTAATCAATAGAAAACAAACAAACCCACATGAATCTAATAAAAGAAACAATATCAGCTAATACATTGATTTATCATGTAACCATTTAAATTGCTATGTACCAAATTATTAATGAATTGCACGTATTTTGATCCGACATTTAATTTTAAAAACTGGTTCCAAAGATGAGCTGCATACCTTGTCGTTTTGAAGCATCAACAGATTATGGTTTAGACAGTTTGAACACAATGTTTCTGTTGCCAGTTTTATAAGTTTCTTCTTTATTATAAAGAAACTTATTTGAACGTGGAATATTCTTCAGAAATTTAACACTCTTGTGTTCTTTTTAACATCTATTACTTATGCCATATAAAAATGTTTAGTTTTTTGCCTTGTGTGTGTGTGTGTTCTGTTAAATAAAAATCCCCCTTTTCAATAATATCCCTTATATCAGTTACTGTAGAATTTGCGTCATCAGTGGAATGTGAGAATCTACAATATCTGATAACTCTTATATTATCTTCAATATTTTGACCATTTTATTCAGTCAGGATTTCTAGGTATCTAAAAAAGTCAAGAATTTATAATTGCTCATTAAGAGGAAAATTGATAAATTAAAAATTTAATTGAAATATCGTAAAAATCTTATTTAGAATTATATTATTTTTGTAACTATGAAAAATTGGGTTTTTCTTGTTAATTAAATGAATTCATATGTTTGTATAAATAAAATAATAATCCTGAATAATAACAATAATGATAGCTAACATTTTTTTATAAATCAAGTATATTGAAAGTTTCAGAACAAAATATACACTCCTCTCATTTTAATAACATCCAATAATAATAAAAAACTTGACTAAATCAAAATGTTTCAGATAATTAAGACCATTTTCCTCTTTTTATCATGAAAACTTTTTCAATGAAATAATAACATAAAGAATATTAATTGCAATTGTACCTAGGTGCAAGGCAACTATGTGGCCCCAGGTACAAGATTAGGAAATTTTATACAAAATGTCTTCTGCAGAAAACCCACACGGAGAGGGGATTTATTTAAAATATTATTTAGTACTTAATGTTACAAACAAAATTATGTACAAGAAAAGAAATTCAAACAAAATTTTTTTACTTACTTTGTACTACAATAAAAAGAGATGAGCTACAGAACTTTACTTCGGACTATGTAAAATGTTTTAGATTTATAACTAACCGCCGCTTTCTTTTGAAAAATTTCAAAATGAATGCCAAAGAAGGAATTGGTGTTCCCACTCACCCAACTGAGTAATAAAACTTAACAACTAAATATTATTCAAATAAAATGGGGTGGCCCTAGGTACACAGGTCTTCCTTACTCAGATTTCTTATGTTTTTTTTACTCGTAAACAACGTGCCTTCATACAAGAAATTTTGAACCAAAGCTGTATTAATTTTTGCTACTTACATATTATCGCAACTTTATTGTCGATATTATATGAAATGAAATACATGGTTGTGTCAATTTAGCGTGTACAACTCATGGAAGATCAGGGTTGCCAACTTGGTGAAGTATTCTGAATGTTGGCATTGTTGCAATAATATGTAAGTACCTAAATTTCCTCTACCTTCCTTTAGGACCAGTTGATTTTCCCTGTTAAGCCTAACTCCATTTCAAAATTCATGTAAAATACTTTCTCTAATAAAACATCCCAAAATTTATGGTTTATAATCATTTCAAATTCCATAAGTTCCAGACCACACAGGCATGATCACGGGACTTAGAAAAGGAAAGATTTTCGGATGAAGAAATTCTCTTCATGGTTATGAGGATGAATCAAATGATGAAACGTATAACAGCAAGTATGATTCCTCTACTGAAATTGATTCCAATTTAGAAGAGGGAGACACTGTGGAAAATAAATGTTGTATATAGAGAGAACTAAAAACATTTGGGAAGAACGTAATTTTAAGGGAGACAACTGGTACACATCTTATCCACTTTCAGATGAACATTTGAAGAAAAAAAAAATATCGCTGGAACAATAAGAGAAAATAAAAAAATAAATTCCAAATTTTTTTTTAATTTAAAAAACAAAGTTTACTCCTATATGTTTAGTTTTAATAAGATAAAGATTTTTAAAAAAAATTAAGATCCAGTGAAAACATCGCACTCACTCACGACTAGACTAAAGGAGTGTATAAACAATGTACTGAATGCCCTTATAAAAAGAACAGAAAAAACTAAATTTAAGAGTGAAAAATGTAATAAACATAATGTATTTCCTACTTTTCTATCTTTTTTATACAAATTTTAGGGAATAATCAGAACGTAAACATCCTTGGGGGGTGAGATACCCTGCGCAAGAACTTTAAGCCATTTTTTTCGCGTGAGTGATGCAGGGTTATAAGATAAATTAGTACTTACATATATGGCAATACCAATTTCACATGTGTCATGTGCGCTGAATTGGCAATCATATGCTTCATTTCATATAATGTCGCCAAAAGGTTGTGATAATATGTAAGTACTGATAAATCCAATTTAAACAATGTAGTTCAATTATTGAGAAAAAAATATTCGTTAAATATTAGTAATCAAGTACATTTAATATTTATTTGTAATGTCCAAAACTAAAAAGCATTCTTGAAATATAGATTACATTCAATTTTACTAACTAATTTTGCTCATTCTGTAAATTATGTTCAGTAAATTTTGATTCTTTCCATATTCGAAAATGAGAGTGAAAGGAATCATAAAGTATATTGAAATTGTTGAAACTCTTTAAATAATTTTTTATGAGAACTTTTAACACATTTTCCATAAATTTACTAATAACTAAAAAGGTTCTTTAAAACTTACAAGAAATTAGACTCCTAAAAATTATAGTTTAAAAAAAATATAAAACACTTTTATAGTTAATCGAACTAAAAATGAAAAAAATAATTCTTAATATAAGAATAAAATGATTAGCGAGACAATTAATGTTGTTGTGATAAAAATGTGGGGAGCTCAATATCAATTGTCAAAATTTCTTACTAGTTCTATTCTGAAATGCTAAGTTAGTGTAAAAATGTAGAACAAAGCACCCCACGCTTTTACCACAATGACATTAATTTTATTTTCGTTAATCATTTTATTCTTACATTAGGAATTATTTTTTACTTTTTAGTTTGATTAATTATAAAAGTGTGTTTTTGGTTTTTTAAAACTATGATTTATTTTTCATTTTTTACTATTTAGTTTGATTAACTATAAAATCGTGTTTTATAAACTATAATTTTACATTTTTTAGTTCGTTCAACAATAAAAGCATGCTTTTTTTAATTTTTTAAACTATCATTTATTTATTTCAATTTTCAAAGAAAGTGGGCAATTGTTTTTATTATAATAAGAAATTACTGACATGAATGTTTTCGCTTTAGAGTAGAAAGTATCTTCTAGTCACCAAAATTGGAAATCGTTAATCGTCATGATCCTTATCAGGACAATGGAACAAAATTATTTCATTATCATCAGTCCTTGACAAGTGTGCATAATTTCAAATTAATCAGCCCTTTTAAAGTGGGTAAAAATATAGTCCAAAGATTCCGTTACATACAGGTGAAGCTTATAAAAGAGTCTAAAAAGATTAATAATTGAAAACGAAAATTTATTTTGTAAACTTGCCTTTTTCAAACCATGCAAAAGGCATTTAAAGTTCAATATGAAAGTAAAGCTAAAATTATTAAGATGATCAACCGTTCTCCTTTTATAGGTCCTGTCCTTCATCGAAAAGTGTCCTCCTTTTTTCAATATTTTAACATAGATCTGTTAATCTCTGTACTCAGAGATGAACCAAACATGTTTCCAATATGTCGAGGAATAGTCTGAAATAAATATCACAGGAAATACCAGTTTTCAATGGTGTTTTTTGACTCAATCGCAAGTAAATTGGGCAGATATAGAAAACTGTGATTTTTTTTATCAAAAGAAATGCTGCCCTGGAACTAATGCAGCAGTTGAGTCTTTTCAGTTGGTAATTTATGGACAAGTCAGAAATCAAGATTGAATGTTGATATTTTTTAGCTGCAGTAATTACAGTAAAGATGAAAGGTAATTTTTGCTCCAAAATTTCCGATAAATTAGAAAATAACATATTAAGAAACGAAAAAAAGTATTGCACAAAGGAAGCATTTGGATGAATTTTTACGTGGTAGAATTTTTGAACGACTGGAATGTGGACGTACACAGCTGGAAGTATCCGAGGAACTTGGAATTGCCCAGAGTGTCATCTCCAGGCTTTGGCAATGATTCCAAGATGATGGAAATGTGAGTAGATGTTACAGTACAGGTCGCTCCCAAGTTACAACGCCGAATGAGGACCGGTATTTGGCAGTTACTGCCAAAAGAAACTGATGGAGAACATCATCATACCTGTCTCGTCTGCTCTTTTCAGCTACCGGTACGACAGTTTCAATGCAGGCCATGTACAGAAGCTTAGGGCACTTTGGTCTATATGCTCATAGGCCTGTCGGATGTGTTCCACTTACCGCAACTGACTGTCGCCTGCGATTAACCTGGAGTAGAAAGCATGCATTGTGGACACCACAACAGTGATCTTGTGGGATGTTTTCTGATGAGTTCAGGTTTAGTTTACAGTCTGATTCTCGCCGGACTTTAATATGGAGAGCGCAAGGTACCCGTTATCACAAGAAGAAAACCATTGAATAACACCATTAAGGTGGTGCAGGTTGGCTCGTTTGGGGAGGAATTATTCTTGGTACCAGAACTGACCTGCATGTTCAGAGTGTAACGATGACAGACCACATCTATCGGGATGTCATTCAGGAACAGCATGTACGTTTGTTTCGGGGCGCCATAGGTGCCAAATTTCTGTTTATGGATGACAACGCCCGTCCTCACCATGCAAACATTGTAGACGAATGCCTTCAATCGGAGGATATAACCCGTATGGATTAACCGGCATACTCATCGGACTTGAATCCAATAGAGCATGTGGGGGATATGCTTGGCCGACGAATTGCAGCCCGTCAACCCCCTCCCACCTGTCTACCGGAACTTCGGAGGGTATTGCTTGATGAATGGTATAATATTCCTCAAGATCAGATAGATAATTTGACATTCAGCATGCCTAGGAGTTGTAAGGGCTGTATTGCATCGTCCGGGAGACATACTGCGTATTAACCATCATACTAAACATGTTATACTGTTTTTTGTAAATAGGTTCTTTTTTGAAATTTGCTCCAGGGAGTAAAAATTGCATTTTTTATTATTTATGTCAAACGTATAGCATCTTTTTTGCTCTTTACCTTTTGTTTAATAAATAGATTTCACAAATAGTTCAAATTTGTTTTGCTTCTGTCTCTTTCTTTGCCTGAACTTCATTATCCTTAATTTATGGACATGAGTGTAGTATAACACATGGCTATTGTTTTTTCACACGTTCACTCTTAATAGTACACACACAGCTTTAAAATTTGGTTAGCACAAATTAAGGTATATTTCTTATTTTTAACTTAATTTGTATTTCTTTTGTATAATTATCTCTTTTGTGTGTCGGAAAATTCTATTATGAACTATTCATCCATTCTTTTATATTTTCTTGATTTTCTGTTCATTTAACATGTAATTTTAAGCCTAATTTTCCATAGAGGTTTGCACCATTACGTTAAAAATTTCTGCTAAAGGGGAAGTTTGGAATTCTAGAAAGCAATTCTTAATTCTTCACTGCCTTAAATCAGTGACAGCTTTAGAAATCATAATATATATCCATTTTAGTCCAATGATTATCTTCCTTTTTTTTTTCTTAATTTTCAGGTTCCTAGTTATTTTTCAAATAGTTTAGCTCCCGTTTCTTTAGGATTTATTTATTAGGGCCGAAAATGCCTTCATTAAGAAAAATTGAGCAAAATATTACATACAATTTCTGGACACTCCAAGAAAAAAGGATAAATCGAAGAAAAGAGACTTATTATTTATGGTTAAAAAATGTAGAAACTTCGATTATGATTTACAATTTTTTGATGATGCAAAATTTATATTAAAATTGGGGCTTTCTCAAAATGAGAATTTTGAATTATGTGGGCCTTTTTCTCACTTTATCAACTCTATGCATACATTTGAAATTTTACAACCTGTTCTTGACGTATAGTTGTACATATTGACGTCAGAATTTTGAAACATTTTAAAAACATTTGAAAGGTGAAAAATGTCAATTTTCTATACATTTTAAAAGATAATCAATTAGAATTATTTTATGAAAATACTAAACAATGCATTTGGGAGATTTCACTTCAACACTAAGATAAATGTGTATTAATGCAGAAACAAAATTATGTGCGATAGATCTTAGAAAACGTATTTAAAAACGACCAATTTAACATTTTTGGAATAGAGAATAATGAGACTATACATAATACAGTATTCTATTTTTTTCCCATAGAAAATAAAATTTAAAAGTTAGGAACTTCATTTATATAATCTTATTAAAACTTCTCGCCTCCAATATTTTTCCATTACTCATAAAAAATACATGATAACTATTATCAAAAAACACACCACATTTTAAACTGAAAGCACATCCATGAATAAAAAAAATTATAATTTATTATTCAAAAAGCTATTATGTTGAAAATCTCAAGAAACAAAAATGAGTGGAAAATGTTTTTTTAAGGGGTCCGGCACTTGAATTTCCAAAAAAAAATTATCAATTTTCACTTTTTTACATTTTCTAAAAGTTCAAATATTTCTGTTTAAAAAGATATATGCTATGAGGAAACATGACAATTAGAAGTATTTTTATTTCATATTTTAAATGAAGCTACTCCTTGACGCGCATCAATTGAGCTCTGCTATGAGCACCTTCGTTTCCCCTTGCATAAGTTTCTAATGAGCACGAATCCATATGATGCACGTTCAAGTGGAAAAATTAGAGTGTGTGTGTTGGACTTATCTTAAAGCGGATGAGTACACGTCTTTTGTATCTAAAAAGTGAAAAAGGGGAAACAATTAAGTGATAGAAAAAGTCTAAGTGGTCGTAACCGACTCACCGATATTTTAATATTAAAAATTCTAAGATATTATAGTATGGCTATTAGAAACAATATCAATCATCTACACAGCTTGGAAACTGCTGTTCGGGCTGATTATTTTCCTCTTATATTTTCAAACCAGTGCCCTCAACATGGACTGTGTCCTGCGATTATAAAATGAATAGTGCAAGTTTCAAAAGACAGTGGCTGAATGCAACGAAAAAGCACTATGATCAAAAACACATACGCACATGCTAGTGCGTATTACATATGCTGTCCATAATGAATTAAAAGAAGCTAAATTTTAGAGATCTGGGTTAACCTAAAGTTAATTAAGAAAATGTTTACATGGAAAGACCCAGAACCCAAATGAGTCAGCTAATAATACCATATGCCAGAATGATTCCGAGATCTACAATATTCTAAAATATTGGGGTAAATATGGCTACTGCCGAGTTCAATATGAGTCATGTAGCAAAATTAATGGTCCTAAAGCATTGTGATTTTGAATCAAGTTATAAATGTGTTTCATGCTTCAAAAAACTAAATACACGTTAGATTCAGGCAGCCTAACGAAAGCAACTTGAAATTTCGAAAATAAAGAAAAAAGAAAATAAAGAGAATTTTGTTTGGACAAGCAGAGAGTAAAAAAAAATGCTTTAAGGGCTTCTGGACGGTATTAAGAAAAGGAAATACTTAAAAAATTACAAATTTTCACTTTAAAGCTTGTTTTCTCGAAATGAAATATATTTTCAATTTATGTACCTTTTCCTCAAAAAATACTTATCATATAATCCTAAACACACACACACTTTTCAGTGAACAGACTTTCAATATGATTACACATTTTAATGGAAGGAATTCGATATATTTAAAAAACCTTTTTAGACATGACTTTTAAAAACTAAATTTTAGGGAAAAAATTAGACAATTTTTAAAAAATTCACCTACACTATTAAAATTCATAGGTAAACAAACGTATCTGTCTATCTATGTATGAATCTATGCTTCCCTATTTTCTCACGAGCCACACGATGCAGAAACTTGCCGAAGGTACTAAAATTTCGGGAATGATCCCAGGAATCGATGTTGACCATTTATATTCCGATACACCAATTAGTTAAAATAATAATATTTTTTAAAAAATTTAAACGCATAATTAGTACCATGTTTCTCCGCCGGGGGACAAGATCAAAAATTCGGAAATTCTTTTTTTTTTTTCAGAAATTTTTGAAACGTGATGCAATTTTTTTCATGATACTCAGACAAAAAATAATTACAGATTCGGAATGATCATTTATTTCGCCACAAAATATGGTATAATTTATTTTACAAAATAATTATTTGTATTTTTTACGATTTTGTTAAAATGAGTCAAAATCAATACGTTTTTCTGAATAAAATTTCTAAATGATTCCACTTAAATTTTCTTT
Source organism: Trichonephila clavipes (assembly GCA_019973935.1). Classification (NCBI taxonomy): domain Eukaryota; kingdom Metazoa; phylum Arthropoda; class Arachnida; order Araneae; family Nephilidae; genus Trichonephila; species Trichonephila clavipes. The sequence continues at coordinate 497,198 of BMAU01019830.1, forward strand.
CGCGCTAATGAACAAATTATTTGGCACTAAGAAAGTTCCTGCTTTTCTCTTTTAGAGCGAGTCATTTATAAAATTTAATGTCAAAAACTGGTTGTTTTTTTTACTGTTTTCAAAAAAATACTCGAAATTTTATTTAAATACTTAATAAGTTTTTTATTTATAAAAATAATCTCATAAAACCTTTTTTTTCGTTTGTAGAACAAATCTGTAATATGTACAAAGGTTGATAAAATATCTTAAAAATTGCGGTTTTAAAAAAAAATGTGCTTTTCGTTTTTTCCCCTTTTGCGTTAAATATGTAAACAATACTTCATTTAAAGATTTTTGATTAAATATTACCGTTCTTTGCAATCGATATATAAATTTTGAAAACATTAACTTAAAAAAGATGCCCGAAAGAAATTTTTTACTTCAACAAATAACGAAATGAGAAATTGAAAAAAAAATCTTACTTTATTTTAAAGGTATTTTTACTGCTCTTCCTCGAAGGAACCGACAGCGTAGTTGTTAAACTCGCTGCTATATAAAACAGTAGTTCCCAGATTCAAAGCTAAAGAGACATTCAATTTTGCATTCCGCTACTTCGAAAGGTTTAAATTTCTTTAGTGGAAAATAAAATATCAAAATGTTTTTATCAGATCGGTTTTTTAATGTTTTTTTCAGTACATGTATATATATATATATATATATATATATATATATATATATAGTATATATATATATAAATATATATATATAGTATATATATATATATGTATATATATATATGTATATATATAAATATATATATATATATATATATATAAATATATATATATAAACAAACTCAGGAACACTGAAAATACCGACCCAAGAAGAAAGCATCGGATTGAAATGAAATTTAATACACATAATGACACAGATGAGAGATTCACTTGATCTCAAAAACAAGACAATTAAACGAATACAGGGTGTGCAACGACACAAATACTGGGCAACTTCAATAGCGCATTGGACCACATTCAGCTGCAATACATGCCGCCACGTGGTCCGGCATTGAGTTGATTAGACACCTTATGGTGTCCTGAGGCAGATGGGCCCACAAATCTTGAACAGCCAACTCTAAATCATGTACAGAGTGACACGATGGCATCTGCCATTTTAGCTGATCCCACACGTGCTCTACAGGGAACAAATCGGAGGAGCGGGCCAGCCATGGAAGGGTCTGAAAATGACGTAGGAAATCTTGAGCAACTCTTGCTGTATGTGTACAAGCATTATGCTGGAAAATTGCTTGTGGCAAACCATTTATCCTACATGGGGTCGAAGAATATCATCCACGTAACGTTGGTCCGTTAAGGTTCCACGCATCTCAATTAAAGTGGACTGGCTATCATAGGCTATGCCAACCAGACCATTACACCACCTGTGCGGGCAGTGTGACATAGAACAGTGTGGGGGGAATTGTACCGCTCACTACGGCGCCTCCACACCCGTTCACGGTTATCATCTGTCCCCAAAACAAACTGGGATTCATCACTAAACACAACCTTTTGCCAATCTGTGACATTGCACATTGATCTGACTTGGCATCACTGTAGACGCATTTGCCGATGTTCCGGTGTTAAAGGGAGTGCTCGGAAACGGCGCTTGGATTTAAGATTTGCTTCTGCCAGGTGTCTGGAAATTGTTTGTGCAACAATTGCTAACCCTACGCCTGCTCGTATCGTTGAACGAGTCACTATGGGGCCCACAAGTGCTTGTCGTACGATACTTTGATCCTCTCTCCTCATGATCTTCCTGGTCGCTCCAGACCTGGTTTTCCGCACGTGGGTACCTTCTCGTGTCCACTGCTCTCAACAATTTCTAACGGCACACTCCAAATGATCCACCTGGCCAGCAACATGGCGCGTCCACCAGCCTGCAGTTTTCCCTCCCGACGATCAGGCCTCTCTCAAACTCGCTTAACTGTGAGAAATGTCTTCTAGCACGTTTACTAGGCATGTTTCTCTTACCAAAGTCTTCCTACAATCGGAGGATAATCGTCACGTTTATGAATCTTCGAATTTGCGCTGGTTATATAGCACCCTCTTCCTGATTGTAGCACCACCTCGGCGTGTATGAGCATGCGTATTGGCACAAAACTTGGATAATTTGCATATCACATTACGCTGTACTTATTTGCAAAGTTTCGTGATTGCACTTAGATTCCGTCTTGGGACGCTATTTTTACTGTTCCTGAGTGTGTATATATATAGCATATCGTATATTAAAGTAAACGTGAAGAATAACTCGAACCCACAGTGCTAAAGAAGCAAGAAATTGTAATTCAGCAAACACAATAAATGTAGATACTAAAAGTTATTGGTACAAACTGGAGACCTATTATGATTTCTAAAGCTGTCGCTGAATTAGGCCAACGAATTAAGGTTAGCAATGTTTTATCGATCCAAACATCCCCGTACAGCAGAAATTTTCGACATAATTAAAAAAAACTAAGTAGAAAGATATATATACATACAGGCTTTCCCTAATGTTTTTTTATCTAACTTATAAATATATATATATATATATATATATATATATATATATATATATATATATATATGTATATATATATATATATATATATATATATATATATATATAAAAAGCAATCGTTTCAATAACTATGTGTAAATTTTTCTTTTATTCATTACTGATAGAAATTTGATTTCAATAATTATATGTATGTTTTTAAAAGAATTATTTGTATTATTTTATTACGAGATGAATTCTTTGTTAATTAAAAAGTACATCATCTATTTTTTTTTGGATCTAAATACATTTCACAGACACTTTTAAGCTAACTATATGTAACGATTGATTAATTCATGAAAATCTGAAATCTATTTTATTATTTTAGATTCTTAGAAACTATTTTTAAAAAATGATGAACGTATTTTTGTTTTACTCTTAGCATCCGAATAGTTTTCTATTTATTGCTTTACATTAATAATTTTTTAATTCTAGGGCAATATTTTTTATAAGTTATACATCGAAATTTGAAGCTATATATTATCTGTGTGAACGAATGGAAGATATAACAATAATTATACACTAAAACAACTGTGTTTGGGCTATAGAGAGGGGAAAGAACCCTGTCTGAAATCAAAAATAAGTGGAATGGAATAAAATTCGAAAAAGGGAAATTTTTCGACGTAATTTTAGTAATCTCTCACATTCTGCGCGTACAATCACACACACAGAAATGCTGGTGTCATGGGGAAAAGAGAAAGCCCTAGCAATGCTGGGCTAAGCGGTGGAGAGTGGGAGTCATTTTGAGAATGAGTATTAGAAGTGCTGATTTTGTGAAGGTAAGGGAAAATTTATAAAAGTAGAGATAGCCCGTGCAACGCCAGGCCATGCAACGAGTAATTAACTTAGTCTTTTATGAAAAGACAAAATCCTTAATTAAAGTGTTATAATAATCTACTGTAAAAATGTTATCCATGAGAAATAAGTAGTTTTCTGAGAAAAAGGTACATATACGTACGCAATTTAACATGCGACCCCCTAAGTAGCTATTTAATAAGATGGGAAATACGTATTAATATTAAGAATACATATATATAAATAAAATTTTAAAAAATTCTACTTTGTATTTTCAACCATTGGTTAATTTTTTAAGGCATGGATAATATAGTATATATATTAAACATAACAATAAAAAATATTTTCACTCTTAATTTAAGGCTACATGGTAGGTACCCTTTATAAAAAAAAATTGGATACAGTAACGGTAAAAAATAATTTATGTCTTATATTTAGATTATATTATTAAGCTTATTCTGTAAGTAAAAAGTCAATTTTCCGTAAAAAGTCAAAAATCCATTATTTTACAATTTAAAAAAATTAAAAATATTGAAGTTTTTTCAAAGTCATATAAAACAATCAATTTTGAAATTTTGTAGTCATTTTACGAGATTTATGTTTCTTGGATTATTCAGAACAAAAATTAGAATGGATTTGAAAGTCTGTTTCTTTATTGATATTTAATAATTATTTTTCAAACTGAACCTGGAAAAAACACAGAATTGTTTAAAGTATTAATTTTAGAGTTTTTTGAAAAAAATAATTAGAGATCTCTGACCCAAATCCATACTTTCTTTTATAGACGAAACGTTTGGGAGTGTATACAAAAAATTTCAAGACTCTGCCTTGAACAGGAAAAAATCCTTAAGCATTAGAAATCACTTGTATGTTCAAAATTCAAAGTCTGAGAAAAACGGATTTAAAGTTTGTAAAAGAATAAAACAAAAACTTATAATGCCCGTAAAGTTCTAATTTTAATGTGTTATTTTCCAATTTATTTTCTATATTAAACACTGTTATAATTAAATGTGATTGAAAACATTTTTTTTTAATTCAAAATATATTTTTGCATAATAATGGTGGTAATTGTTACAACTACTAGTTATTCGGCTTAATCTTAACTTAATATTTGCACAAAAGTTCTAAAACTTAAAGAACTTATGTACACATTAACAATGCTATTAATTTAAGTTAAAAATCGCCAGCTTTTTTCACTTTTAAATTGGGGCAAATTAGTAAGTTTGAGTATTTCTTGCACGACTTTAAAATACTATGATATAGTGCTACAGTACGTTTACTATAATGGAATTTAGTACATGACAGAAATATTCAGTTTTATCTACAATACTTGTACTCAAAATACTTGTTCTTGCAAACCCAATTCCAGTATCGACTGAGGGCGCATTTAGATTTAGTAGTATTCTCTCCCTTTGAAATATGTTGTTTCACATTACAACCTGAGAATGTTTAAGCTATGTTATTATATCAGCTGGAAAAAAAATTATGATTAGCTTCTAAGTTATATAATCTATTTTTAATACAAAAATTGGCCTTGAAATCAATCTGAATTAAGTAACTATGGAACTCAAAACATATAAAATCAATCAGAAATAATTTTAGTCATTAAAATTGAAATTAATAACCCTTTCTCAATGAAAGAGTGGTTTGTACTCAAAAATATTTTTTAAGTAATTCAATTTAAGAGTGGAAAAATGCTTTAAATTGAAACTGGAACCTTAACCAAAGCTCAAAACCTTCAAACATCTGAAAAACTAATTTGTTATCAGATTTGAAATTGGGTGGCTTTCTATACAATGATATGTGGATCAAAATAAAATTCAAAGGAATTTTTTCGGTATGTTTTTTTTATTTGTGTGGTACTGTATAACCTTAAAAATAATTTTAAATATAATGTCGATTTAATTTACTGGTTTGGAAGCGTAAAAAAGCTAAATTGTAACAGACAATATATTTATAATAACATAGATGTACTTTTAGGTCACTGCATGCATATTTATTATTTTCAGGTCATTAAAATGACTCTAAAACAATTTATTATTCATTTAAGAAAAAAATAATTTGTTTCAATTTGTCCCCAACATTTTTTTTTGAATATTTTCCCTCTTAGTATTTTTTTATTGCCAGAATTCCTATTTATCAAAATTTTAGGATGATTATACCATTATGTCTATTTCTATAAATTAATTAGTCAACTTCTAGCACAGTTACAACATAATGTATTCTTCACCGAAAACCTTAATTGTTATTGAATTTGTTTTTAACAGGTTACCTACTTCAAATTTGATTCTTTTTATGATAGCCTATTGGCTTAGGAATCGTTGCCAGCACTGTCATTTCTTGTGTTCGAAACCTGCCACTGAAGACCCGACGGGTAGAAAGGATGATGAACGTTTTATATGTCTACTTCAAGTTCTTGACCATTAACATTATATACTGAAAATAAATTACTGAATATGTGTATAGTAATAAAAATATAGCATGTTTTCAAATATAATATGTCAACAAAAAAAGAAAACTTGTTTTCCGTTTCTTATTAAATATTTTTTTTTCGAAAAGTCATATTCAATTTTTGTAAAGGAATTAAAATTTAGCACCAAAAAATACATTTAATTTTTTTTAAACCTCTGAGTAGTATGTTTCAAAATAAGTAAAAAAAGAGTTACATACTTTCGAATAACAAAAACTACGTGTGCATTGATTAATCGAACTCGCAATGTTACTTCTACAAAATTGCTTCTTCTTTTATTTATTTATTTTTTATTTATTTATTTATCGTTGTCTATGATTCCTTTTCAGAGAAGGATTAGGATAAAATGTTTTCGTTTTCTTTGGACCCTGTGAGAATCGAATCTTTTTTTCTTTTAAACAAATGATATTTAAAAAAAAGTAATTTCCAACTCAGGTCAACAAACTAAAATTTTATTTCAGTTACTTTTTATTAAATAGTTACAATTAATATCAATATGTTTTCACATATGACATAATCATAATATTAAATGACAAAAAGCGATTTTACTTGCCAGTTTTCATTTTCCTTTCTATATAGGGGGTGGTGGACTATTTTCTTCTTCTTCTTTACTATTTATTCATTTATTAAACTTAATTATTTCAACAAAACATTATTATACAAAAAAAATCACCTTCTCAGAAAAGTAGGCAATTTCAGGCGAGATTCGAACATATGACCTTTGGATTCGAAGACAAAAAAACGCTATCCATTGCACTAGAGAGACACAATGAATGATTTTGCTTTCGACATATGTTGGACTGTCTATTAGATTATTATTTTTGTTTGTTACTATTTATTCCTTTTTTAATTTATTTAAGGATTTCATATTTGAAAAAACTGTACTAACATCAAAGTATTTGAACTTAAATGGATGAATATAAAGTATTTTATAAACGATTGAAAATTTGAACAATTTATATATATATATATATATATATATATATATATATATATATAAGAAAAATGTATTATTTATCAAAAACAAGAAATAATAGATAAGGAACATAACAAGAAATAGCATAATAAAAATATAAAAGCTGAACATGAAGAACAAAATTATAGAGAAATAAAATAACTACAAAAAAGCAGAACCTAACGAGTCAGAAAGCAATTTCGGACTTAGGACCGAATAAGTGGGGTTAAACTAGTTTAAAGGCGCAACCTTCCCCCTTTGCAACTCGGTAGGAAAACCAAATAAAATAAAATAAACAAAACTTCAGAGTATGGATAACTCAGAGAGCATGATAAAACCGATCACTACTATTATGTAACAAACTCTCCCAAAACTCTTAATGCAGAAAAAATCACAAAATCACAAAATAATTATGTAAGAAAAGTAGAAAAATGCTAAAACAATTACATAAGAAAAGTATCATTCAAAAATTAATTTAACAAAATTTCTTTACTCACAAAGCTTTTACGAAGAGAAACAAGCGTCTTGCCATTAATGAAAGTCAATTATTCACTAAGTTAAAAAATTCGAAAATACATAACCACATGTTTTGAGCTGACTTTTATACCAGCCAGAAAAGACAAGTATCAAATGACGACAATCAAATATGGTAAAATTTGAATTGGTTGATTGTCAAAAATGTAAATTTGCTAGGCTATAATTTGGTTGGTTGTCAACAATGTGTAAGATGTTCAAGATGTGTGTGGAAAAAATGTAAACTGTGATATGAGTGTTATGATATAATCTTCACAGCAAGACCACTAACATGCTGACTTTGAAAACCTATTGTTGTGTGGTGGATTTGGAATTCGAAGTAGCAAGCTGGTTAATGTATTTGTGATGAATATAAGATCTCAAGAAATTAAAAGGGTATTCATGATCTAAACAACATTGAAAAAAAATTTTTTTTATTGTTGTATTTATCTATATATTTATATATATATATATATATATATATATATATATATATATATATATATATATATATATATACTAGCTGCATGGCCCTTGCTGAACGGGCTTTCTCTACTTTTATAAATTTTCCCTTTCCTTCACAAAATCAGCACTTCTAATATTCTTTATCAAAATGTGTGACTCCCCCCTCCCTCCGTTTAGCCCAGCGTTGCGCGGGCTTTTACTGACTGCATAAGTTCAAATTCCCTGTTTCGAAATTTTTTCGATTCTTTTCTTGGTCAGACAGGTTTATCCCCTCCTCCTGGCGATGTACTAACATTTTTAAATGACAAACATACTGTCATGGAAATTCCCCTTCCCCTCTCGCTATCAGATCTTGTTGGGGCGTCTAATTTCTATATTAATGGCATTACAACATTCTCGTGGTAATTTCCCACAATTACTACGAGAATTTTGTATTGCCCTTTTAAAACTTTCGCTACCACTGAAGACACGCTGTTAAGAGGAGCGATGCACGTTGAATCTGTCCAGAGCTTAAACGTCTTAGCGTTGGTGTGGTATGGTATTTAGGAGAGATGGAGGCCAGCTAAAATATCATCCTCGTGACATGACCATGGTTCAAAATTTCGAAGTTCGTCGCCAAAAGCTCTCCAGTAGGTGAACAGAGCGAGGTTATTATTCACTCACTCGTTTTGCAAATTTTTAGCCCCTGGAAACAAAAATGTACCTTTTTAAAAAATATTTGTATGTTGAGAAAAGGCAAAACAAAGTAGAATTTTTTATAATTACCAAATTCAACATTTATACCAAATATTCAATTAAAATTGTAAGAATTTCTTGAAATGTTGAATACACGGGAAAAAGTTTCATGCAATTATTTTTATAAATGAAGAAGTTATTAAAAATTTGAAAGTGATATAATGTTATATTTTCATTAAAATTTGAGTACATTTAAAAATTCGTAAAAAAAGTTTTTTGGCAATTTATTTTTTAAATCACCAACTTTAAATGATCAAAGTATGAATTTCTTAAAAAACACTTTCATTTAAACGCATCGATATTGATTAATCTTAGAAAAAATTATAAAATGTGTATAGTATCGTTGGTTTGTAAAAAAGAATATTGTATCGTGACTAAATAAACTATCTTTCCAGTTACAAAATTGCTGGAAAAATTATTAAAGGTGCGAATAAAATTTTGAGTTATTTTTAAAAACAAACATTAAAATTAAGCGTTGATGTTGTTTGTAAATCGGGTAAAATCGGTATAAAATAAAGCTCTTTGCTGAACAGGCCACGAACTTCGCGGAAAAAGGAGTGAAAAGACATTTACAATAAAAGGGAGAGATTTTCAATTTCGCCAAATCTGGCGATTTTCGTTATTTATAGGCATCTTCTTTTCTTGTGTAACATTTCATCTAGCGTTAAGTGGACAGGGGAAAATATAGTCATTTTGCGCCAAACAAGGTTTCGCCGCCAAGCCAATGTCTATTGTAAAGTTGCGTTCTTTGTTAAAGTTTCAATTTCTTTTGATGCCTTCGTTTTTAAGCAGTGTTTCTCAAACTGTGGGGTGCGCCCGCACAGGGGGATGCAACAACCATAAGAGGGGGGCACGAGCATATCGAAAAAAAAAAGATTTAAAGAATAATTAATTTACTGGAATGAATTAAAACAAAATATTTTCAGACACAATAAAAAATGCACTTTTACTCTGACATAATTTACAATATCATCTGGCGAAATCAAAAATAAAAACTTCTTCAATACCTAATTGGCTATCTTTGATCCTATAACCAGATTAAAAAAACTTTGATTTGCTGTAATCCTATGATGAGGGATTTCTAATCACGTTTTCTTTTAAAACATAAATACCACTCTTTCAGAGAAAAAACCCAAACCAAGAATCGTAAAAAATTAGGAAGAAAAAAAATTCATCATTGGAATTATTTTTGAAATACTGTACATTATAGCTGTAGGCAGCAGAATATATTTGCTCAACTTCTATTTAAACTTCTAAGATATCGGTATAGTTAGTTATGGCCCCTCTCTTGTGTGCTTGTTTCCCATTTAGAGAAGTTGTAATTAATGTATTTCTGTGGGGGGGGGAGGTTCCATATAAAAGAGTTTTATGATATTTCGAGAACCACATTGAGCACACTTTGAAGGATTGCATGACCAAGATTTATCTTTATGAGTATTCTCAAACATATAAAGCATATTGAAAAACGTTTTACACAATTTTTAGCAGTAACATTCACAAATTATATTGAATGCTCTTTTAACCCGGAAGTGGTTGCGTGGGGCTCACAGATCATGAAATCGTTAATTCTGGCAAAACTGTTTATTTGTTACCAAAGAAAAATTTAAAAGTCCTTAAAGGTAGATAAGTTTGCGTTTTCTTAATTAAATTATTTACTTAAATTCACTTTTTGTATCGTGCACAATAAAAATAATTATATAAAAAAGGATTGGGGTGACTCAATCACCCCACGAGATCATTAACGTCAGTATCGAGTATGTGCTTGCTCCCGGGGTAAAATATTTTGAAGTCTTCTCGCTTTAAATATTATAGGTAACACAATTATTCTTCATCGGAATTTAATATTATTTTTCATTATTTAACATTAATTTTAAATGCTTATTCTGTGAGGCTTGAAATTAGAGTTTGCTTAAAACTAATTATAATCTGAGCAATATCATTTTAAAATATCATTTTACATTTTCGTAAACATTGTCGCTCATTTGGGTTTACTCTCCTGACAGTCCATCTATTATATCAAGAATGTATTATTTTCTTAAAAAAATGAACTCGTGCGAAGAGCGGGTACTTCAGACAGTACACTTTTAATGTATTAATGCTACATAAGGCATTGTTTCTCAAACTTTCAATACTGGCGACCCAATTTGTAATCACAATTTTGTCGTCCCCCACCCTGTACAACAATAATGTGTTTACTGCAATAGAAAGGCACTTTGAGAGACAGACGCTAAAGTTACGATACGATCTTAATTATAAACCGTACAAATTAATACGATAAGTATATTAAATTTTGTATATGTAAGCTATAAGTAAAATATATTTCAAGAAAAAAATTACTTAAAATATATATTACTTACTTATTATTATGTTATTTTTCTTTCTCTAATTTTTAAATTGAAACATATCGCAAAATGATATATTTAATTAAAGATATGTTTCTTTCAGCATCCATTTCTCAAAGTACAAATGTTATTAGATAAATAGTCTAGTCTATGTTGCTCTCTATCATATCCATCACATCTGGCATTATAGGGTACGTTTGCGTGAGTCTGGGCAGCCTATCGGACGTCTGCGCAAAACATGTAAAAATGCTTTTCCTCGTACAATTCCAGTCAGTTTTAGTCGACTCGATACTTCTATAGCTAAAAAATCTAGACATAATGTAGACTAGAACGTACATTTTTTAAAATTTGCATGTTAATTGTACTTCACGGTAATTAAGCATTTACGGCGATTAAAACAAAATCATACATACATTTTTAAGTCGTAAGCGAAAATTCGACGATATAAAAGGATCAACAAGTACACAGACCAGCATGGTTCCGAAAATTAAATCAAGCAATATTCTCAAAAATACTTAAATTTTGGATTTACCACTACTGAAGTAAATGATGGGAAGAAAAGCCCCAGCTCGTTATGAATCAAAACTTACGAAATGTGAAAGTTGTTTTTAAAACCATGTAAAATAATTTAGCTATGTTGGCAAAGAATATTAAAAAGTATTTTCTGGATGAGGACATCTTGGTAACAAGTTACGAGTGGATTAGGGATCTATTTCAAGGTACTCCAGAAGGGCTCTCAACTTCCGAAGAAGGAATCTTCATAGATTTCACACCCAGTGAAAAATTAAAAGGAAATTTTGAAATAAATCGCTCTTTCAATTTTGGGTAGAGGTGGATAAAGAATTATCTGTATTGAAAACAAAAGCCCTTCGTATACTATTACCATTTTCAACATCCTACCTTTGTTAATCCGGATTTTCTGCGGTGGTTGCTTTGAAGACGAAATATAGATCTCAGCTAAATATAGAAAAATAACCCAGAGTGTCAATTTTTGCTATTAAATCTTCCTTTCAAAAATTTTGCTCTACAAGACAAGCACATGGAGGTTCCTAATAAATATTAAACTTGTTCTTAGTTTAGTATCAAGAAATTATTTATAAAATACCTTCTTCAGTACTGATACATTAAACGTATACTGGCTGAAACACCGGCTCTTCGCACGAGTTCATTTTTAAAAAAATAAAACATTATTCTGTATATAATAGCCGAACTGTAAGGAGAGTGAAACTGCTTGCACGACATTGCGTACAAAAATGTAAAATGATTTTTTTAGATAAATGCTATAATTGTAATTGTTTAAAAGAACTTAAATTTAAAATGTTTCAGAATTGGCATTTAGAATTAATGTTAAATAACGAAAAATAATTAAAAATTCTGATGAAGAATTATTGTGTTACTTTTTAATATTTAAAGCGCGAAGACTTCAAAATGTTTTAACCCGGGAGCAGTCGCACACTCGATACTAATGCTAATGTTAGTGCGGGTGGAATCAGTCACCCCAATCATTTGTTTATAATTATTTTTATTTTACACGAGATACAAATCGGAATTCCAGTGAATAATTTAATTAAGAGAAAGTATACTTACCGACTTTCAAGGACTATTTAATTTTTCTTTGATGATTTGAGAAAAAATCCAATAAAACACTGGACTAAAATGATTCAAAAGTGCAGGACCTTAATAAAGGACGCAAATCAGAGACACTTTTCACTAATAATACAGAAATGTTATTTGCTGGCAAAACAGTCATATTTTGTTCCAAGTTATTGTAGTTTTAATTTGCTTTCATGATCGAGTGAGTGAATGTTAACGTTGCACTGTGTTCAGCTACACGACAGCTTTTGGAGACGAACCTCGTAATTTTAAACCATGGTCAAGTGGAGAGGACGATACTTGAGCTGGACTCTTTTAATTACCACACAACTCCAACAAGAGGACGTTCGAGCTCTCGACAGATTCAACGTGCATTTCGCCCCAACACGGCGGGTCTTTAGTGGTAATGGGCTTGAATTCGCGACACCTTTGGTGATCAACAATTAGCAAGTTGAACTTTTTGTTTCTTGTACCTTTTTGACAGGGCGAATTGAACCTTGTGGTGCATTTATGGCTACCTATTTTAAGTTGATGGAATTCTTTAGGAGCATTTGAAAATTTTTCTTTCGTTTCATGTTCATTGCGTTTCTCAATCATGAATAATATGAATTCTTTCAGCAGGTTCTTCTTTTGCTTGATCAGTTTCAACTTCCTTCAATAGAGATCGCAGATGCCCCGCGCTACCGTTCCCGGGTTAAAAGTGTATTCAGAAAAAAATACGGATGATCTAAAAATGATTATGTCGTTTTTCACAATGCTTTTATACTCGTATGTTTGAGAATACTCATAAAAATATAAATCTTGGTCAAATAATTCTTTAAATCCCTCAATTCTATTCCAAATATCGTAAAACTTTTTATTATTTACATTTTCCCTAAGCGAAAAACAAACACATAAAAGATGGGACGGAACTAATGTAGAACTAACCATACCAGTAAGTTTGAAGGTTAATCAAATGATAAGCAAATGTATTACGCAGCCTGGCTAAAAAGTTAATCATGTCTTCCTTTTCTTTTTCTACATCTAATTTACAGTTTTTCAATAATAATTACAGTGATGAATTGTTTATCTTCTTAGAATTTTTTTCATGGTCTGGGTTTCGTTTTTACTTTTAAGGAGTAATATTTTAAGTTAAAACGTAATAAAAGATATTTCTCATTGAAGAAGTACATCAAATTAAAAAAAATGGGGGTTTTTTTTGTTTAATTTGGTTTGGGATCAAAGATAGCTATTTGATGACGGAAAAACGCCATATGATAAACATAAATTATAACAGTGTTGTTGTGTATATTTTTTTTACTTCTTTTGTTTTGCTTCTCTTTCCGGTTGTTTTCCTTTAAATCTTTAATTTTTCGATATGCTCGCACCCCCTTGTAGGGTCATCATGCCCCCCAGGGGGAAGCGCCCCACACTTTGTGAAACATAGACATAAGGTATTTTAAAACTAATTTATTAATGCTAAACTGAGAGCAAGTTTAATAAGTATTAGCGACTTCCATGGGCTTATCTTGCAGGAGAAAGTTTTTCAAAGAAAGGTTTACGTTTTGAAATTAACACACTGAGTACTTTTTCTACATTTTGTCTTCAAAGCAGCGACCGCATTTTGCAATCTGTTCCAATTTAAAAATTCTAGAAGAACAATAAAATATATATTACTTAAAAGTAATCTATATAAAATTCAACATATTTAACTTATTAATTTGTACGGTTTATACTTAAGATCATATTGTAGCTTTAGCTTCAAAGTGCATTATTATTGCATTCAATACATTATTATTGTATGAGGAGGGGGGTGGGGTCGCAATAAAAATTATGATTGAAAAGTGAGTCGCCAGTATTGCAAGTTTGAGAAGCATTGTTTTAAACTTAATGTCTTCAAACTTCACATATCGATTGTAAACTAAGGTAATTTTTAAACAAAAAATGAGAAAAAAAATTCTACTTTGTGTGTGTGTGTGTGATTAAGTCTCGCATAGAGGGGAAAGACGAAAAACACAATCTTTTTCTTAATAGCCGTAATTTTTAAGAAATTTTTTCAATCTTTGTACAGATTAAGAATAATAATGTTCTACACACGGAAAAAAGTTTCGTGAAATTATTTTTATAAATAATGAATTTATTAAATATTTAATTAAAATTTTGAGTAATTTTTTGAAAAATCATAAAAAAAAATATTTGAACATTTTATTTTTTAAATGACTAATTCAAATAGGGAACAGCATGCATTTTTTTAGTTTAAAACATCATTTCATTAACTCGAAAGAATATTCAAACGGAACGATTTAGAAATCATTTTCATAAAAACTTATCGATTTGGACTCACTATCGAGAAAATCATAAAAAATAGAAAACATCGTTACTTTGTAAAATAGTTATACCGTACCTTGGCGAAATAAATTATCTTTCCAAGTATGCGATTATTTTTTGCCTGAGTCTCATAGAAAAAATTAGATTGTGTTTTAAAAACGTCGAGGGTAAAAAAATATTCTTACTTCTCGTTTTTTTATTCTGTTTGGTGGTAGAAACAACACACAGGATTAAAACAAATGTTTTAGTTAATATATTTTTAACTAATTTCAATATCGGAATATAAATGTTAAAAACGCATTTCTGGGATCTTTCACTATCTTTTGGTATCTTTGGCGAATTTTTGCGTCGTGTTGTTCGTGAGAAAATAGATGTACATACTTACAAAGTGACTGACTTACATACGCTTGTTTACCTACGACTTTTAATAGTGTAGATAGGGTTAGAGGAATAGTAGGAATTGAAAAATACATTTAATTTTTTATTTATCTCTTATAATGTTTCATAATAAGTAAAATAGAGCATGATTTATTACAACTTTCTTTTTTTTTTCATTTATTTATCGTACATTGCGATCCCTCCTCAGAGAAAAATTAGGGTAATATTTTCGCTTTTTCGAACCTCCAAGAATCAAATCTTTTTCTTTTTTCTTTTTATTTTAAAGATTTTATTTGGAAATTTTTATATTAGAGTCGTTTTAAGTAAAATAATTCAAAGTTATTTTTCATAAAAAAAATAATTTCAAAACCGGAAAAATAATAATTTTTTTTCTCATTTTATGTCAAAAAGTATTAAAAGTATTAATTAGATACTCTCTATTTTTTTTAAATATTGAACCATCAAATTAATTCTGTTTCAAGTATTATTTACTTTTATTTATGAGAATTGTTTTTCAATTTACTTGGATAAAACCGTAAGTTTTATCACGTTTCGAACAAGAATTTATCTGAGTTAGATGTACTGCATAAAAGTGTACTGTGGGAATTGTGATTGACAAAAAAAAATATGAAAACAGCAGAATACGTTATTGTATGTTTTATGCACATTTCCTTGTGACACATACATAAATAACTTTTATTATGAATTTTAGTTAAACTGATGCGTAACTGAATTTGATCACAGAATTTTTTTAATTAAGAATTTAGTTGTCTAGGTGTTATAAAGTTTAGTTCAGTCCCAGTGAAATCCTAGAAAAAGAATAGACTTCTAATCAGTTGTGTACTTATCGCTCAGATGAGTGGCATCTGAATAATTATCTCTAATTTTATATAACAACATAATTTTCAAGAGAAAAAAATAGAAACAAATCCACAGGAACAATTTTATTTATATGCACATATGTATCTCAAAAAATATTCTCTCATTTCTAGAACACATTTTTCTTGAAAATATTCTCAGAAAATGTTTACTTACATTAATGTATTTTATTACTTTATTTCTTTAAAAAAATAGTACTTTGTTTCGTTTCTATTTTTTTCACCATAAATATTAGGTACATATAAGAAGTGTAAAATTTTAGACAAATATATTTAGAGAAAAACACATAGTAATAAGAAGACTGTATTTTAGAGAATTTTTAAAGTTCATGAGTTTCTAATGATAAAATTTGGAAGAACTTTGTTTTTGAAAATGTGTATCTAAGAACATACAAATGAGAATAAAACTATAACTTTAAAAAATACTCAGTTTGTTTTCCCTCTTTTTTTTTAATTAATCTGTAATGAGTTTACAATCCACCCCAATTCTTAGATATGATATTTTGAACATTTAATCGAAAAATTCCGTTGTCATTTTGTATTTTGATATTTGATCGGAGGGAACTTTCTATTTTTCTCTAAAAAGCGTCTAAAAAAACGTAAATACTTTTTTTTATAGGTGAAGGGTAATTGGAAACATTTTGGATAGGGGCTTGTAAAGTTTTTCATCTTTATCATACAATGTGGCAAATTCTCTTTGTTTTACATAGTTCTCCAAATCAAAATAAATAAACATGCTATTTATTGACTGGGACCAGTGGCGCACACAAGGGGGAGGTCCTGAGGGTCCGGACCCCTCCCCAAAGCCCTTGATTTTTTTTCCGATTGATCATAGTTCTAAGTATATAGTACGTACAATTTAATGAATTACTTGTTATTAATGATTAATAATATTAATTCATGCTAATTAGTTGTTCAAAAATTAGTTTTTTACTGTGTTTTGTTCCCGAAGATCGACAAAATCAAAAGGAGCATGATACAAGAATGGTGAACTTTCGACCCCGTACCCCCTTGAAAAATTCCTGTGTGCGCCACTGACTTGGACGATACAGAAAAGACGAATAAAAACAACACTTTAAAAGATAATTTCATCTCATTCAACTATTCTGATAAAAGAAGTTTGTGTGTGTTTTTACGATGTTGAACAAAAAAAAAAGGAAGAAAAGAAACGTTACAATTCAAATTGCGATGGAGTAAAAAAACTTTTTAAAACTCACTTCAGACATTTTACAATCCACTTTTTAAGCAATATGACGTGATATGACTATCTGTATTTGAATGCGAAAAAATATACACTACTTCGTGCACTATTTTAGGACTGTAGCATATTTTTATAATAAATATATTTATGGTTACATTTATTCCCTTTATTTATTTTTTGTTGAAGAATTACAACTGATTTTCGAGCAAATCATTCTAAGAATAAATTTTTCAAAAGTTACATTTTCGGTTTCCCAACACGGATTCGTTTGCAGTGCTATTTCCATGCCTTCTGCTGTAATTTTTTTTTTCTTAATTGAACAGATTTTATTTTTTCATTTATTCGAAGGCATTTTTTTACCTCTTTAGAAAAGTTTTTAACATTCATTAATGCTAAAAAAATGAAATCGCGCAAAAAAGTATTATTGAGCAAAATGTTAATGAGTTTTTCCATGTGTGATTTAAAAATAAGTCTTCATTTAGGGAATGGGTCGATATTAATAGTTTCCCTGTACAGATTATTTTGCTTCTTTTCTTCT
The DNA here is from genome assembly GCA_019973935.1 of Trichonephila clavipes. NCBI lineage: Eukaryota > Metazoa > Arthropoda > Arachnida > Araneae > Nephilidae > Trichonephila > Trichonephila clavipes. Next base: position 514,924 of record BMAU01019830.1, read on the forward strand.
TCATTGCACACACAAAAAATTACTTCTGCACGTAGCAAAAATACCCTAACATGAATTACTTCAAAGAGAAAGAACATTTTATTTTCAAGAGAAAATATTTCATGAATAAGTATAGATATTTTTCTGTTGAAGTCTCATTAAAATGTTCTGGCAAGAATCAGGTTAAAATTTAAATTTAATATGAAAAAAAATTCTGAAAAATATTTAATCAATGCGTTGTTTTACATTTTTCTCTTTATTTGTGAACACAGAAATTATTTACTTATAGAGAATATTAATGTACAAAACTATTTTCTTTGACTGACTTTAGATTGACGCTTAGTAAAATGTATCCAGAATTTTATTCTTTAATTGGCAAATCACTCTTCTAGTAAATTTTCCTTCTTTACATTCAACGTTTCAATAAGACCATTTTCCATCGACAAGCCTTGCGTTTTTATAATTTTTTAATGATATTGTAAATCTGGGTACCTATGACTAATTGGGTATTTTTAATACGCTGCTGGACAATTGCTAAGGACGGATAACACTATCATCCATAGCAACCACAAAATGAAAGGAAGCAAAATGTGGAAAATTAGAATAAGTGCGGGATATTAGTAAGAAGAAGTATGAGTATGGAATTTTTTTTTTCACGTCTGTTCATCACGTGATAGCGTTCATAAGAGCTTTAAAGATTTTGACGCGTGTGGACAGTTGTTGTTTCAAGTCAAAGTTTTACAGGAAAGATTTAATAGACGAACTTAAAATTTTTGGCATGTCTTCCCGACATCACATAGATGATTTTATGCGTGGCCGAATTATTGGAAAGATCGAAGAAGGGCGAAAAATAACAGATGTTGCCACGGAGTTTGACATCGCTCACAGCGTTGTTTCACGGCAGTGGAAGTCATTTAAAACTACTGGAATGTGTAGTAGACGACACGGGGGAGGTCGTGTTAGAAGTACGACGCCTGCAGAAGACAGATATATCGTCCTATCAGCAAAAAGGAACAGGCACACCACAGCTCAGCAGATGGCAAATCAGTTTCTTGCTGCCTCAGAAAAGCAGATCTCCCGAAAAACTGTTGCCAGACGTTTGAGGGGAGGAGGACTATATGCACGCAGACCAGTTGTGTGTGTCCCATTGACCAGACAGCACCGTATTGCCCGTTTGCAATGGTTCGTGAGCATCACAATTGGACTGAACAGGACTGGGCATGCGTACTATTCTCAGATGAGAGTAGGTTCAATCTGTCATCGGATTGTAGACGCCAACTGATCTGGCGCGAGAGTGGTACTGCTTATCGTCAGGAAAATATCCAGGAAAAGGACCGATATCCGACAGGCAGTATCATGGTGTGGGCCAGCATCATGATTAATGGCCGCACGCGCCTACATGTGGTTGCGATTGGGACTATGACGGGCCAACGATACATTGATGGAGTTCTACTTCCTCATGTTCGTCTTTTCCGTGGTGTTGTCGGTGATAAATTTGTTTTTATGGACGACAACGCAACATGTCATCGAACACTCGCTGTTCAGGATTGTCTAGACAGCGAGGGTATTCAACGTCTCGTATGGCCAGCGCGTTCTCCATATCTAAACCCCATTGAAAATGTGTGGGATGCTTTGGGGAGGCAAGTTACTGGTCGAAACTATCCTCCGACAAACAAGAACACCTTCATCCGTGCACTCACAGAGGAATGGGATAAATTGCCTCAACAGCTGCTGTATAATGTTGTGCAAAGTATGGTACGACGTGTGGAATGTTGCATCACACTCCACGGTGGACACATCCCGTACTGATACCTTTCTTTAAGGTGCCTGTTGACTTTTAGATGTATTGTTCCATTTGTCCGTACGCAGATCAAATGAACATTTTTTTTTCTTTCAGATGTTTCAAAGCTTTTGTACTTTCCAAAACAATAAATATTCTTTATTCTAATGTTTGAACAGTGTGGCAACTGTATTTTATCCTACTAGGCCTCATGTCTCGCTTAATGTTGTGCTACATAGAAATTTGTGATCCGTCCTTAGCAATTGTCCAGCAGTGTATATGTATCAAACCAAAAGATAAAAAAATCACTCTTTGTGTTATTTGATTTACCTATTAATTATGTGAAACAAGAAATTAAACAATAATTTATTCTTAAAACGGCCATTGTTATTACGAAATGTGTCACGAGATTCGCATGAGGGAATTTAATTTTCAAAACTCCCAGGAGAATGTATTTTAACCAGAAAAATAAAAAAAAAAATCTGTTTTCCTTCTTCTGGAATCCCTAAACAGAGCATTTCTTTTATTTTACGTTAAGCCAGCTTTATTTGCATCCCTACTCATAATATGACGTAAGAGGGATCAGACAACCGGAGAGGCGAATAATAGTATAAAAAAGGAAGTATTTAGCGGGAGGAATCTCTCTCCCTCTCTTCCATTTTAAATGAAAGATTGGCATTACCATTATAAACTTTTCCCATCCACCACACGTGTTTTGACTGATCCCCAACATATTCATTCATGGAATAATCCCTCCTTGTTTATATAATTGGATGCACAAAGGGAGTGTTTCCCCCCTTTTCCAAATTGAATCAGTTTGCCGCCGTACTTACGAACTCTTGTGCCACCCCTTTGAGCATCCCCTTTTCGTATGATACTGACAACTTCGTTTGCCACAATTTTTTAAGTTTTATAAATCGTATTTCAAGACAGCTTGCGTAATTCTTTTAATTGCAGATTAGCAACCAGTGACATCAATTTACTTTCGGAAACGGTTGCAGGCCACCTTTAGTTTGAAATCGTATTTATTAAGTTATCTCCTTTATTATCGCTCAGTGCAATCTAATAGAAACTAAAATGCTTATTATCAATTAATACAAAGTAGTAAAAATGCATACTTTCAAGGAAATAATATTTTTTACATTATTTCTTTTATTTAAACTATATTAACAGAACAAAATTTACTAAAAAATAACAAACTATGTAAAAATGCAAAGAATAAAAAAAATGTATTTTGCATTTGGTGTAGAACAAATTAAGCATGTAGCAAATGTACCCATCAGTCAGATGTCTAATCAGTTAAATTACTGTCTTATTCATTAATTTTCCTTTCCATGTGGTAAATTTTTTATGCCTTCTTTAAGTACGTTTCTTTTATTTAAGGGTATCTCAAGAAAACATATATAATTGCAAAAAAATATTTTCTGAGGAAACATCGCATTTATTCTCTTTTAATCCCATTCTCGAAAACCCGATATTTTCACAAACTCGGCTACCCTTCGTTCCACATTAGGCCAAGTCTTCGCAACTTTACTGTATTTATTCTTTAAGTTCTTATATTTATTACTAAACTTATTATTTAATCTCAAACATTAATTTACTTCCTTCTTGTAATGTGTAAATAGTTTCCAATCTTAATACTAACCTGTGCAAGTATATCCTTATTTAAAGTTTAGACTCAATTTTATGATATAAGTTTTTTAGCACATAAGAATGGAACTTTTAAATGCATTTTTTCCACCAAAAAAAAATGTGTCTCTGTATACCAAAACTATTTTATCGGTAATTTTCATTGTGTATCCTACCAAAGCAAGTTTTCAAAATAATTGTGTGCGTTTCTCATGTTTTATTTATATCTCTCTTATGTTTAAAGCTATAAATTTTTTTGAATAACACGAGTACGAATAAGAATCGTAACTCACGAAATATATCAACAAGAACATGTCACAAAACATTATTTTACTTCTTTTAGGAGACCAAATAAAATTACTTTAAAGCTGTGACTTTTCTTACATTAAACATAAATTCAATATGTACAGCAACTACGTGTAGATTCTTTACAGTTTTGGAAAACTGATAGGCTATGTGTGAATTTTTTTATCCGACACGGTAAAGATTTAAAACATGATTCAGAACTTGTGTCACCAAGAAAACTCATTTGTCCAACTCTAAAAGCAAATTTAAAATAATTAATTTTTATTCCATAATCTTTGAAATGTTGGAAACTATTCTTTTGGGATTTTTGTATCCATCCTTAATTAAAAAAAAAAGAAACTGAACGTGGTCTAAATAAACAACGAAAAAAGGAAGAGGCGAACAATTTCATTCATAAATCTTTGAAATGCTTAGGCCACTCTGCATAAGCTAAAATTCACACATATCGGGAAACGCAATTAATCCGAATATAATATCAGTTTATCATATGTCAAATTGGATGGATAGGTATCTGGTAACACGTTCCAAGGAAAGAAGTTTTAGAAGAGATCTCTACACTCTCTCTCTAAAATCGCACAAAATCCTTCAAGTTAGGAAGGAATATTGATTTTGGAGCGTAATTTTACATAGAAACTTGAACGCACCTGTTGGACATCAGTATTCAACGTTTTAGGTATGATATGTGCAGGTCTAGACTAATTACAACGAGATGGTCGGCAAATGTATCCCTCCATCATACATCCAAACTTTTTTTGCTACTTGTAACTGGGCTAAATGATAGCTACGTGCACGTGCTTGAACAAGAAGACCTGTTGTCTGGATGTGTAGTGAAATGTATTTATTATGTTTTATTTGATTCTGTGCTTCAACTGCAGGTTAAGTAATAATTTGAAATTTCAGTATATCTTGTGAAATCTGGGATCACCAGATATGCTCTTAAGGCCATGAAAGATATATGTGCGTATATTTTAATACCAATGTTACTAGCTACTGAAAGAACTAGATATATTTTATAATATAAGCAAGTCACTTCTAGTACCATTTAAATAATTGGCATCTGTGTGTTTATACCAAAATAAAAACCGTTGTTTTTTAAAAGTGTGCAGTGGACGTCACATCTACTGACAGGTGTACTCGCGTTTTAAATGGGTACTTACTTACACATGGCTCCTTTATCAGCAAATTCTTATGGTACAGACATAAATGATGATATATATAGTTACAAATCTATTAAAGCTTTTGAACTTAAACATAGATTTGGAAAATCCGGTTTGAATGCAACCTTTAATACATAATTTGTTAATCAAGCCCTTCATGTCTTCATAGCGTGGTTCTAAACGAGATAACCTCGCATTCTTTTTGAAGAGCCAGTGCCGATTTAAGTTCATTTGGGGCCCTGGGTGAAGAAGATCTCCTGGCCCCCTTGGCACTGGAGGATCGAAATTTATAACCACAAAATGTGGTGAAGTCCAACTTATCCAGAACCTTCTGGGCTCTCTGGTTCCCTGGGCGCCCACCCCAAGTGCCAAATGGATAAACCGGCACTGTGAGGAGGGATTGCAGACTTCCGTGATTTTGTCCGCCACAAGGACAAACTGGGTAACCCTCTGAACTTGTGACAATAATGATCTGCATTTTTAAAGAACCACATATTTTTTAAGCTAAGCAATTAAATGAGCTTGTAATTACTTAAGTATCTCATATCGTTCAAAAGTTGTAAAAGTGGTTTTTTCATCCTCAAGAGTCAAATCGTGCAGACTTTTGACTATTTTAGTTTCAGAATGTTCGAATTGTAAAATCAGTTCTTCCTTAAGCATCATGCATGGATTTTACACTGGCATAGAATAAACTTCTAACGAAGCACAAGTTTAAAATTCTGCTTTGATGGAAACAATTAAACGAACATATTCAGTATCTTCATTAGTTATAATTGTAATCGAAAAATTGAGTTTCATTTATACAAAGAACGAGGGTCATCCAGAAAAGTCTATTCAGTCATAAAAAGTGAAAAACACAATTTGTATTGAAATAAACAATACTGTTGCATATCTAAAAACGTTCATAATTTTTATTACATAACCATTTCTTACATTTAAAAAATTTGTCATATTTATCCACGAGTTTCAGAATCCCCCCCCGTTATATTTTCCGGCATTAATACAGGTAGTTACTGAATTAAAAAAAAGACCAATAGTCCGCACCTTGCTGTTAGCGGGTAAGAAGTGGCAAAAATTTCTCATGGAGATAATTTTCTAAGAAACGGATGATTGAATAAAATTCATTGACAGCAGAGGAGTGCAGTATATGAATTCATAGGCTTGTGAACTAACACAAATGTGTGCTTAAATGTAGGTAATTACTAGGCAGAGAAATTTCAAAATTTGTAACATAATAGTTTCCCCCAGTAAATATCGTTTTTCATTTTGAATAGCAAACAATCTTTATTTTCTGGACGACTCGTGTAATTTGACATTCAGTGGGTGAAAACCAACATTTTCATGCGAATTCCATACACACATGGTTCAGCTTTTAAAAATAAAAGTAACTAAAGTAAAGCACTTACCATCGGATAGTCATCAGAAATGGGAATGAACGAGGGCTTATGGTGATATTTCAGGCTCGTTTCAAAATAATTTATTACGCGTAACTTCCATATCATCAAGGGAGCAATTGAGTGAAAGGGAAAATACAAACATATAACAGGTAAAGCTGATTGGCTCACTTGAATTGAAAAACGTCGAAATATCAGACAATTGGTGAACAGTTACAGAAATATGTAAATGATGAAATAAACTTTAAATATAAATCAGGGATAAAGCACAAAATAACATAGGCATTTTTTGAAAAAAAAATTTTTATGTATAAAAAAATTACATTCAAAATTTGTTGTATATCCATGGATTTATAAAGAAAAAAGTCGAGTTTAAGTTATTGCAGGAAAAAAAATTTAAATATATAAGTATATATATATAATTTAAATATAAGGAAATATATATATATATATATATAACTAATTTATATATTATAAATTATAAGAGAATATATAAATTATTAAAAATTTATTTTATATTTTTTAATAATTTAAGGGCTGAACTCATAGGTACAACAGCCCAAGAGGGCGAAGGCCTACTGTGCCTATCTCAGTTTGCGGGACCTTAGGTGCTGGAATTTGCAGATGTTTCGGTCAAGCGCTCAGATTGACGCGAAAAACCCCAGTGTTCAGTTACCAGGCAAAAAATATAAATAAAATATATAAAAATTATTATTATTTAAATGTAAGCAAATATAATTAATTTATACTATAAATAATGTACATTATAAAAGAATATAAATTGTTAAAATATTAGTTTATATTTTATACATAGTATTATTAAAATATAAATAATTTAACATTGTGCAAATAAAACAATTATATATAAAAATACAACTATATTTTGCAGCCATCTATGATTATAAAGGATCGTTCAAGATAAATTGCAAATTTACTTTTTTTCCTTTTGAGTGGAACTTAACAGTTTGAGCAGCTAATAAGAGTAGGTGCTCCATGCAGTGAAAAACCTTAACACAAATTGTTTTTGCTAATGCCACCTGTCTGACGTGGTCAGATTGAGAGCCACAAAATTCATCATAGGCTAGATTGTACGCCTGTCGTTAATCGTAGCTTTGAAATTCATCATAGGCTAGATTGTACGCCTGTCGTTAATCGTAGCTTTGAAATTCATCATAGGCTAGATTGTACGCCTGTCGTTAATCGTAGCTTTGAGCACCATGAAGGTGACAGTACAATTTGGCTCGTTTCTACCCCATTTTTAAGGGATCTGGGAGTAGTCAGGGGCCACCCACCTCTATTCCCTTTCCACCAACGTCATGAGAGAACTTGCGGCTTGACTGCTATTTAGAGTACCCTCTTGCCATGAAGGCACAAAACATTTATAAACATACATGCTTCTCCGTGATTCGAACCCAGGTCCAACTGCCTAGGAGACAGTGTCACTAACAACTATACCGGATGGGCGACACACAAATTGTTAACTATCTTACCAGAGGACAAGGTAGTTACGTAGCCATAATCACAAGTTATTGGGGGGAGTTGCTGAAGTTCAGTCGCAACTGGAATCCCACCTTGAAGAAGAGCTAATGCACGTAAAATCTATCGAATCACAAAATATTGATGTTTATAAATGGTGCATGACGTAGAAGTTGGAATAATTGAATGCCATCTCAGGTGTTATCCATCTCATTTGACTCAAGATTACGTTGTCCTTTGTCATTAACTATCTTGTTATTTTTCAGTAGAATGTTAGTAAAACAGTTCATAAATTAATCCAAAAAAGGGCTAATAATTCTTTTTATAAGAAATATTAAACTGTTTCTTTAATTAATTAATTTTTTTTTAATTCTTTTGATCCGTTTTCTTTCATTGCACCAATAATCCCACTACAGACTTTAATTCATGGTGAATCTCTACTTGTCTTTCATCACCACTGAATGTTAAAACATTCTTAATGAACAAACATTTTTCTTCGGTTATGATCTTTTAATATTTTTCTTCTGCAATTTGTTCATAGACAATAACAAGCTTCGTATTTATTTCATTACATGCTTTTCGTTCCTTAATATTAGGAAAACTCGTCATAGAACTGAAAGCGCCAGTCTTCAATCTTTTCCCGACACACCTTGTTGCTGAAACAGATATTCTATTGATAGCTTGGATTTTTTTTCTCTTATTTTCTGGCCATTCCATAGCTTGAAAGCACACAGCTATGTGGGTCTTTTCTTACAATTTATTTTCAAGCCTATCTCTTTTAAATTATGAAGTTTAGATCTGAACTGTGCAAATTTGTAAATATATACCAATTCTTATTTACACTCAAAGATATAGTTTTCGAATTATGTGATAAGGAAACAAATTTATCGACATGTTTATTAATCTAAAGTCTTCTTAATAATTCTGCGAAACAATAATCCTCACTCGTTGCCTTGCAATGAGAGATTGTCGAAGAGAAGTAGGGACAAGTTTTTAAAAAGAAAAGGAAGAGGTGTCAGAGTCAGGTGTTCTCCTCCCATCAACTCAAAGTACCGTAGCCCCTACTTGTGCAGAAAATTATTCCTCATCAACATATGTACTGCAGAATATTTTTAAAATAAAATTACTTCCTTTTTATCAATAAATATAATGATGTAAACACAAGCACGTCACTCTGATAAATGTTTTCACATTCATGAAAAAAGATTCTGAAAATTGATTTTAAGAGCATTTATTTATTTATTTATATTTTTGCTTTTGCATTTACAAGGTGAATGTAATATTCCATGTATTTTGTTCTTTGAATGCGAGTGTGAATGATGAGATCGTAAATTTTCGAGATGGAAAAGTAAACTTACACAACGATAAGAGATAAATTCAATCCTTCCCGATCTTTGAATTGTGAAAAATACAGAAAGTAAAATCGAATTTTTTTGTTCAAATGAAAACTGCTTTACCATTAAAAATTCGCAAAAGAGTAATGTATTTTGTATTACTGCTCATTGGTCATCTGTTTTCATTTATTTCTCCTGGTATAAATAATGATAGTTTAGTTGGTTTCTTAAAGAGGAAAATAGCATATTTTTCTAACTTTAAAAAAAATATTGCATGAAAAAAAAAACACGAACCGTAATATTCGGCATATAATGAGCACTTTTAGTACAACAAATTGATGTCGAGATTTGCGGGTGTACGTTATACAATGAGTATAAAAACGATAGCTTAAAAAAAGTGTGTGTACTTATGACCACACGATAGAAGTAATAGACTTCAAATTTTGTAATGTTATTTCAGAGATTAGTTAGTGAATAAAAAACAAGGGGATATATTAGTATTATCATATAAAATTATTTATTCATATGTCTGTACTCATAAAGTAATATTTTTTGCTAAATATTATAGATTTATTTTTCTTTCTACAGTCCAATGCAAGTGCGATCAGTGTCAAAATATCAAAGCTAAGAATTAAAGTTTGAAGTTTTATGAAAAAACTTTCATACAGTACTATCTAAGGTACTACATTCAGAAATTTCCTATTTACACTAATAATTAATCTTTATAAAACTGTTCTTGCACAGGAAAGTATGTTTTGGGAAGATGTATTCAAGCAAGGAAATCAAGTATTGATGCATATTAATTAAAATAAAAGTACTCCAAAAGTGCATTGAAATATAAATAATATATATATATATATATATATATATATATATATAGAGAGAGAGAGAGAGAGAGAGAGACAAAAGTCTTAAAATTAGCTGATGTAAAACAAACAATTTCCCAAAAAAAAAAATAAAAATTGGTTTTATTAAGCTGAACATTATTTTCACCGCCACCTTTGCAAAGGAAAGCAAATAATAAGCATTTGTTTTGATTTTACCTTAATACGATAAAAATACGTGAACATTTTTTTAAGTATTAAGGGAAAATACAGAATAAATTAAAAATAAAATCATAATTACTTTTTGCAGTTTTAAAAAAATGAAGCACAATTGAAGAAATTGAATGTGTGTATTTGCTGATTTAAAATTGCGGCTACTATATATCTCTTAAAAAAGAGTATATTCTGAAGGATCATTTCAACCCTCGTTTTATTAGCTCTTAAGAAATTCATAAAATAAGGAATGTGTTTCCGTTGGGGGAATTTGCAGAGGGAACCGTTCTAGGGAACATTTTCCCACGGCGGTATTTTTACTAATAAAATGGAATTTGTCTTCTTTAGGAATAATTCGAATATTTTCACTGATATTTTTTTTTCTAAAAATGTTATTGACGAGAGACAATTTACTACACGACAATTTAAGTAAACATAGAATGACGTAATTCAACACCTCTCGTCGGTCGAAGAAGTATCCACTGCATCCGTACTGTTTGGCAACCACTTCAAGTACGCACGATCCGACAATATCGAGTTACAGGTAAAAGGGAAATCCCCGAATCGGGAATTTACCTGGATAAATTGTTTTTTTTTAGAATAACTCGCGAACTATCGGGACTATTCTGATAAACTATACATTTTCGGAAATGTCTCGTCCGGAGCATTCCGAAAAAAAAACCCAGTCTAATGTTTAAATTTATAAGTAAATACGGAGAATTTTTTCAATACTTATGTATAAAAAAATGGGAAAATATATATTTTTTAATAAGCATGTTTGTTTTTTTTTTTAATAATACAAAGAGGAAGCAGGCTGAAGATCTGCAAATGTCTCTTAAATCACAGAGTAAAAAAACAAACCCGCTCAAAATATTTGCAGTTTGGATTTATGAAACTTATTGATAAGATAGTTTAATAAAAAAACTAGTCAACTGAAGCAGGACGTGCACATAATTTTTTATGGAGTGGGTGGAGGGGGAAATTAAGTTTTTTTTTTCTTTTTAAAAAGAAAGAGAAAAAAGGCTGAGACGTAATCTTAACGCCAAAAATTAAAAATCCGCTGGTGTTTGAGGAGGGGTAGGATGGGGGAAGGAATTGAACCTTCGGCGTTCTTGTGAACATATATCCTGCTTAGAATCTAAAGGGATTCATGATACCAAAAAGAGTATTTTAGATTACGATAAAGCAATGTTTCTCAAACTTTGAATATTTATGAACCAATTTTCAGTCAGAATATTCATCGCACTCCCCTTCTTTTAGTAATAATTTATTAATTGTAATTATAATGTACTTTGATGTTAAAATTATGATACAATATGACTTTAATTATAAACCGTACTAATTATTCAGATGCATATTAAGTTTTATATATAATTTTGAATATGACAAGCCCAAGGTAGTCACTAGTAATTATTAAACTTGTTTTTAATTAAATATTGATAAATTAACATTCAAATACTTTGTGCAGTACTGATTCATTTATATTAATGTGTATCATTTTAATATAAATGTGTATTTAATTTTTTATTACATAAGAAGGTATTTTTTTTGTAATTATTTGATATTGCCATTTATTGTATTAAATTGTTAATTATTTTAAATATTTCATTTTCGATTTTTCGCGATATGATCGCGATTCCCCGCAAGTAGGGTTATCACGCCCTTCTAGGTGGGTGCACCTCACAGTTTGAGAAACGTTGCGATAAAGATTTTATTTTGAGTTTTGAGAAGTTAATAACCGCATTCATGAAACAAAATATTATTTCGGAAGAAAAGCCAAGTGATTTACATAATAATTTGACCGATAGCGAAATGAAGATTTGATAATTTATAGATATAAAAATGAAAGAAAATAATTGGGTTTTAAATATACACTAGGTGGTTGTACGCGTTCTCTGTAATTTTAATTTTTTTCTCCCTCCAATTTTTCACGCCCTAGGCATGCCTCTAGCGTTCCTTAGCGGAAAAGAGGACCTGCCTCTATCCAGAAGTCTGAAATGTTTTGTCCCTTTGACATTTTCTGAATCGAACTTGATTTTTTTTATCTACAACAAATCTATATTTGTAATTGTAGCATTCGAATTTTATATTATAAACGCAAAAACCCGCTATATGCTTTAAAACTTGACACTCTTCTATTGAAATATCATCTAATTTATTCTTAAATTTCCTAGATGTTGTCTCTTTTGAAGTTTGCACCAACTGTTCATCCTTTAGGAAACAAAAAAATCGAAACATGTAATTGCCAAGTTTGTTAGATGACCTGTTGGCCATACAGCAATAACGATTCATTAGTATAAAATGTGTGCAGCTTTAGGTTAAGTAATAAATAGTATTTTTTAAGTTAATAAAGATTTGACAATATAAACAAAACACTAATTTCCCATTTAAACAATAATTTCTCATATAAAACAAAATATCTTAAATTTATTCATAATTAGGGACGTTGGCATAAATGCATCAATTTATTATATCGTGCCCTCAAATCTAAAAAGAAAGTCAATAATGACACAAGAATAAAGGGGAGAAAAGGGAATAAAAACCCTGGGAGAACGTCCCTCTCTTTTAGTCACGTGATTTCTTTTTAATGGTGGACCAATCTTGCCGGGGGAAGTTTTCCGAATACAAGCGAAAAAAGCCGAATAAGCGTTACCTTCCCAAGCGTGACGTACATTCAAGTTCACTCTAGAGCAAATCGACCCAATAGAAGTTATCACTTCAAAAAGAGATGGGCAAGGAAAAAATTATTCTTCTATATGTATGGAAATACTGTTTATTTTTAAAAAAGGACACTCCTTATATGACCTTAAAGTGCTGTAGGTTAGAAGTATATTGTGTATTTTTTTCAAAAGTTTACGTTAATTTCTCGAAAAAATGATTATAAAACATAACAGAACAACACCTGAGCTACATTTCAAGTTTCTTCGTAAAAATTGGTTGCGCGCTATGCAACGAATATGCCTAAAAATTAAGAAATGCAGCTTGAAAGGATAGGTGTGCGTTGTACAGCGGTGCGCGTTATACTCCGGATTTTACGGCATACGTTACCTCTCTCTCAGCCCACAGTTTTCTGAAAGTGTAACATTGTACATTCTAAAAATGGGTTACTGAGTTAAAACAGGCTTGTTGTCATTATGCAAAGACAGCAATAGAAAGCTAGAAGGAATGACTCCCTCAATCTAACAAAACCTTTTGTTCATTTTAAATAAATCGTATTAGGAGGGTAATCCTTATGCGCTAAACGACAGGCCAACCCCAATTGTACAAATTAACTTGGGGATACAGCCAAGTTGGCATCATTTTTAGGCTATCAAATTTGTCGACGGTTAGCATGTTGGTGACAATATGGATGCTTCTAGAAATCCATAACATTACGATCTATGACTGAAGTGGATTTTTCGAGAAACCGCTGGAAGGTAGGGGGAGTGGATCCCTAAAAAAAATTTGTTTTGGGCGCTTCTCTTGTTAAATTCGACTTTTTACGACCCATTTTTTTATTATATATACATTATGTATAATTAAATTTATTACAACATCCCCAAAACTTGTTTATATATATATATATATATATATATATATATATATATATATATATATATATATACCGTAAAATCTGGTGTATAGCACGCACCTATACTTTCAAGCTGTATTTTTAATCTTTAGGTAGATTCGCCGTATAACACGCACCCCCTTTTTTACGAAAAAATTTGAAACGTACGTGTGCAATTTTCTTATGTTTTGAAGTCATTATTTAATGGATGAATCATTCCAGACTCTATTTTGAAAAAAAAGTTATACTTCTAGAATTGTACAACTCTTAAGCGCAAGAAGGGGGGGGACTGAATCACAGTGTCATGGCTGGATTTTTCCCACGCTTTTCTATAAACATTGATTTTTTTTTCCCCTTTCGTGTGATGTACGAGGCGGACGATTTATTTTGAAATAAATTAGAACAAGCCTGAGACTTATTTCTCTCGCTGTCTGTAGTATATTTAATACTATGAATAATACTGAATACGCTTCAAACAGCGAGCAGTAAAGATGGGTCCTGGTAAACGAAGCAAAACACAGTGCCGGTTTCAATATCTAAGTGATTCAATTTGCAAAAGAAAATGAAAATCGTGCTGCAGCAAGGAGGTTTAATAGTGGCGAAAGCTCCATAAAAAAGTTGGAAAAAAAATGAAATGACAATAATTAACACGCCAAAGAAGAAATGTGCATTACGTAAAGGAGTAACGAAATGGCTTATTCTAGAAGAAAGTGTTGCGAACTGGGTCCTAGAAAATCGCCTGAATGGATTAATTGTAACAAGAAACAGTGTACGTTCATTCGCCTTAAAATGGTCAAAAACGAGTGCCTTTTCATGTTATCGAACAATGCAAGTTCATAAGGTTTTTTATGTCTTTTAAATAAACAGTATTTCGGTAAGCAAGTCAAACATTTTTTTAATACTCATTTTTTTGAAGCTCTCATTTTTATACTCGGCGTATAACGCGCACCTCTAAATTTCGATCATATTTTTGTGTTAAAAGTGCACGTTGTACGCCGGATTTTACGGTATATATATATATATATACATATATATATATATATATATATATATATATATATATATATATATATATATATATATATATATATATATATATATATATATATATATATATATATATATATATATATATATATATACGTACATAACTTTTACTATCCGCAACTTCTTCAAGTCTTAAACACCCAATTATTTCTTCGAACAGATAGTCCAAACACAAGACGTTTAATCCCAGATCATTATTTTTATAGCATCCATATGCCATCCTAAGCTTTCAAGTATAACCCATAAACAAAACAAAATACTTAACACAGTTTTGGACATAAGTATTCAGTCCAATTAAACTGCACTTGGCGACCGCGTTCTCACAGCGTAAGTTGTGTAGAGTAAAGAGTAAGCTGTCTGAGTAAAGCCGTTTTTAAAAAAGCTTAGTGTTGACTTGAAAAATCACACTCGCACACACATATATAAATTCTTGGTTGGAGGCTACGGTAGATTTTGATTTCATTTTTAACACGAAACAATTTTTTTTTCTCGCAATGGTTTTATTTTTATTTCTTTATTATTATTGCTCGAGAATTATCCAGTCACGTGTATTGATAAAATGTCATATCGAAACAGAAAGTGATTTTTTGCTCTTCACTTAAAATGAGTTTTATAACAAGAAAGAAACAATCAGGATTTGATTCATTTAAAGAATTGGAATAAAAATGGATAAGAATTCAGTACATAAAAGAAATGATTAAAAAACTGAATTTGATACTTAAGAAATTTATTAAAGTTTGATTAAAAAGTAAGTGTTCATCAAATCGAATTTATTTGCTACTGTACAAAGTATATTCCCTACAAAGTTGCAACATTTTAGAATCAAAATATTTAATTTGTTCACACGTATTATGTGCCGTTTTGTATGAGCTTAAAATAATTTATTTATTTTTGTTTTATTAGTGGTATTTTCCCCGGAGTTGCAAATCACAATTTAAGTACAATTTTATAAACTGGGTAGCTGTGATATCTTTACTTCCCTTGTAAGTGCACATTAGATTTCCCCTTTTAAATGCATGTCAAAATAAATGTTCCGACCAATATTCAATCTAATTTGTAAATATTATTTTTGCAGTTAATAGCTCTTGTACTGAGCTCTGTTCTCCAGGAAAACATATTCCTTTAAGTTTCATTGAACTTTGAATTATTCTTTCTAGAAGTCGTTTTTTTTCGAAAGATTCTTCTCTCTCCCATGCAGCATCTTGAGAGATATGTTTTAATTAAAGTAATTGTACTTCATCTCTTCGAAAGAAAGCGGGCAAAATTAGTGTTTATCAGTACGGCTTTCTCCCAATCAGTAAGACAGATTGGAACTATGTTTGGAAAATGAATAAATTAAGCATTAAAAATGTGAAACGCTAAGGAAAATCTTCAATATCAAAAATTATAAATTAAAATTTTCTTGGAAGGCGCAATCACAATTACAGCGTACACAGTAAAATATCTTTTAAGTTAAAAATTAGAAAGTTCTCTTCAAAGTAAAATGATTAATCCGCTTTGGACATGACTCCACTCTTTGGGGATATATTTATTCCTTTTTATGTTTAAGTTTCTAATTAAAATGTCTGTTTCATTCCATTTCTTTATTTTTAATCTTGAAAAAATGTGTTATCTATTTATTCTCATACTAATTTTATGAGGTACACCACAGGAAGAGACCTCTCTCTGTATATTTATTTATTTTATAATACTATATATATATATATATATATATATATATATATATATATGTGTGTGTGTGTGTGTGTGTGTATATATACAGGGTGTCCAGCCTTAATGTGAAAGATAGCTAATTCCCGAACAGTTCGGTTTAGATATATACTTCCAATTTGTAAAATGTTTTAAAAAGGTAAGGACTGTTTTTGCGTGCTTTTCGAGCCAAAAAACACATATAGAAAAGTGTTACAAAAATTAAATTTTTATGCGGTCCCCAGGTCCCATCACTTATACTTTGGAAAAGATGCAGTGCACAAAAACAAAGTAAACACAAAGAGTTTCATTTTATTGCAATTGAAACTGACCGAGTTATGCCCACATAAAGTTGAAGCGTCTTAATTGCTCAGAAAAGGGGGTCGTATATAAATTGAGTTTAGAGAACAGTAATTCACTATCTACAGAAAGATCAAAGAAACACATCATAGTAATATTAAAACATCGTGTAAACATCATAGATTGAAAATTTGTATTGCTGTATGGCAAACAATAAAAGTTAAATTAAAGAAATATAAATTGTACAGATAAGATTAAAACCCCGCTTGTGTGTTTTAACAAATAGAAGCAAAATAATACATGATTTGTTGTTCAATAATGTTAAAAATGACTTCCTTTCCGCAGAAATGCAGTGCCGAACCCGCGTCAGAAACTCCGCCTGTAACTTCTGCAACATAGTTGGTGTCACAGAACTGCATGCCATGCTGATTTGGTTGAGTAAATCAGATTTACTTGTGGATTCACGTTTTTACACTTTGTGAAAGAATCTACTGCCTGCACCTGGCAACAGGTCGAACGAGATACACGATATAGTGAGGAGGACCTGGCAACGGCAGGGAGTATTGTAATCTTGTAGCATCTTAATATATTCTTTTTTTAAGAAATGTCCCATAGAAGGTGTTGAATAAAACAGAGGGACAAAATCCTGACTGCAATTATTTTCGTTTCACAGTTCGAACACGACCCGATCCGAAAAGAACCCACGAGTTTACACTGGTGTCAGAAGTGGGATGCAATGGAGCAGAAGTTATATGAACAAAATATTTCAAACTGATCGGTGTTCGTACTACATAATTGTGAACAAGGTTCTAGTGGACATTCAGTTTGAAACAAAATTTTTAACAAGGAAATAGAACCCTTTAGTGCATTTTCAAGTTGATAACCACGTGGATCCCAGGAATTGTCCTGCAGCAGTTTCAAGTGAAAAAGATCGTCTTCATATGGAGTTTTTCATCACCTGCCGAGTTGGGCTATGGAATAAAGAGATGCCTTATTTTTCTTCAGTTTCTGATTAACGGAGCCGTGATCTGAAAAAGACGAAGGAAATCCCAGTAGTGTTCAAGCACAGAAACAGCGTTCACGTCAAAGTAAGTGGCTATTGTTCCCCTAAGTTAAAATATTGTGTAATTATTTAAAAGAGTAATGGGATGCAGTCATATTTAATTTGTTTTTTTAAATAAAATAGGAAAAGCAGATATATCTAGAAAAGAAAATTTCATTGGTTTATTGCAATATTCTATGTTGTTGGATTATTGTGTAGATGAAATAAGAAGATTATAGTGTACTTATTTTACCTGGAAATAATAAGGTATCATTTTAAATGTTGTAAAATATGTTATTTAGAGTTCTACATAGTGTTAAACTATAATTTCTTTTTTTATCATCATTCTTTACAGTTTTGAAGTTGTCTCAAAAATCAAAATTTGTGTATATTGAAGTTGTCTCAAAAATTAAAATCTGGGTACAGAAAGTTTTTGCATAACAATTCAGTTTGCAGAATTAAAAAAAATAATTAGTTAGATTAATTTATCTTGAAATAATGGTTGCGAAAAATGTATGTTTGAGTCGGTGAAAAATATCCATTAAAAAAATGTATATGTATTTCAAGTAGACGACCTGTTAAAATGTTGTAAATAAGAGATTTTGTAGGTTATTTATGACTCAAAATATATGGAATGTTTTTTTTTAAATATTATATGATTGGTTTTCATTTTTAGCCAAACGTGTTGCAATTTGTCAGTTGATGGTTTAATGCAATCTGAGGTTATTTCCATGGCTCATAATTTAGGATGCATATATATATTGGTTTTTTTGTTTCCTGCATAAGTTCTTTCTTTTAATTAAAAAAAAAAATAAGAGTAGATTTATGATTTGAGAAATAATTCTATTGTAATGTAGCTAAAGTATGTTGTTAATTGTGTTTTTTTTTTTTTTTTTTTTTTTTTTGAAAAAGGTTTTGTGTTCTGATTAGTAACAAGTAACTGTATCGCATATAAGCTTTATTGTAAACTTATTTCGTATTGTGTTCCTGGAATTTGAGTACTCTTAGAAAAAACGAGTGTATAATTTTTTTGCTTGTTAAATATATAGTACTAGGTCATTTAAGTGTTTGTATTTAAATTTGTCAGAAGGTAATTTGGCATTAGGTTTAGCTTTATTAAAAATGGCATTTCTCATTAGAAGTAAGAAAATTGACTTAATTCAATTAGCGCGGGACTTAGATAAGTCACCTGATCCGTCTATGTCTAAAATTGTTTTAAGGGATTTAATAATCTCTAGTAAATATTACAAGGAGGAAGAGGCAAAAGAGTTATTGGATGTTATTACAGCCCAAAGGTTAGAAACAGAACAGCAGCAAAAACTAGAACAACAAGAACAATTGTCAATTGAAAAATTACGCTTGGAATTAGAATTATCTTAGAACGCTAATCAGAGAGAGAGAGAGAGTGCTACTCAAAATAATGGTCAAACTTCATGTATAAAATCTTTAGATGAAATAGTTAAAATGGTTAGGCTCTTAACTGTAAAGGTACCCAATAAATCAGACGGGTGTGACTATTTCTTTTCTTGTCTTGAAAAAGGTTTCGCTAGTGAAATGGTTAGCGACGAGTTAAAACCGAAGGTTTTGTTATGCATGTTAGGAGACAAAGTGTCAAACTTATTAGTTAACCTATGCGAAAAAGAATTAAAAGATTACGAGTCTTTAAAACAGGTTGTGCTCAAGGAGTATGAACCCTCACCAAAAATATGTTTAGAAAACTTTAGAAAGTCCAAACGTAACTCTGACGAAACTTTCTCCCAGTTCGCGTCCCGTTTAACATTGATGTGGTTATACTACTGTAAGTTAAGAGGAGCGAATGATTTTGAGTCAGTTAATCAACTGATCGTAGCAGATAAAATGTTTGAAATGTTGGATTCTGAGACGGCGAGCCATATTGGTGTGCTCCAAGGAGAAGAATGGTACAACCCCAGGGACTTGGGCAAACAATGTGATGTATTTTACGCTTCCAAAGGGAAATCCTTTGATGGACCTGTGAGAGCTAAATGGAATGATAGTGAAAAGAGAAGTTTTAATGGTAGTTGGGGTAAACAGCCATTTGGGGAGAAAAAGTCAAATAATTTTTCTTCTGGGAAAAACTTTGATAAAGGTCAAGTAACTGAAATTAAAAAATTCGCTTGTTTCACCTGCGGATCAGATAAACATTTTAAGCGGGATTGTCCGAAAAACAAAGGGGTAGATAAAAAAAAAACTTAATGTGAATAAAGTGTCAAAGGAAGGGACAGAATTGGAAGATGGGACGGTCACTGCTAGAATTGATTTGCTAGGTAAAGTCATTCCTAGGCGGGCTATTGAAGACAAATGAAGTAAATTAGTAAAAACCTCTATCAGTGTAGATCGGAAATTAGTCCATGCTTTAGTGGATTCTGGTACGGAAATTACTGTTATCAAGAAACACTTAGTTCCTGGAATATCGGTTGAAGGAGCTTCCACGATTTATTTGAAAGGTATTTTTGGTCCAGCGGTTAAATGTCCTTTAGTATATGTTCCAATTGGTCTTGCTACCGGTGGCCAGGCTAATGTTGTGCACCAGCAAGTGTTATGTGTTTTGGCAGAAGTTTTGGTAGAAGACGAGTTGCTTCCACCAGATGTTTTGGATATGTTGGGAGGAGCCCAGAGTGAAGAGAATTCATTGCTCAAAGCTCTCAGGACCTGAGGTTTGACTCAGGAAATGTAGATGAAACCGAGGTTTCATTGGGTATTCTGCCAGAGAAAGCACATGAGCATATTGAGGATTCTCATAGGAATATTACTTCATGTCGGAATGAAGTGGGAACATTGGGTACTAAGGATGAGGAGGTGACCGCTGAGATGGATAAAGGAATCATGGTGGCTGATAGTTTTTGTTCCGAGCAGGAGTGTGGTGCCGAGTTAGCATTGGTTTGGAAGCATGCTAAGGAAGGCAAAGTAAACTACTATGAAGTCGATGCGTATCTATTTCATAGAGATAAAATACTCGGGGAGAGTATTGGGCAACTGGTAATTCCGAAATGCAGAAGAACTGAGGTGTTGAAACTAGCGCATACTTCCGTGTTCAGCAGTCACATGGTTCCCAAGAAGACGCTTGGACGAATCAAGTATTTTTTCTTTTGGGAGGGTCTGAGGGCCGATGTGAAGAAATTTTGTGAATCATGTAAAGAGTGTCAGCTCACTCGATCGGTTAGGATTAAAGACCGATCACCCATTACACCTGTGGCAAGGCCTGAATTGCCATTTCAGGTGATGAATATGGATCTGATAGGTGCAATTGATCCGCCAAGCTCAAAGAGACATAAATATATTTTATGTCTGGTTGATCAGCACACTAAGTGGGGCGAGGCTGTGCCGTTGACTAGTCTCATTGCGAAGGTAACCCGTGAAACTTTGTTAAACATATTTTCGAGAACCGAGATTTACCTTTTGTTGAAAAGAGAAACTTTTGTAGAAAAGAATAGCACAGCATCGTGGGTCACGGTACTGGATTTGTGGAAGTGGTATTTTTGTCGTTCTCTCACGATGAGTTATCTGAAGTATGCCACATGCGTTATGTCGTTTGGAATTTACATGACTAAAAAAGTGAGGTTTAAGATTGTATGCACTTCTTATGGATGTGTGTAATTTAACGACTCAGTTTTTTAGATGATTAGAGCAGTTTGTTGTATCTGGAATGGTCGATACAGACACCAGCTCAGATGTCGTCCATGTCACTTGACCATGGTTCAAAATTACGAGGTCCTTCGCCGAAAGCCCTAGTGTAGCTGAAGAGTGCGACGTTAATATTCAATCAATCGAATTAATTTCACTTTGGTGACGGTCCCTTACTAGCTTCTGGAAAATGTCCCAGAAAATGCATAAAATGTATCATTTTTAAATTTCCACAACTCCGCCAGTTTTTATCGTAATAAAACGAAACTTTTTGTCTTTACTTTGTTTTTGTGTAGTGCATCTTTTCCTAAATATAAGTGATAGGACCTGGGGACCGTATAAAAATTCAATTTATGTGATTTCTTTCTAAATGCGTATTTTGGTTCAAGAAACACGTAAAAACAATCTTTACCTTTTTAAAAACATTTTTAAAATTGGAAGTGCATGTCTAAAACGAATGATTCACGAATTAGCTATTGGTTCACATTAAGGATGGACACCCTGTATATATATACAGTGTTAGACCCCAACTTAATGAATTCATTTGGACCGAACATTTATTTCGTTATTCGGGTTTATTCTTTATATTGGGGTCCTAACAAATTTTTTGTCTCTAGATATTAGAAACTCTATTAGCAACTACAAAATATATCCATAGTTTGAAATAACACTTTTTCAACAGCTAAAAATATTATAAGTGAATTATTGCGCATCTGTTCATTGGAAATTTTTTTATATTGACTAATAGATATATGAAAACATTTTCGAGTCCTGACTCGAAAAAGTTCTTTTTCGAATTAATGCCGTGAAGAAAATACTGCATCATTTTCATCCAGCTTCATAAGAGAGAGGTATGATTTCACAGTTTCCAAACAATGCAACATAAGAAACAGTTTTTGTTGGAATTTCATTATGTAGTTCTGCATAGAACCGCAATTCCTTATCTCCGATGAATTGGGATGATATAGGAAAAGAATTTTTTTTTTTTTTACTTCTCAAGATTCATACGATAGGTTATCTTCATGACTCATCTGCTCCTTTAATGTCTAATAATGATATTCACGCATTCCCGTCGAAATTTGCTGCTTGCAAGAAAAGTTTATTTTTGTTCCGGACAAAAGGGACATCTCATTTCTTTTAATAATTCAGACAACTAAAAAATGTCCAGCTGCTGAAATAATTCGTTAATCCGGGCCTTATTATTTGTCAAATAGGGGAGGGGAAGGGGTATCTTCATTTTTATCGAGGAAAGTGAGATATTCGTTCAATTGCGAAATCCTTTAAACAGAGGTTCATTAAATCGTGGTCTCACAATATATATATATATATATATATATATATATATATATATATATATATATATGTGTGTGTGTGTGTGTGTTTGTTTATGTATAAGTATATATATATATATACTTATACATAAACAAACACACACACACACACACATATATATATATACAAATACAATATATATATATATTATATAAACAAATGTTCTTTCAGTACAAAAGAAATGTATATATATATATACATATATATATATATATATATATATATATATATATATATATATATATATATATATATATATATATATATATATATATTTGTTTTTGCACTGAGAGGACATTTGTTTATATAATTTCTCCTCTTCAGTTTTGTTCATCTAATAGGAAAACATTATAGCCATAGGCATGATGAAGATTTTGAAGACAAACGATGTGATTCAATACTGATTGCTTGAAGTAAATGGAAAGAATAACTTTCTTTCTAATTATAGAACAAAATTATGTTTCATGTAAATTTTGCATTCTTTTGATATAGTTTATTAAGTACTAACTGTATGGCCCGGCATTGCACGGGCTTTCTCTATTTTTATAAATTTCCCTTTCCTTCACAAAATCAGCACTTTCATTATTGTTTTTCGAAATTACTTTAACTTTTTTGCTTCTTTCCCCTCTGCTTAGCCCGGCATTGCACGGACCTTTACCGAGGGTACAACTTTATTTCCACGTTAATTTCCTCTTTCCTTCATGACGCCAGCACTTTTGTGTGGGTGTATACGAGTGTGAGTGATTGGAATAATGATGTCACTAAAAATCCCTTTTTGAAATTTTTCGACTTCTTTTCACTGTCAGACAGGTTTCTTCCCCCTTCATTTACTCCCTGCGTTGAATGAACATTTTTGAATGTATAACATATTGTCAAGGAAATTCCCCTTCTCCTCTAGCTGTCAGCACCTCCTGTTTTGTATGTATGATTTATACATCAAAATCATTACAATTCTCTTTTTCGAAATTTCTTCCGCATCTTCCCACTGTCAGACACCTTTCTGTTATCTGTCTATAGCCCAGCGTTATAGTGGCTTTTTTTAGTGTAGAACTATACCCCCCATTATTCATAAATGATGAATTAAAAATCTTGCACAAAGCTATTGAAATGATTTTTTTTCTGATCATTTGAATGTTTGATTAAACGTATAAAGTGTAAAATAAAAAAAAAAAAACTCTATAAATAGTTTTTTGTGTATGTGTGTGTGTCTTGTGTGTGTGAATTCCAATTTCTTCCTTCTTTAGCATTGTTGGTTATACAACTTTTTCAGTTTTATTTTATTATACTATATATATATATATATATATATATATATATATATATATATATATATATATATATATATATATATATATATATATATATGTTTACATTCACTAAAAATAACATTCAAAAACAAAAGAATACTGTCTGATAAAAATATTTTAGTGTTTTATTAATTTTTTTTGTTTTTCATTCCACTGTGTATAGTAAATCATTTAAACATGTATTTGACGAAAAAAGTATATTATACAAAACAAACACATTCATTAATTTAACAATAATTATTTTCTTAGAGCTTAAAATAACAAAAGGGGTTTGGTATTTTCATTTATTGAATCAATCGTTACATAACAATAATTTACTTCTTAGGTTTTAAAATAAAAACAGTTGATAAAAAATGTTCATTGAACCATTAGTTGTGACATAAGTTTGCTTAAAAAATGGCTGTAAACTAAGATCATCTCGTTTATTAATAAAGACTTATTAAATATTTAATAAAAATTGTAAAATAATTAAATCAAAAGAAAGATATATATATTAATTTTATTATATTAATTTTTAAATAAATTTATTTATATATGCAACGTTTCGTTGTTTTGTAAAAACTGAATTTTTAAGGTGTTATATTCCACTGTTATACAAAAATTATCCACGCTGTTTGTTGAAAAGTATATTAATTTTTTGTTGCGCTGTTTTTGAGTGTTAGATTAAAAATATATTTGGATAAAAGGTAAAAAGCCTGCACTTTAAAACAATTATCGGTAATGAGTGAAATGAATCTTTAAATAACTCAGGCGAGGAGCGAGCATAAAACGGGGAAATTTCCACAGTCTTCATTCCTGAAAACAAGCCCCCTCCTTCCACCCGAATAAGTTCTAAACAGCAATGTCGCTAACGCGAAGATTGGAGTTCCCCGGATTCCCCCCACGCACGAGCAAAATTATAAAAATCTTATGAAGAATGGTTTTTTAGTTCTCATTTTTTTAATAGTTAATTTTTAAGTTGAAGTTTCCAAATTTCCCGCATCGATAACAAACAATGGTATTTTTAAAATAAAAAAAATAAGGAAAATATTTTTTTAACGGAATCTCGTAAAAAAGGTATTAAACGGAAAACACAATTTTTTTAAAAAAAACCCGTAATTTTTAAGATATTTTATCGAAATCTTTGTACAGATTACGTATAATATTGTTCTATACACGGAAAAAAATTTCGTGAGGTTTTTTTATAAATAAAAAGTTATTAAATATTTAAATAAAATTTTGAGTATTTTTTGAAAAATCGTAAAAAACCAATTTTTGACTTTTAATTTTTAAGTGACTGATTCTAAAAAAAAAAAAAAAAAACATGAACTTTTTTAGTGTAAATATTTTTTTCATTAGCTTGAAAGAAAATGCTAGCGGAACGATTTAGAAATCATAATCATAAAAACGTATCGATTTTGACTCCTTTTAAAAAAATCGTAAAAATAGAAAATATAATTAATTTGTAAAATAAATTATGCCGTATCATGACAATGTAGATGATCTTTCCGAATCTGTAATTATTTTTTGTCTGGGTCTCATGAAAAAAAATTAGAACATCTGAAAACTTCTGACAAATAGAAAAAGAAGTTAAACTTGTCCCCTGGTGGTGATAAATGACACTAATTATGCGTTTTAAGGTTTTTAATTATCTTTTTAACTAATTGGAATATCGGAATATAAATGGTGAAAACGGATTTCTTGGATCATTCCCAAACTTTTGGTATCTTTGGCGAGTTTCTGCATTATGTGGTTCGTGAGAAAATAGGGATGCATAGATAGATAGATAGATAGATACGTTTGTGCTTACCTACGAATTTTAATAGTGTAGATTTTGTAAACCTTCAAAATTTCTTTCAATGTTAAACGTAGATTAATTTATAAGAATTAATTAAATATTTTACATTTCTTGAGGCTTTTTTGTTAAATTATATTTTTTATTGTAATTTTATTGCATGTAACTTATTAGCATTTGTTTAGACGTGCCTTTTACTTCCTAGGGATATTTTCTTAAAAAAAATTATGCCTACAATTAAAAAATCTTAACTTTTACTGCTGATTCAATTTGAAGATGACACTCACAAAACTTGTAATCTTTACACTTGTGATTCTCAATTTTTTTTTTTTTTTTTTTTTTTTTTTTGTGGTAAACATTTAACACTTTCAAAAATTTGGCGTAACACAAACACTAAAATAAGTTAACAAGAGTTCTACTTATTTCCTACACACTTCCATCTATCCACGAAAGAATAAGTTAAATATACAAAAAGCCTTAGTTTATTTCTATAAAATAGTCAAATTTTATTTTTTCTCAAAGTAAAATTAATAGTTAAAAAAAAAAAATTGGCGTTACACAAAAGTGCCGCGGCACTGTGGTTGGGAATCACTGCTTTGTACACACATATGTATATATTGTAAATAATAATGTCTGAGATGAATCAATATATTCTGTCTTGGATCCTGAAACGAAAAATTCTGCTCGATCAGCACGTAACAAATTGGATTAAGTGTCAAACTCTACTCGCTTATTCACTGTAAAATATTTAGAATCAGTGGTAAAGGAAAAATTGCTTCATTTTGGCAGTTACCATCTTTTTACCATTAACTTCAACCCATTAATATTGTACTCTAAAACAATATAAATAGTTTTGACTATGTAACTCGTAATTTTAATAACGCTCAGCTGACGAGGATGCGTGAACCAAATGGTATTTTGAATTATTTCAGACAAGAGGAATTTTAAAAGAGACTGAGTCTGAAAATTTATTCTCCCAGTTTGTGCATAATCAACTGTCTTTGTTTTTAAAAAGGTTTGAGCGCTACTTCCCTCGTAGAACCAGCTAAATAAAAAATGGATCCATGACCTCTTTGTCAACCAATCAGGAGAATCTAGCATGTCTGTGCAAGAAGATCAACTTAACTTAAAACTACGTTCGGGACAACAACTGGGCTGGTATTCTGGATTAAAGTCATGGCAGAATATTCTGAGATTGTCAACACAGAACTTAAGCCCTTATTGCGTTTTCCAGCAACCAACAAACCTATCTTTCAGCAGAGATACTAGCCAAATATATAAAAACAACAGAATAAACCGGACCTAAGCAACACACTTCGTGTGCCATTGTCTCCTATTACCTCGTCTCGTTTCAAAGAAACAAGCTCAGGGTTTTCATTGATATGTGAAATCCTTTTATACTGATTTTTTTAGTTTAACTGCATTTTATTTTCAAGGCTTACTTAAAAGCAATTAAATTAGAATTATTCAATCAAGATATTCTAAAATATAAACATTTATGCCCCCCGACGAGCCGTAGTAAGATGATCAAATGTTTACTGGTCTGTGGTGATAAATAGGTTGGATAGCACTGCTCTAGAAGAAAAAGAGACTCATCTTCAAAAACACTAAGCCTCAAGCCACATTGGCGAGGAGCACGTAACCATGACCTCTAGGCTAACACGACCACTACTATTGATGAAAGGCGCGAAAAGTAAAAAGAAATCTATCATATAAAGAGCTGCTTAAATTTTTAATTGTCCCTTTGATGGCGAAAAATACACTATTTTAAATATAAACATTGCATTTCATTGACATAAAAATTGATACTTAGTAGGGGAACAGAAAATAATTGTTTGTTGAAAATGCAAATGAATATTTTTTTAACCTTAATATTTTTTCTTGAATTACATTCAATGTGTTTCCATTAAACAAGTTTTAATTACCTCTATATAAACAAAATTTAAACACCAGAAAGTTCTAATGTATACTGTGTATGACAGCATTTCTCAAACTGTGGAGAGAGACTCCAGGGGAGCATTATAAGCCAAAGTGGAGGGCGCAAGCTTATTGAAAAGTCGAAAATAAAAGATCGTGATAAAAAATTATTAGTTTACTGAAAGGAATGAAAATTACATACTTTTCTAACATAATAAAAATGAAATGCGCATTTACACTGGTATAATACACTTATAAATGTATGAGTACTGCACAATGTATTTGATCATTAATTCATCCATACTAAATTAAAAACAAGTAAATAATTACTTCTGACCCCATGCGCTTGTCATAAATGAAATTATATGCAACATTTAATGCTTATTTTGACAATTTGTACGGTTCATAATTCAAATCGTGTTGCAGCTTCAGTGTCAAATTATATTATTACTGAGTTCAATACATTGCTGCTGTATACAGAGGGAGGATTTTGTAATTGAAAATTGGGTGGCAGATATTAAAAGTTAGAGAAGCACTGGGATATGAAACTATTTTTAACAAAAGATAATTACTTATACATGATATGATTCATGTTGTGGCTCCTCTTTTTTACAAGAGAATCCTATCTTTAATTACTCATATTGATGTACAATATTCATTACTTGAAATTTTGTGTAAAGAGATCTTTTGTACTCATCGATTGTTCTTTTCCTTCTATTTTTGTGACTCCCCTAACTGATCTTCACGCGTAAGAGATGGACAAGATTTTAAAACAAATATATAATAGAGTCTCAAGAGTTGCGGAAAAAAAGAAGCGAGAATATTGCTTAATCCTTAGTTAAATGTGTTAATTAATATAGCTATTTTAATAAATTATGTGAAATTAATATAATTTTTTTAATAAATTGCGCCTCAATTCATATAATATTTGATAAATTACGTGACATTAATATTATAAATATCGTTTTAATGAAAATCGAAATCTGCGTTTGTACTTTAAATTCCCAAAACTTGAATGAGAATGTCATTTAGCGAGAAATATGAGGATATTTCAATTTCGTGGGGTCCCTGAAAAGAACGTTTCATTATGAGCGTTCATTCAGCTCAGTTTTCGTCGTTAACAAAGGGAGTAAAAATGGAACTCACAATACCAAAGGGGTAAGGGATTATTGATAGAAGGGAAGTGAGGGAAATTTCTCCCCCTAGTCTATTTTTGATGAAACTAGATCAGCACCAATAAAACTGTTTATATCTGATTCCCAGTGTATTCCTCCTTGCTATAATCCCTTTCCCTCCGATTTGTAATCCTTGCTATAATCCTTTTCCCTCCTAATTGGTCCCTTCTTTTTTTAAAAATAATCCATAGTGGTCCCTTAAAGCATCACTAATCCATCCTCGTGTCACCTAGAAATGGTGCAATCACTTTCCTTACGACCAAAATACCACTCCTAAAAACTGCTCTTCCATTTGCATCATTTGCTTTAAATTAATTCGCCAAATTCTAGTGCAGCCTATTCCCAAAATATTTGCTTCTTTCTCTTTTGTGGAGCCTTCCTTTTACACTTTTGGACGCAAGTAGTAAATTAGATGAAGTGATCAAGATTTTTTTTTACTAAATAAACCGTCTCGTGCAGCATTAATAAGCATTTGTTATACATAACAGAGAATTCCTGCTGCTATTTCAGATAATGTTGTTATCGTGCTTAATTAAGATGGAGGAATTCATATTTTGAAGTTTCTATAAAAAGATGAGGACGACACCTGAGCTGGAAACCCCTCTCCAAACGACCACTTTATGGTGACTTAAAGACATTGAAACCCGACAGATTTAACTCATCCTCTACACGGAGAGTCTTCAGTGGTACAAGAAATCGAACAAATGACTTTCTGGGAACGAAGTTGCAGTTAGCGCAATGCGCCCTGAGAAAAATATTCTATAGCTAATTTGGGAAAGCTGCAAAGGAGAGTTAAATTTTTATGGCAATAAGTGTTCTCTCATCACTTGTCTTACTTATATGTCTTAAATTGAGATTATTCAGCGTTTAAAACGGACTTAAATACATGAAACTTATATTACAATTGTTAACATTGCAATGAAACAAAAAATTAAATGAATTTAACCCATGAGTACGAAGTGAGGAAATAAAGCAAAATTTTATTTCGTTAGCAATCGCAGTTTCAAAAAGCACTTCAAAACATCAATCGCAATTTTCTTTCTATTTCATGTCCATTTTCTTGAATATTCTAAGATTTGACACGAAATCAAAGAAAATATAAACTTATAAAGTATAATATTTTATTTCAACTATGCAATCATTTTTTCCCCAGGGAATCGCTTAGTAAAAACAATGTTATTTCTTAATTTGTGCTATATCTGGAAGTTGAATAAATATTTTATTGGTCAATATATATATATATTTTTCTTGGATATGTAGTGCAACATACTGGGAACGAAAACAATCAGGTTTGAGATAAATTTATTTTTCACCACGGCTTTTCATCCCCTTCTCTATTTTCTGTCCCCTACAATATGAAGCAGTCACTATTGTTTATTCGTCTCTAAAGAAATCAACTGGTTTTCTATGGTAATAATGTTCGTTGTAGTAGTTTTGAAGAAATATTTGAAATTGATTTGAAAAAGAACAAGAATATATTCTTCTTCAAGATACTACCTAATTATGACTGAAGCATTTCTTTCTTCAGAATAGTTCAAAGTGAAATGTTGCTTATTTTTTTTTATCTGGATCCATCTTGCTGCTCTTAGATATAAACCACAAAACGTGTTTATACTGATAAGCTTATTGTGATTTAGGTTGTTATGTATTAAGGTATCTCTGACTGGTTTAAAATCATTTTCATCACAAAAAATTAAAATAGATTTCTTAATCTATTTTTGTAGCCAGTTTAATAGGATTTCCAAACATATCTTACTTTTGACTCTTTGAGTCAATACTTTTAATTCTGAAAAAAAGTTACAGCTGTTTTTGTTTAGTGTAGTAAGCCCAAATTGAAACCGGAAATTTAAATTTGAAACTGGAAGTGTGAGTTTTAGGTTGATTTTCACCCGAAAAATAAGATTTTTTTCGTTTAAAGTATTTTAACGAATTATTTTTTGTTTAATAAATTTTATTCCACTTTATAAATGTTTTAATAGATATAATTCGTTTTCAAATAGACAACAGCTAACTTATTGCAACGTTTGTTTTCATTTAATTGAGTTGTCTCTTTTTATCAGTTGCGTTAGCAGATAAGAAAAGCCGATTCTGCTGCAAAGGCGGTGCAGGCGGTTTCCGGCAGTGCAGAGTTGAGTTGTTTCGTACTTGCTGCCGAGTTCAGTTATGTTCTCCTGCTGCTGAACTGAGCTGTTTTTATCCTGCTGAGTTCAGTTGTTTCGTTCCTGTTGCTGAGTTGAGCGGTTTTTCTTCTGCTATGGTTTAGGTTTTCGAGTTGAGGGGGGGGCGAGTTGAATTGTTTCTCCTACAGCTAAGTTGAGTTGTTTCTTTAAAAAAATGTGCAAAAAAATTGAAGTATGGGAATGTTAAACGTGCTCATGGCGTCACCTATTGATTAAAATATACACTAATTATAGATTTTAAAATGATTGAAGTAAATAACGCTGAAATAAAAAAATAGTAATAAATCCAGATTCAAACTCACGACCTCAGATCAAAATGTCTCCATAGGACAATAGTTTTTCAGTTACGCTAACCATTGTCCTATGAAGGCATACAGACTTGAAGAAAACTTATGCTTATAATCTCATGAATTTAATTTTGCAGGCGAAGCAGATGGCGACGCGTTTTAAAATCATTTTCTTAATTAAAATGAAATAAAAAAAAATTTAATTTATATTATTTTAATAATTTGTAAATTTTAATTCAGTATAATGATTACATACACACACAGTAAAGATACAAAGTAAATTGATTATTCAGAAAAATGTGTCGTAGTATACTCGTCATTAGCGTGAACAGGGTACGATTTTACTTGTCTTAGCTTGTCTGATCTTGATTCTACAAGACGGCGACTGAATTCTACGTCAGACATTATCTCAATGTTTACAGCGCATGGCGATATTTTTTTAAATCATTTTCTAGAATGTTTTTATAATAATCTTTTTTTCAAAATAAACACTTTTTTATTATTAAAACCTGCAAATTATATAACTTAAGAATTTTTTTGAAAATCTTCGCTTAGATATTATTTTAAGAAGTAGGAGACGCGTATTATGTCGATCTGATTGTTTTGAATATCATGAAGAATCTGTTTAAAAAATATCGTAGAAAGATTTTATAATTTCACACAGTTTATAAGTTTCAAACAAACTTAGAGATTAATACATTTTGAGCATATCTTTATCATTTTTACAGTCTTAGGTTTTAACATTGAAACTTTCTTGAGAATAATACCGTTATACGAATTGTGCGTATATGTGTGTGTGTGCTATACCACTTTCTTAAAATAAAAAATAAACTTTCAAATAGAATAATAATAATTTTTTATTTAAAATATGAAAAAGAATCTGTAGCAACATACATTTGTTTAGCATTTTCTATCAACACATTCATATTCAACTTATTGATAAATATCTCACTCATGTAATTTACGATTTGGATGTTTCGATTAACAAAATCTGCAACCAGTTTATACCAGTCCATGTTTAATATAGGTAAATCACCATATTCGAAATTCTTTGTTCATTTGAATATGTCATGCATTCATGACCTAGTTGATTTTCGTATCCTTCCAAACATCCGTCGCTTATGAACAATGATGAAATATTTTCTTGGATATGGTTACATAAGAGTTCTACCATTGATGTAGTGTGATAACTATTTCTGCGTCGATACAATCGAAGTCAGAATTTGGAACAGGAATGTGTTTAGACACTTTTTTCCTCAGAAGTTTCACAAAAACAGGCCCGAACATGATTGAAACAATTTCCGACGTGATCTGCTTTTGGATATCTTTTAATGCATTCCATTCCGTTTCTTTTAGCATGGAAACTGGAGTCAAAAATTTGCGAGAAAATTCCTTTCGCTGGAAATAGCTTTGACATATGATATAAGTCACATTTTTGATAACAGTTCGGGAAAGTAGGAGACAGTCCTTGATAAGAAATACTTTTCCATCATCAAAGGCTTGATCGATTGCAGCAAATTCTCTTACGAGGGCTAAACATACGGAAGGTGTTACAGCGATTCCATCTTTGGTAGGTAGGAGAGATCCAGTGGCATCGAGCTTGTATCGGCGCAAATGAATTCGAGCAACACATACAAAATCAGAAACAACGGCGTAGTTGTGACCGCCTAGATGGAAATGATTCTCAGGAACAGCATCTGGTTTAAACGTAGAAACTTTCCCGTTGTCTTTATGAAAGCACACTCTTTTGTCTCGAGGATTGGGGGTTACGAGAGGTGTAGCACGTTTCATGGTTTCTAAATAAATTTCAATTCACTAATCACGAAAGAAAATATCATGAAGTTTTGTGATATGGCAGGAGCGATATAATTCTTTATCGTGAAGCAAAGTATTCTACCATGTCAGAGCTTGCGAAGAAATGATACACAGATAGATATAAAATGAATATTCCAAGGTGGCAACAGTAAGCTGATCGGTTCATTTCCATCGCTTAACTTTGGAAACAACTGATTGGTGGAAAAAATACTGATGTCACTAGTCTTATGACATCATTATTATAATCAGATTAATAAGAAAACGCGTTTTTCAATATGGTTTATTTACGAAATCTATCTTCCCATATTTTAATCACATCTGTAAATGAAAAAAGCAATATTTCAATATTGTACTCTAAAGACACTAATTTGAAAATTATTTATGCTTTGTTTTTCTATTTTGATTGTTTATGCAATATCCCTCTACGAGAAAATAGAAGTGAAAAAGCTTTCCGATTTGCAAAGAAAATTCAGGTGAGGGTTTATTTTAGTACCCTTAAAAATAAACCCTCACCTGAATGTAAAGAAGCTAGATTTTTAACTACTTTGGAACCAAAAACAAAATATGTTCTCCATTATTCAAATTTAAAGTTTTATATAAAATTAGGGTTAGTCTTGAAAAACAAAAATTTTCATCGCGTTTTAAAATTTTTCCAGTCTCCTTGGCTTAAAAATTACATAGATTACAATCCTAATTAAGAACTAAAGCTGTAAATGACTTTCAGAAGGATTATTACATTCTAATAAATAATAGGATTTTCGAGGAACACGATAGAAAATGTAAGAAAAAAGAGTCGATATACGTTAATATTCAACAGAAGAAGGG
Source organism: Trichonephila clavipes (assembly GCA_019973935.1). Lineage (NCBI taxonomy): Eukaryota > Metazoa > Arthropoda > Arachnida > Araneae > Nephilidae > Trichonephila > Trichonephila clavipes. The sequence goes on from BMAU01019830.1 coordinate 548,898, forward strand.
TCTTGAAAGCTAATAGCGAAATCAAATTTTAATCGTCACACAATATTTTCTGAAAACTTAATGGACGTTCATTTAAAAAAAAATCAAAATTTTAAAACTAATACAATTAGGAATGGTAAGTTTAGATATCTCAAAAGTTTTTAAGTATTCTTTTCACTGAGTACATGAAGCATCGTTACGACTCGAAAGTAAGGCTCATGTGCACTGATAACGATTCTTTTATGCATGAAATAAAGACTGATGATTTTATAGAGACATGAAAGATGATAATAACTTATAGGACACTTCAGACTATGGGAAAATCAGCATTTATAATTTACCTGTTGTTATCAAAAAAGTCATGGGAAAAAGGAAAGAGGAAATCAAGGGAGATATTATGGCAGATTATGAGATATTAAAATTGAAAAAGTATGCCTACAAGACTAACAATAAGATTGAAAAGGGATTAAAAACAAACTTTGAAAAACAAAATAACATTTGAGGACTACAAAACAGGCATTTTTAATCAAAAATTAAAATAACTGACAAGAGCTTAATTAGGTCCAAATTTCACTCACTACATTCAATAAGCAGAACAAACTTGCTCTGTCATATAAAGATAACAAACAATTTATTAATAGTGATGGCATTATTACTCTTTCCTATGCACATTGATCGTTGATGAATTTAGACCTATCCAATGAGCAGTATGACACAGAATCCAATGATATGATAAATTCACAATAATGTGATTTTTGTAATGTAAATAAATGATTATAATGTAAAACGCGGAATACACAGAATCCTGTTTTTGTAAATAAGCAACTTACTTTGTTTCCTTACTGTACATGTGTTCATTTATATTTCTAGAAACAAAATTTTTAAAACCAAATCCTTTGAGAAATTTATATAAATTTATTGCTCTTAAACTTATATAAAGTTTATTGTTCTTACATTTGTATGTAATGTTTTAAAAATATAATTTATGGTTAAACATTCTTAGATAATTTGTTTTGAAAAAAAATACTCTTTTTTTATTTTAAAAATGAAACTTGCTTCAACATAAGTTAAACTAACAAACGATAAAAATAATATTAACTCAAACTAAGGATATATAAAAAAAATTATTCATATTTATAAAAATAAAATTTTTAGAACAAAATACTGTGTGAAACTTATAAAATCTTTGTACGATATTTTTTAAACAGATTCTTCATGATATTCAAAACAATCAGATTTACATAATACGCGTCTCCTACTTCTTAAAATAATATCTAAGCGAAGATTTTCAAAAAATTCTTAAGTTATATAATTTGCAGGTTTTAATAATAAAAAGTGTTTATTTTGAAAAAAAGATTATTATAAAAACATTATAGAAAATGATTTTAAAAAATATCGCCATGCGCTGTAAACACTGAGATAATTTCTGACGTAGAATTCAGTCGCCGTCTTGCAGAATCAAGATCAGACAAGCTAAGACAAGTAAAATCGAAACCCGTTCACGCTGATGACGAGTACACTACGGCACATTTTTCTGAATAATCAATTTACTTTGTATCTTTACTGTGTGTGTATGTAATCATTATACTGAATTAAAATTTACACATTATTAAAATAATATAAATTAAATATTTTTTTTTTTCATTTTAATTAAGAAAATGATTTTTAAAACACGTCGCCATCTGCTTCGCCTGGAAAAGCCGTCTTGTAGAATCAAGATCAGACAAGCTAAATCGTAACCCGTTCACGCTGATGACGAGTATACTACGGCACATTTTTCTGAATAATCAATTTACTTTGTATCTTTACTGTGTGTGTATGTAATCATTATACTGAATTAAAATTTACACATTATTAAAATAATATAAATTAAATATTTTTTTTTATTTCATTTTAATCAAGAAAATGATTTTAAAACGCGTCGCCATCTGCTTCGCCTGCAAAATTAAATTCATGAGATTATAAGCATAAGTTTTCTTCAGTTCGGTATGCCTTCATAGGACAATGGTTAGTGTAACTGAAAAACTATTGTCCTATGGAGACATTTTAATCTGAGGCCGTGAGTTTGATTCTGGACTTATTATTATTTTTTTTTTATTTGAGCGTTATTTACTTCATTCATTTTAAAATCTATAATTAGTGTATATTATAATCAATAGGTGGCGCCATGAGCACGTTTAACATTCCCATACTTCCATTTTTGTGCACATTTTTTTTAAAAACAACTCTACTTAACTGTAAGAGAAAACAATTCATCTCGCCCCCTCAACTCGAAATTCAAAACCATTGCAGGGGAAAACCACTCAACTTGGCAGGAGAAAACCACTCAACTCGGTAGCATGAACGAAGCAACTCAACTCATCAGGAGAAAACAACTCAATTCGGCAGAAGGAACGGGACAACTCAACTCGGCAGCAGGAATAAAACAACTCGACTCCACGCCGCCTGCACAGCTTTACAACAGAATCGGCTTTTCTTATCTACTTGCGCTCAAAATTACAGCTCTTTAGATATTTTTATTAGTACTTTTATATAAGGTTACAGGCATTTTTTATTTAATTAAACTTAACATGCCAAAAGTAAGATCAGATGGGATAAAAAAGAAGAATTTTCCAGAGAGTATAGTTTGTTGGAGACACATTGTGTGGGTGAAAGATAAACAAACGGTTCTTCCAAATTCAGTTATTAATTCTATTAATTCTCCTAAGAAAATGTCTTCACAGGAAAAGTCAGAACTGCAATGATAAAGGGTGTTTTTTTTAGAGGTATAGAACTTTAAATTGCAATAAAACAACGATGTATTATTCCATTAAGATGAATTTTTTTTATTCGAAAGATAATCTTGTGGCATTACATATAATATATATTACAAATGCGAAAGTTTGTGAGTATCTTTGTGGGTCTTTCACGCAAAAACTACTGAATGGATTTTAATGAAACTTTACAGTAATATAGCTTATACATCAGAATAGCACACAGGCTATAATTTATAGCATAGACTATAATTTATAAACATATTGTATGAAGTGTCCAAAATATAACGATGTTTGTCAAGTAAGTAGGAGAAAATTCTGTCATCTGCTAGCAATTCTGGCATGCGCTGCAAAAAAGCCCACATCAGCATATATCTATCTTTTGTTTGTGAAAAACCTTTTTTGTTTTGGCTACGCAAGGTGCTCGCTTCTAATTAATTCCTCTGATACAATGCCTATTTTTTTTATTTCAGAATCAAATTAAGATTTGAAGGGAGAGGTTGTTATAAATCTCTTTTTATTTTAATGTTTTTTTTAACATTTTATTGGGCATATTTGGTAGTAAGAAATTGATCTTTTTTCCAAATAAATGCTTTTATCAGTTCTGATACTTAAAGTAAATAAACTTTCTCTTTCACACTGCGTCATTTGGGCAAATTTTCAAAATTTGTTTGTGGTTAGTATTTAATTATAACGCTATAATTTTAATTGAATAGGCAGATATTACATTTTTAAGTATAAAAATAATTAAAACTACTGTACTGTATTTTTTGGAACGAGTGATTATTAAAGTCGCACTGTTCAACTACATGAGGGCTTTTGGCAACGGATCACGTAATTTCGAACCATGGTCAAGTGACGTGGACAACACCTGAGCTGGAACACCCTTCTCCTAACTACCACACTACACCAACTTAGAAGGAATATTCTACCAATACTTAGCAGAAATATTCTTTGAAATCCACTCTTCCAAGATATATGGGAGCACGGGTTCTTTGATGAGTATTTAAGGCGAATAGTTTTGTAGCACATACTGTTATAAATCTCTCTTTATTTTAATGTTTTTTTATGATTTTATTATGCATATTTGTTAGTAAGAAATTGATTTTTTTCCAAATAAATGCTTTTATCAGTTCTGATACTTTAAGTAAATAAACTTTCTCTTTCACACTGCATCATTTGGACAAATTTTCAAAATTTGTCTGTTGTTAGTAGGTAATTATAACTCTATAATTTTAATTGAATAGGCAGATATTGCATTTTTAATTATAAAAATAATTAAAACTACTGTACTGTATTTTTTGGAACGAGTGAATATTAACGTCGCACTGTTCAGCTACACGAGGGCTTTAGGCAACGGATCACGTAATTTTGAACCATGGTCAAGTGACGTGGTCGACACCTGACTGGCACCCTCTTCTCCTAACTACTGCACCACGCCAACTTAGAAGGAATATTCTACCAATACTTGGCAACAATATTCTTTGAAATTCACTCTTCTAAGATATATAGCAGCACGGGTTCCATGATGAGTATTTTAGAGGAAAAAATAGTTTGTCAAAATTTAAGTATCTTTGTATGTTGATGAAGACCTCAGAAAATCATTTAACTACTTATTTTAAGTGAACGGTATATATAATTAATTTTACAGTGGAATATCTTTAATTAATTTATTAGCTCTAACGGATTAAATATTCCGCAGTGGAGAATTTTGTTTATGTATATCCCTTAATTTGCACATGTAGCGATCCAAAAAAAATATTGTATGAAAAAAAGTGCAGTAAATCATAATGCGGTTGAATAAAGTATTAAAGTGCATTTCTCCCCTACACGGTGGGTTTTACAAAGCTCTAATAAAGCTCGAGTTATGAAAGTAGCTAGGCATTTTCCAACTTTACTGTATTGTAACGTCGTGTGTAGCTATCCATCAATAAATAAGGTTTCCAGCCTCATATAGAAATAAAAAATATTGTTTATTTGATAAACAATTCTTAATGAAGTAATATTACTCAGTCTATATGCCAAGCCGGTGTAGTCAGTTCATATTCCCATTCTCAACGCCACCGGCGTTCATCGTCTTTCCACTCCAATCCCGGACTCAGCCCTTTTCTTTCTCCGTCTCTCCTGTCTTCTCCTCTCGTCTCTTCTCCGTGCTACCCTCCTTCTCCTTCCGTTCGTTCTCTCCCGACTTTTATTTTTCGTCTTTTTCGCTTCTCCTCTCAAAAAGAACCCTTTTAAACACCAGGGGTGTGTTCACAACACGCTTCTCTTTCCTTCTCATTGGCAAATCACAAAAGTCTCTCTTGACCTCCCTAGTCCTATTTGCGCATAACACGCCAAAACACAAACGAGCCGTCTGGCCCAAGGCGCCATAGTTCCTTGTCGAACATCTGGACACACTTGTCCATCACGTCACCTGTTCCTAGTATCCCCTTCACACAACACTAGAAAAGACGACATGATTATTTTAAGATAGGCTTCGCCTATTGTCAATGGTGCGCCGGCTCTACTTTACTATTATGGCGGCCCATCTGTCTGTCTCCACTCCCTGAGTTCAGACAATAAACAATCGCCCCATGGCCACGTGCACTGGTCATTCCACAGCTGGTGGATCATAAAAATGCAGGGACAATCGATGACGTCGTACTTGTCCTTGACCAGCTGGTAAAACCATAAAACCTATTGTGAATCGAAAGATGGGAATTCACAACCATCGACGATGTCACAGTATCGTTAACATTTCGCTATGATTTTTATTGAATCGTCATTATAACTTAAGAAACGGCGTTGCTTGGGAATATTACAATTTTAACAAAAAATAAATACTACAGAAAGTAATATTAATGTATTATACTTTCAGATAAAAAAATTTTACACTATTTTAAGCGTTCATTACACAAAACTTTTAACAATGTGTTACTTTTACTGAGCAGAGATCAGCTTAGGAAGGTATTTTCAAAAATCGACCCTCAAGAGTGTTATGGGGAGTTATAAATAAAAAAATCCTTTTTATCAGCTATTAGATTTACGTACGTAAAATTCAATAAAGGTGTTTTATTTCTCTCTCTCTCTCTCTTTGTTTGTTTAGCTGAGCTAGGCAAAAAGCTTTTTTTTGTTTAATTTGCAATTCACGTAAAATTAACTCATTAAAAACTTCTTTATCCTTCAATCTGTGTTGTTTAATTTTTCACTTCACCCGTGCGAAGAACAGGTAGACCAGCTAGTTTAAAATATGATTTCTGGCATAGGACTGCCACGGCTGGCTCAGATGTAGTCCAATCTGGACGTCCAATTTTCGATAACTTTTTCCAACATTTGTGGCCGTATATCGGCACTAACACGGCGAATGTGTTCTTCCAAATGGTCAAGCGCTTGCGGTCTATCCGCATAGACCAATGACTTTACATAGCCCCACAGAAAATAGTCTAGCGGTGTTAAATCACAAGATCTTGGAGGCCAATTCACAGGTCCAAAACGTGAAATTAGGCGGTCACCAAACGTGTCTTTCAATAAATCGATTGTGGCACGAGCTGTGTGACATGTTGCGCCGTCTTGTTGGAACCACAGCTCCTGAATGATTGTTCAATTCAGGAATGAAAAAGTTAGTAATCATGGCTCTATACCGATCACCATTGACTGTAACGTTGGGGCCTTCATCGTTTTTGAAGAAGTATGGACCAATGATTCCACCAGCCCATAAAGCGCATCAAACAGTCAGTTTTTCTGGATGTAACGGTGTTTCGACATACACTTGTGGATTAGCTTCACTCCAAATGCGGCAGTTTTGTTTGTTGACGTAGCCATTCAACCAGAAGTGCACTTCATCGCTAAACAAAATTCGCTTATGAAAATCGACCATTATTTTTGAAATAAAATTGCACAATTTGAAAGCGTTGTTCAGGCGTCAGGCTATTCGTGATGAATTGCCAAACCCAACTGAGAATAAATCACTTGACAGCTGTTAAATCGGTCGCCATCTTGGGAAGTATATATATCAGGGATGGTGAACCAGTGGCACGCGTGCCACTGATGGCACGTGACACAATATTTTTCGCACGTCAGTGATCAAAATGGTTTGCATTTTATTTTTGAAAAATCATCATAAAGTATTACGAACAAACGCGAGTGATCAAGGAGCACACTCTTTTTTTATTGTCTTGTCTTAATTATGTCGTAGACTACAGTTGCTTATGATGCAAATTTTGTCTACGCATAGCATAGTTAATTTCACTGACACAATTGTATTTTAAAGTTTATCTGTGTTATATTTAAGGTTTTTAACTGTCATTTAACATCTCTAGTTAAGCAAAAGAACAAAATGTGAATATAGTAAGTGTAATAGAGAATTTCGTATTTGGTGGACTGAGAAACATTGCATTATTAGTAAAGGCAACAAAGCGGTGTGTGTTTTATGTTCTGGAATAATAGTATGCAGAAAGTTGTCTGTTAAACGGCATTTGGGGAAAAAATCATAAATCCACTTGTCAACAAAAGTGAACCACGGCAAAAATAACTAATTTCTTAGAAGCCGTTTGGCAGATGACTCGAATTAAGTATGCATTTTAAAAAAAGTAACATCTTACAATCCTATTATAAGTTATTTGTCATCAAATCTGCAACAACAGAAGTCACACTAATGCTACTTTGTAATTTGAACTACATATATAACTAAAACACTTAAAACTATAAAGTGCCAATGATACTTTTTCGTAGTAAATAAAGAGTTTTGTGTTGCTGGTATTCAGTTTTATTATTAGACGGCACGTCTATAACTCATTACACACTTCTTTAGAAAAAAATGGCACGTTGATCCAAAAAGGTTCGCCACCCCTGATATATATATATAATGCCAACTTAAACTTCTTTACCTGAAAAAAACTCTTTACATCAATAATGTGTGAATCGTAATCCAATTCTTTTTAAAACGTTTTTATAAGTTTCACTTGTTTGAAAGCAATTTCAATGTCATGCTAAATTACACAACTCGAATACAGAAGTGGAAAATGTAACATATTAAGTCGTAATTTTTTTCTTAGTAGGAACATGTAACATTTATTAAAAAGAATGGACTATCTGCACGACAGGCACACGCTAAGCAAGTGGTCACGTGATTCCGGCTGCAATATCCACACGTGTTTATTCATAACGTTAGTTTTCCTATAGTTTTGTTGATGACTTAATTTTATCTAATTAAAAATATATGATATCATTGTATTTTTTGCACTATTCTAGTATATATATTTGTTAGGAAATATTTTTAACAACTCTTTTACATAATTTTGTTTTATTCTAATTTATCTAATTAGATATTCGTCTGCTTCGTTAGTATTATCTGGTTAGTGTGTGTGTTAGCTGTGATATTTATATATGTATATTTCTTGATACACTTAGTTATAGCTCTTAGTTATTTTAGTTATTAATTCATTTTGTAGTTCTTTATTTCATATTTTTTCACAAAAATGGCTCACATTATAGGTTAGAAACCGCTTCTTTTGAAAAAATTCAACTTGCACCAGGTATTGAATTATAGTTGAAAGTTTTCCAGTGCCACACTGAAAATCGAAAGGTTTCCGCGAATGTGTTGAAAAGATTAAAATTATTCGACGATAAATTCGTGAGCAACATATCATTTACTGAGCCTGATTGCTTAGTGAATGATTATTTTTTTATTCAAGGCCTTTTAAAAGCAGAAATGAAGAAGAGAGTGAAGTACCGGCCATCTGTTCAAATCAGAAAAACTTGTGAGATAAGGTATAAATTATTTTGTTTTACAGGTACTTTTTTGAAACTATTATGATTGCATTACTATTTACTCATTTATGCTTTGATGTAACTCATTGTTTTACGATACAAAATAGGATTTTATGTATTAACATTGATATTTATCATTTAATTATAAGTTAATTCCAAAAGATTAAAAGTAATGACAACTATTCAAATTTAGTTGCTTTTTAAACATCCGTAAAAGAAATGTGAATGGGCTAATTTATATTTTTAATAGCTAAATTATCAGCGATAAGTTTATAATATGATTCTTATTTTTTAGAGTAGCATTGAATATTTTATTTAATTGTCGATCAGTTATTTGACGAAAATGAATTTTATTTTTACAATATGTTGCATATAAATACTTTACAAAATTATGAAGCATTTGAAGATGTTTGAAATTATTCTAATAAAATAATACTACCCATCTTTGACTAGCTGATTTATTTACTAATTAACCTTTAAAAAGATTTGGAATTTTTTTTAGAAAAGACTTAAGATAATAAAAGAAAATACTATTTCACTATTAAGTTAAAAAGAATTACTTATATTACTTACTTAATTTGTAAAATACATAATTTGTTTATAGCAGAAAAGTGTAATTTTATTTGAAAATAACACGCAATAAATAAGTATGGGTATGCTACACTTGGATCACAAACTAAAATTAATGCGAGTATGAACTATATTAAAAATTTACATTACAATTTTTAATAGCACATTCAATGTTTTTTTTCTTCATATCAAATGCCTTTTACATGTTGATCTAATTTTTTTAAAATTATGTAATATTAAGGGAATGTTTCATCAGAAAAAGGTGCAGTAATTTTCAAAAATGCAATTTAATTATCCTCAGTTTTAAATATATTTTTCTTATTATTGACTTACGTATGATTTATCTATAAATAGATGGTTCCAAAATACTTGTAAAAAAGTTTACTTGTTTCAACCATTGTTTATTTCGTATTAGAGAGTTAATATGAAAGTTTTTGATTAATAAATATTTATGCATTGATGAAACGAGTTATTTTTACAGCAGAAGGAAATGCAAATTAGATTGAAAGAATACAATAAACATATATAAATGAATAGATGCATAATATATCCATTCACAATTAAATTAAAAAATGTATCTGGTGTAGACAAAACAAATATTTTTATACAATTTAAATGATAAATAGCACTATTTAAAAATATGTGAATTTAAAACAAAAATTCACAAGAATGTTGTGTTAGACATTCCACAAACTTTTCAGGTTATAAAAGTAATTGAATATATTTCAGCCGCAGAATTAAAAAATAAGAATTTTCAAAACAAGAAAAAACGTACAACCAGACCTAACAAATAATTTCCAGTAATTGAGTTGTTTTTGTTTTTTAAATTGGCATAAGTCACTTTGTTTTTAAAATTTAATAGTACCCTTTTTCCAAAAAAATGTTTCAATACAGTAGCAGTAAAAATAATTTTTTCATGCTTTATCAAATTATATTAAGTTGATTTTGAAAGCAAAAAGTCAGTTTGGCCATCTTATTTCACTCTTAAAAAATTAAGAATTTAAGTTTTTCAAACTCATAATATGCCCAATTTTTAAAATTTTTTAGTCGTTTTAAGTGATTAGTGTTTCATAGATTACTGCGCACAAAAGTTATTACGGATTTGAAAATCTATACCCTTGTTGGTTTTTAATAACTATTTAATAAAAATTTTGGCCTTGAAATCAATTTTATAATTATGTAACTATGAGAACTCAAAGCATAATCCAGCAGAAATAATTTGAGTAATATGGGAAAATGACTACAACCTAAGGATGATAAATGATTTATTTAACAAGATGAAATATCTAGATTATACTGAACAGCAAAGGAGAACGTCTTTCTCCTACATCTAAAGCTTAGCGTCCCTAACGTCCGTCTACATATTTTCCCGTGTGTCCTTTTAGTCGGACATTCCTGACGGGGTCTGACGTCAGTGTGGACTGCCCCACCCTAAGTACAGGGGGAGGGGTTGTCCATTGCACATATCCAACCCTACATCGGCCATCATGACCGGAAAGGCGACCTCGCCTGATTACATACAATGATAAAATGTACAGATACATAGTAATGAAATTTTAAAAATGTACACAGTTACACAGTAGATGAAAGAACTATACACAACACAAAATTTCATCAAAGAAAAAGTACAAAAATACTGAAAAATGAACAAATTTAAAGTAATATTTCATAAATAGAAAAAATTTCATACATTACCACTGGGGTAAAACAAATTATGTTAACGATACAAATAAGATCAAGGCTAAAATAAGAATCTGGAATAAGGAACAGGAACATATTAAAGCAAGATGCTCCTACTTCTAAACACTTAAATTTGTACTAAAATGAAGTAAGAAAATGTTAGAGTCATTCAATAAAAATGGAATCAAAAATAAATAAATCGATAAAAAGTCTGTTGTTAATGTCCATAACGAAAGTCTTTCACAGGAAGAAAAATTGTGAACAGTTTTTAATGGAGAAATCAAGTGGAGTTAGTTTGGTTTGGCCAGAGTTTCATGAATTCTGCACAAGTAGACGTTTTTGATGGTCCGTCGACAAAATCACACTTTTCTACGTCATAAGTGTCATTGTGCTTGACTTTTGTAACTTTGTATGGTCCGAGGTATTTTTGCTTAAGTTTCAAGCCTGGACCAAACTGAGTGCGTTTAATTGCTACTAGGTCATGTAGTTGATATTTATGAGCTTGTCAGCGTCGGAGATTGTACGTGCCTCGATTCTCATCTTAAACTTTGTAGATTTGCTTTTTGGCATCTTGACGGAGAGCATCACGTTGTTCTTGGAATTGAGCTGTAATCTCATCGTTAAGAAGTTCGACAATCTCAATGTCCTGGCAAGACTTCATCTTGGTGCCGAAAAGGAGCTCAAATGGAGTCATCTTGATGCTTCTTTGAAAAGTTGAGTTCAGGATTTCTTGCAGGTGGGGTACGTGAGAATACCATTTCTCGGGATCGTCGACAGAAAGTTTTGACAGCACAGAAAGGATGGTGGAATTTTGTTTTTCAATTTGGCCATTAGATCTTGGGAGACCAGTTGTAATGGAGATATGAAGGATGTTTTGCATTTTACAGTAATCTTCAAATGTGGAGGAATTAAATGCGGATCCTTTATCAGTGATAATCCTAGCGGGGTTTTTCCGAAGACAAGTCTTTGGTTTTCTAATCGATTTATGACTTCTGCAGCGTCCGTAGATCTAGTGGGATACAGAGCCATGTAAATTTACTGAATGCGTCAATCACTGCAAAAACATGCTTATATTTCTTAGAAGTTGTCGCTAGGGGACCCAAATGATCTAGATGAAATGTATGGAGAGGTAAATCGTTTTTTTCTATCGGGTTAAGCGTGCCATCTTGTTTTCCACGTTTCCGGTTTGTGAGAATGGATGTAACACAGTTTTGAATGCATTTTTCAACTTTGTCTTTAAGTTGTGGGATGTAAAAGTCTTTGCTAACTAAATCTTGTGTGCGTAGAACAGCAAAATGTCCAAGTTGATGTGCAGTTTTAATGATGTTAGCCTGCATTTCGTCAGGTATCACTAGTAAATCGGTGCCATTGACTGTTTTGTAAAGAAGTTTGTTTTTTACGATATAGTCGTCATGCGGCGTTGTTTCTAGAAGCGTCTTTATTGTTATTTGATCATCAGCCTGTTGTGCTTTGAGAAATTGAAGATGAACACTATTTTGGATTAGCATACAATGTGGAGGTCGACTGAGAGCATCCACATGAGCCATCTTTGAGCCTGTACGGTGTTCTATTGTATAATTAAATTCTTGGAGATAAAGTGCCCATCTGGCTATCCTGGGGTTAAGCTTTTTTACTTAGTGTTTTGACGAGGGCGTCACAGTCAGTAATAATTTTGAATGATGTTCCTAGTACATAGATGCGAAACTTTTAAGTGCTTCGACCACTGCAAGGACTTCTAGTTCAAAACTAGTGTACTTTCGTTCATGGTCTGATGTCTTTTTTGACATGTAGAATACAGGGTGAAACTGGTTGTCATGTATGGATTTTTGGAGTAGGACTGCACCCAAACCATCGATTGACGCGTCAGTGTGAATCTCAGTGGGAGAATTTTGGTTAAAAATACTTAAAACGGGTTTTTGAGAAAGTAAGTATTTTAATTTTTGAAATGCTGTCTGTTGTTCAGCATAAAATTGGAAAGGGGAGTCTTTACGAAGGAGGTCAATCAAAGGTATTGCTATGGTCGAATATGAGGGTAAAAACTTTCTAAAATAGCCAGTAAGACCTAGAAATCGGCGAACGTCTTTAATATTTTTAAGATCAGGATAATTTATAACAGCTTTAGTTTTTGAAGGGGAAAGAAACAATCTACCGTTTTCTATAATATGGCCAAGAAACTCAATTTTATTATGTAAAAATTGACATTTTTTAAAATTTATTTCAAGTCCGTAATCACAAGCTACCTGTAGAACAATTTTTAGATATTTAAGGGCTTGGGACTCATTAGCAGCGGGAATAACGATATCATCCATATATGGGAGAACAATACTTTTCGAAATCAGATGTCGGAAAATGGCATTTATGTACCGCATAAAGGTGGAAGGACAAGTACTCAGTCCAAAAGGCATTCGTCTAAATTGATACTGACCATTGTGAGTAACAAAACTAGTAAATTTACGGCTCCTTTCATTTACCGCGACATGGAAAAATCCATTTTTTAGATCTAGAGTAGTAAATATTTTAGCATTTTGGAGACAATCTAAAATATCGTCAATTAAAGGAAGAGGATAGTTGTCTTTAATAAGTTTGCGATTTAAGCGTCTATAATCAATGCAAACTCTTGATTTCCCATCTTTTTTCTTTACTACCACAACTTGACTAGCGTAAGGGGATGAACACGGCTCAACAATTCCATTTTTAACCCCTTCATCAACTTGAGCGTCCACTATATCTCGTTCAGCAAATGGCAAACGTCGGGGCTTAATAAATATCGGTTCGTCGTCGGTGAGAGCGATGTCAAGCTCAATGTATACAGTTTCTGTTTTTTTAGGCGTGTATGTCGATAACAGTTGTTCGACTTCAGCTCGATTATGTTGAGAAACATTTGGACCGATATCAAATGTGGGTGAACCGTCAGAAATCGTCATAATAAAATTTTCATTTGCATTATCAGAAGGCTTTAAAATTTGTGCAAATTTTACGCCTGTAGGCGATATATTTAGATGTGCTTGTTTAATTACGTCACAACCGATTATAAGGTCATAATTTGTACAAGAATTTGGTACAACAGAAATAGTAACAAAAAATTTGATCATCGATAGTAATTCAGAATCAAAAGTTCCTATCACATTAATTCACGAAAACCCAAAACCTGTTAATAATGTGTTGGTTTGTTTCAGTGGCGGTGCATCTATATTTATGTAAGTAGAATTTCTTAATAGTGTTAAATTGCTGCCTGTGTCTACTAATCCGTTAAGTTTACGGCGAAAAATTGTTAAATCTTTACACATATTAATAGGAGAAGGCAATTCATGCACAGCATTTACACCAGAAGGTGGTGTAGAAGTGCTATTTAAATTAGCTCGTCGGCATTCAAATGATTTGTGACCATAAAGATTACATGAGAGGCATCTGGGGCCACGTAAATGATTAGGACAAGATTTTGATAGATGACCTATATCATTACATTTAAAACAACGTTGGGGATTTCTAGCTGCATCGGAAGCGTTAAATTTTGTGGGTTTTCTTTGGAAGCTTTGTTGTTTTAAATCGCGTCCTCGGCTTTCATATGAATGACGAAAATTCGGTGAATTAAAGTTATGTATTCCCATGTTTTTAATGACAGTTTCATAGGTACGTAATTTCTGCTTAAATTCGGAACATGAGGTTGCACCATAGAGGATTATTTTACCTGAACGAGGCCCATCAATTCCATTAATTACGTACTGGATAATTGATGCTTCGTCAATTTTTGAATCACATCTATTTGCTAATTCACGCATGGAATTAAAATATTGCATTAAAGTCTCGGTTTTATATATTTTCCTTTTTTCTAATTTACGGTGAATTTCTATTGAAGTGACTGAATCCGAAAATTCTTCAATTAAAGCTTTTTTGAATGACTCATATGTATTTAAATTTCTTTGTGAAAAAAGAAATGATTTAGCAGTTCCACATACTAGACGTTTCGCGAAAATTATTTTTTGAGAAGAACTGATAGCTGGGAATAAATCAAAATTTTCTTCAATATCGCGAAAGAAACTATTTACGGAATAAAAATCTTCCCCGGTAAATTTTCTACTAGTCGCCGAAATATCCCGCAATAAAGTCCAAAACTGGGTATTCATCTCTGTAAGAGAAGCATCGTTTGAATAGGGAGGAAAAGTATTTTGTGTACAAAGAGATGAAACGTTTTGATGTGCCGGTATGAAAGAATAACCTTGAACGCTGGGCAGGGGAGAATTACTGACCGGATGTTGTTGAAACGGGGAGTGCTGGTCTGTCCCTTCCGATGAAAAATTCCTGTCTAACGTGATTCGTTTTTGAAACGTGGTTTTTGAAACTACGTTTTCGCCTTCAGAAAAGGATGCCTCCGAATTATTTAATGTTAGTTGGAATTCATCAAAGTTCGTCAAAGCTTTAAATATACTATTGCATAAATTTTGCTCATTTGTTTCTATGTCTAAATGCAATAAATTAGTGACTGAGATAAAATCAGGCAATGAGAATTCGGTTAAAATTTTTTCTTTGTGTTCTTCAACTCTAAACTCTTTAGGGAAAGTAGAAAAATTTCTTATTTTATTTCGGGAAGAACGGTCAAATTCGGTGAATCCTAATATATAACTTAATGTTTTACAGCACGAGTTGTACCACATTTCAACGAAATAGCAATTATAGGAATATCGCATAATTTAATATTTTTACAGGACATCTTAATATACAAAATGAATCACTTTGAAAATTTATAGACGGTGCAAGGTTGTAATCAAACTTTCCCTATCACACTCTGAGTTAAAACTACTAAATACAGTTATTTTAAAGCCAAAATAAACAAAAAAAATACGTTTAATTAAATTTTGCCTACCTGGGGTTGGGGGGCAGTCCGTACAATAAATCCAAAACCAGTTGAGACACTAAATGAATCCAAGAAAAAGAAATTCCAACAGCAACACGTTTTTACGCTTTTTGCAATGTAGCGTCCACTGAAGAAAAATATTAACGCATCTTAACAATTTTCTCTCGTCTAGAGGAGATTTTCCTTAATATGCAAGAGAAAGGTCGAGCTCCCAAAATATGGGAAAATGACTACAACCTAAGGATGATAAATGATTTATTTAACAAGATGAAATATCTAGATTATATACTGAACAGCAAAGGAGAACGTCTTTCTCCTACGTCTAAAGCTTAGCGTTCCTAACGTCTGTCTACATATTTTCCCGTGTGTCCTTTTAGTCGGACATTCCTGACGGGGTCTGACGTCAGTGTGGACTGCTCCACCCTAAGTACAGGGGAGGGGTTGTCCATTGCACATATCCAACCCTACAGTAATGGAAATTAAAATTAATAAATCCAAATAAACAGCTCAGTTACAGTAACACATAGCAAAATGTTTACATTTAATTCATATTGTCGGCCTAATTATTGGAATGCGTAACTCTTTCAGGAGGGTTTATTTGATACAGGAGTGCTACGTGTCATTTCTGAACGTAAACATAGAATAAGTATCTATACGAGTTTAAGAGCAAAATAGTCGTAAGCAAATGACGCCGCATGCGTGTGCAAAAGAGAGCTCACGGGAATCATGTGATCGTGACGTCACATGAATTCAGTCCATTATACTTTCCTAAAATATGTTTGCGATGATTTCTCTTCTATAGATGCAACGCTTGCTCATTCCACTCGTTCGACTAATGAAACGTTTCATGCTTACAGATCTCGTACGCACATGCGATACAGTACATCTACATTTAGGTTTTGTTTTAATATATCTTATGCGATGCGAGAGAGGATAAAAGAGAGAATCGGTCTTTTGAACTTCGATTTAAATATTGACCTGCCTTAAGCACTTTGTTCGATTTAAAAAGGAGGAAAAATTTTCACTTGAAAAAGATGAAAATAAACAAAAAATATTAAAAAACAATGA
Organism: Trichonephila clavipes; assembly: GCA_019973935.1. Classification (NCBI taxonomy): domain Eukaryota; kingdom Metazoa; phylum Arthropoda; class Arachnida; order Araneae; family Nephilidae; genus Trichonephila; species Trichonephila clavipes. The sequence continues at coordinate 565,551 of BMAU01019830.1, forward strand.
TAAAAAGTGTGCGTGTGTACTTATGTACGTACGTAAGAAGTTATTCTTCTTTGGCGTTACAAGATTCAAATATTTCTAAAAATCTTGAACAGGGCAAACTGGGCCAAGGAAGAAAGGCGGTCACGAGCAGAGTTAAACGACACTAACCTTCAGTCAATCGGTCCAGCAAAACCCGAGATAATCACGATTTAAATAAATTTAAACACCCCCGCACAGGTACAATAGGGTCAATAATAGGGGGTCGGCGGACTGTACCTGGAGATGAGTTGTGCGAAACGTGACACCTGAGACGTCATATTGATTGTGTCGACGGAAAGAATCGTTATCGACAAAATTAAGACATCCACCTGAAGAGCCCCCGAGTTATGGCCGTTTTAAAATAATTAAAAATTTAAAACAATTAAATAAAATGAAGCAGGACACCCAGAAACTCAAAACTGGACATTGTTGGGAGTAAACAATAAATAATCCATTCGAACCGGTCCAGAGTCTAGTTGCAAATGCGGCGGTGCTAGCTCGGGAAAGGAAAACGAAACTAACTTCCCGCAGGGAGGGGACAACTGTGACGTAAATGGTCCCGTACATCCTAACGATATACAGAGTAGTAGGTAATCCCAAAGTTTCATCCTTCTTTCTCTTTAATATCGTTACGTCATCAAAAGATCGAACCCCATAGGAATAACATGGGGATTCTAATTTTAGTGATAACGCCCCTCCCCAAGCCCACTGTCTACACACGAATTAAAACAGAAGAAACGGCTCAATGAGGAGAACCTATGGTACGAGTTTCATTAACGATTCTCAAAAATCCTCGGAAGCTATGCGGGATTTTTTTTTTAAAAAAAATTATAACTTTAAAATAATGTTGTTGCTGTGTGTTTATTACTGGAATACATACGAAAGACGTGAGATAGATGAACAGAAACATAAAACACAACCACAGAAGAATACATATTTTATTACACACGATGATCCCAGCATATAACAAGAAGAGGTGTGCTGCTGTTCCTTTCGAGACGGGGATCTATTTCAGGCGAAATACCGACTTCTTTCAAGAAGATACAACCACGTCTTACTCGGGATTTGAACCCGAACACATTCGGTTACAAGCCGAAGGTCATAGCTACCATACTGGATGGGCGACAACTTTAAAATAATAAATTTAAATATGGGTGAACAGAAATAAGGCTATGGTCCTGAAAAAATATATCAAGGGTGGTGATAGGAAGAACAATCGAATCCAGTCGGTGCGGTCAACCAATGTGGCGTAGGATTCGAGTTATTTCAGGGGAAGCCCTGTAGTGTGTGGGAGGGGAACAATTCCACTTAAAGCTCGCGCTAATACAAAAATATGGGGAACCAACAAAAATGAAGTTCCAAGCTCAATTCCTTTGGGAGGGGGTGAATTTTTTTCCAATCCCCATAGGATTAACATGGGAGCATAATATTTTAGTGCTTAAGCCCTGTCCATGCTTACACAATGGGAATGAAGTAGATGACCGGATGGGTCTCGACAAGTGGAACAGTTGGATCAAATCTCAAGTCCAAGACTCTAACAGAAGCCAAGTTATTGAAGCCAAGTTTAAGACAGTTAAAAACTACGGAAGAAATAGCCCTATGAGCATGAAATTCTAATAACTGGAAGAGCAAATAGAGAGGGATCGAATGAACCAGGTCCGAATATACTGTGAATCTTGGGTGCCGAGATATTAGTCAAAAGCTGTAGGGGGGGTAATGCACAGGAAGGATGCGTCCCAACAGATATGGTTTATAACAATAGTTATTATGATTCCCCAAATATTAGTCCCATAGCACCAAAAAAGTGGGGTGTGCACGCGCATCGGTATCGTGAAGGTATGCGCGTGTATCCGTGACTGTATGTAGCTCAGTGGTAGAGCATTCGACTGCAGATCGAGAGGTCCCCGGTCCAAACCCCGGTGCTCCCTTCTTCATGGAAGTGAAGAGAGAAATATTTATTTATTTATTTATTTATTTTGAGAATTTCAAAGGCGGGAATGATCTGTCCGTTCTGTATATTCCTAGGCAAAGCATTTTCGTATCCTTTCCTACGAAACGCAAAGCAAAGGTTCGCTGATAAAGGGTTGTATAGCGCAGTGGTAGAGTATTCGACTGGAGGTCGAGAGGTTCCCGGTTCTAACCCAGGTAACCCCTTCTTCAGGGAAGTGAAGGAAAATATTTTTTGAGAATTTCGAAGTTGGAAATGATCTGTCCCATTCTGTATATTTCTAGACAAAGCGTTTTCGTATCCGTTCCTACGTAACGCAAAGCAAAGGTTTGCTGATGCGGGGGTATATCTCACTGGTAGAGCATTCGATTATTGATTGAGAGGTCCCCGCTTCAAACCTCGGTGCCCCCTTCTTCAGGGACGTGAAGAGAAATATTTTTCTGAGAACTTCGAGAGCAGGAATGATCCGTCCCGTTCTGTATATTTCTAGACAAAGCGTTTTCGTATCCGTTCCTACGTAACGCAAAGCAAAGGTTTGCTGATGCGGGGGTATAGCTCACTGGTAGAGCATTCGACTACTGATTGAGAGGTCCCCGCTTCAAACCTGGATGCCCCCTTCTTCAGGGAAGTGAAGAGAAATATTTTTCTGAGAACTTCGAGAGCAGGAATGATCCGTCCCGTTCTGTATATTTCTAGACAAAGCGTTTTCGTATCCGTTCCTACGTAACGCAAAGCAAAGGTTTGCTGATGCGGGGGTATAGCTCACTGGTAGAGCATTCGATTAGTGATTGAGAGGTCCCCGCTTCAAACCTCGGTGCCCCCTTCTTCAGGGACGTGAAGAGAAATATTTTTCTGAGAACTTCGAGAGCAGGAATGATCCGTCCCGTTCTGTATATTTCTAGACAAAGCATTTTCGCATCCGTGAAGGTTTTGCGTCACATCCGTGATGGTGTGCGTGCGCATTGTAAAAACTTACCCTCATCCTTCTTCTCTAACGCCCCAAAGGAAGTACAACTTCAATAACCAAACAAAATCCGTATAAATTTTGGTTATAATCATATAATGCATAATAAATAATCGTTTACTTCTCATCTGAGATAAATCTGCGATATAAAGTTTGCGTTCAAAATTATATTTAATGCACTTAATCGCTAAAAATTGGATCTGTGAGAGGAAATAACGCAATTTACAGTCAAAGTAAATGTTAAGTCAAACTGTAAAGCTGCACGAGGGCTACTGGTGACGTACCTCGTAATTTTAAACCTTGGTGACGAGGAAGACACCTGAGCTGGCACCCTCTTCCCTAGCTCCCACACCACAACCACGGGAGGACGTTTGAGTCTCGATATATGTGACGTGCATCATCTCGCGATGCATGACGGGTCCTCAGTGTTTTTAGACATGAACTCATGACATACCAGCTCCAGTCCGTGATCTTGACCTCTAAACTACACCAGTCTCTGAATATAGCAATTAGTAAAATACGAAAAAAAAAGCTTTAAAACTTCATTTTTAACAGGTTGTGTATTCTAAAAGTTCTTTTATTCTATTTTCTATGTTTTGATGCATCTAACACATCTACGAATGCAATGGAACGTATGCGATTAGATACGAATATGTTTAAAAAAATATTTGCACACAATGTTACAGACAATATACATATATATTTGTTGATAACGAATGATCTTATTTCTTTTCAAGAGAAATGCGACACCCCGATGGAGGCGAGAGCATATAATTGTACACAGGAGCGCATACAAAAAGAAATGAATACACTTTTCTATTGTTTTCCAGTTCATTGTTTTGAGAAAACACAGAGATACCCCGAGTCGAGATTTGTTTCGTGCAATAAATCTGTGCTGTTCTGTTCTCGAAAATATGATTTTAGTTAATATTTACTTAATTTGAGATATTTCAAATGCACTCTGGATCGATCTACTTTACAAATACGCTTCGGAGTTGTGAAGAGATCGGGGACCATCCGAGATCGAATAATGAGAACATGGCTGCGCGACGAGGGCGTAATCACGCCGTTCATTCCGATGAGCGAAACACCAATTTCTATTGGCAGAAACGTTTTTATAAATCTTATTCGACGTGACGGATATTCGGTGGCCCAAAACTCGGACAAAAATGCGGATTGTTGCTCGGAGTGTCAATAGATGTTTAAACCAGATTGATGTTGATAATTTTAAATCAAATATTTTGAAACTTCAAATTTTAACGCTACTTCTAAGTTTTCACTTCTATCGGCAATCTCTATAACTGCCAATTTTTTTTCTTATTTTTGGAAAATTAAAATGCTTGTGCATAATGTTTACATACATTATGTTTTTTTAAATTGTTTTATTTTGAGGAGAATAAAATAACCCCTCCTCTTAAATCAACGAATTTTAAGATAAAACTTTTTATGAAATTTATTTTTTGTGGGTATTTTTACTATGTGCATTTTTTGTGAACCTGGTAATTAATTTTTACAATAGAATTTCAATTATATTAATTGAGATAAAAGGGGAAAATGTCGTTATTTACTTTGTGAGCTTATTGCTATTAAGCAATCTAATATGGAACAATGAGGAAATAAAATATATCTTGATCTTAAAACTTTTTATGTGGTGTAGAAGTTTCAGCTCTCTTGTTATTTCATCGGGAATTAATTTTTCATCTCAATAACGTATTAAAAGACTAGTTTTTGCTATTAATTTCTTTATAAACAAGGGAAGACCATTTCAAATCTTACTTTTGTAAATTTATTTTATCTAAAAAGAAAATAATAATAATAACTTGAATACTTTTAATTGGGTTCAAATTACAGCAAATAAAATTCGCAGAAACTTTTAAGAAAAAAAATATTTTTATAATTTGTTGTTTTCTACATTAGTCGCCAAATTATTAGGTGCTTAAAAATTTAAGATTCTGTGTCATAAACCTAATGATATATATATAAAGATAAAATTTTAGCAATTCTGCATAATTTGTGTGACCTTTTATTACTTATTTAATCTCTGAGTTAAATGATTTTGATTTAGTTTCTTTTACAATGTCATTTTATCTGTTTGGGTTGATGACAATAAATATTTTTTTGGTAAATATTTTTAAAACTCTATGCTTTATTTTTGTTGTAAATAAATTTTAAAAAAGCCAATTACACTCAGGAACATTGAAAATAGCGACGCAAGAAGGAAGCTAAGTACAATCGCAAAACTTTGCAAATAAGTACAGCGTAATGTGATATGAAAATGATCCAAGTTTTGTGCCAATACGCATGCTCCTACACGCCGAGGTGGCGCTACAATCAGGAAGAGGGTGCTACATAAGCCAGCGCAAATTCGAAAATTCATAAACGTGACGATTACCCGCCGATTGTAGAAAGACTTTGGTAAGCGAAACATGACAGGCAAACATGCTAGAAGACATTTCTCACAGTTAAGCGAGTTTGAGAAAAGCCTGATCATCGGGAGGAAAACTGCAGGCTGGTGGACGCGCCGTGTTGCTGGCCAGGTGGATCGTTCGGAGTGTGCCGTTAGAAATTGTTGGGAGCCGTGGACACGAGAAGGTACCCACACGCGGAAAACCGGGTCTGGAGCGACCAGGAAGGCCACGAGGAGAGAGGATCGAAGGATCGTACGGCAAGCACTTGTGGACCCCACAGTGACTCGTTCAACAATACGAGCAGACACAGGAGTAGGAATTGTTCCACAAATAATTTCCAGAAACCTTGCAGAAGCAAATCTTAAATACAAGCGCCCTTTCCGTGCACTCTCTTTAACACCGGAACATTGGCATTTGCATCTACAGTGGTGCCAAGCCAGATCAATGTGGAATGTCACAGATTGGCAAAAGGTTGTGTTTAGTGATGAATCCCGGTTTGTTTTGGGGACAGATGATAACCGTGTACGGGTGTGGAGGTGCCATGGTGAGCGGTACAATTCTCCCACACTGTTCTACGTCACACCGCCCGCACAGCTGGTTTAATGGTCTGGGGGCCATAGCCTATTATAGCCGGTCCACTTTAATTGTGATGCGTGGAACTTTAACGGGCCAACGTTACGTTGAGGATATTCTTCGACCCCATGAAGGACCTTTCTTAAATGGTCTCCCAGGGGCAACTTTACAGCAAGATAATGCTCGTCTGCATACAGCAAGAGTTTCTCAAGACTTCCTACGTCATTTTCAGACTCTTCCATGGCCAGCTCGCTCCCCCGATTTGTCCCCTGTAGAGCACGTGTGGGATCAGCTAAAACGGCAGATGCCATCGTGTCACTCTGTGCATGATTTAGAGTTGGTTGTTCAAGATTTGTGGGCCCATCTGCCTCAGGACCACATAACGTGTCTAATCAACTCCTTGCCGGACCGTGTGGCGGCATGTATTGCAGCTGGAGGTGGTCCAACGTGCTATTGAAGTTGCCTAGTATTTGTGTCGTTGCACACCCTGTTTTCGTTTAATTGTCTTGTTTTTGTGATCAAGTGAATTTCTCATCTGTGTCATTATGTGTATTAAATTTCCTTTCAATCCGATGCTTTCTTCTTGGGTCGCCATTTTCAAAGTTCCTGAGTGTATATAAAACTCTGTAAAAAACCACCACCAATAAGCTTGGTACATAACACAGAATATATATATATATATAACACAAATATACTAAACTAAAACAAAAATGCAACAAGATAAATTACTAAATTACTTCCTACCTAGTTATTAAACAAGGATAAGGATGACAAATAAATAACAAGAGATAAAGTTCATGCAAAAAATGTAAACAGCTCAAGTTTCAGAATTTCTCACAGTGAAGCGAAACACGATGAAATGTTTCAAAAATCATCACTTGGTTCCAAATATGTGGCGCCTTTTTGTGAATCGAGCTCATTATACCGTATTTTTGTCTATTCATTTCTGTTCCGATTTAAAGCACAATGTTCTGCGGATTAATTGTATCCTATATTAAAGGGATGTAACTAACATTGCATCAAAATATTATAAGAATTTATTACCGTCATATTTCAAACTTGCTTAAACAAATATTAAAACGAAAATTTTGAAACATTTGCATTTCATAGACATGCTGCTTTGCCCTATCATTATTTAAACAGATATCTGAACTTCCCAAATTTCAAATTCCCATAAAGAAATTTACTAACATTTTCTCCCTTGAAATGAAAAACTGTACTTTTTAAATAGCAAGATAAAAAAAAAATAGATGTTTTTCAAAAAAGGAGGAAATTTAAAAAATTTAAACGCTATATTTTTAAATTAAATTTATAGATAATTGTGGATACCAACAAGTTCAAAATATTTGTACTAAATAAGTTTTATTCATTTTTGCATAAGACATAATGCATGCTTTATGTAATATAATTTTTTTTTTAATTTTTTTTTTTAAAGAAAAAAGAGGAGACAACAGAAAAAGATCCTTTCCCCCTCTTTAAAACTTTTTGATCGACTTTCCGTTCTATGCTATAGCTGGCATTCACTGGAAATCGCACTGTCTGAAAGCATTTAAGATTCTAGTTTAGGATTAAAGATTCTAGTTTTCAAATATGTTTAATAAAATTCCTGAAGGATAGTCTTCAAATACATAAGTTAATTGAAATATGTTTTTTATATTTTTTTTCCTGAGGGAGAAAGTTGTATTAGTATTGGATTCCATCTAAAACATTGGATTCTATCTAAACATCATTATTTTTTTTAGTATTTTAAATATTTTTATCGAAATATTTGTAATTGTTACTTTTTAAATAATTGGAGAAAAAAATGATTTTTTTTCATTTTCTTATAATTAAATAAAAATGTTGACACTATTTTATTAAGAAATTAGGTCTGGTAGAAAAACATTGCTCATGAAAAGAAGTAAAACTGTTACAAATCTTAACAGCGCAGTTTGCTTAAAAAATATGAAGGTTGAAAATAATTGCAAATCTCGTGCTCTATATTTTCAGTAAACTTGTTTGAAAGTACAATTCAATGTAAATATAAATACAGATTTTTTTTTTTTTTTTTTTTTTGCAATCTGATTAAATGTCTAAACACTAATGCAAAATACGAATTAAATTTATTTATATGGAATGTGCAGCAAAACGAATGTAATAATAAATAAATGATCAGAGTAGACAACAAAAAAAAATGATCATTTAAATGTTTCAACTGTTTGTTGGAAAACTAAGTAAACTCTCTGTGCAAGACATCGAGGTAGAATTTTCGAATAAATAAACCATTTAATTAATAATATGGTACTGAACGCATCTTGTGTGAATAAACTGTATAATAAATAACACGAAAGTGCTATACGAATATTATATATTCAAAGTATAGATAATTTAAAGTTGACTATCCTTCCATAAACCAATAGCTTTTTATATTTTAGCATAAATATTACATTTCAGCACTTTCGTATGTGTTTTCTTGAGAGTATACCCCCTCCTCAAAAAAAGGAGCTTGTGCCTATTTGTATTTAAGAAATACAAGTATTATAATTACTCATGTAAACATCTAATTTTGCATGTTGTCGCCAAATATTGGGTATGTGTTAATTTAAAAATGAATTCTATAAACTATAAAATAATGACAATGCATAATGTTGCCACCGCAATGTTTTGCTTCAACTCTAATGCTTGTTCTAAAAAGATCTCAGTTGGGTCGAAATAATTCATATTAGAAGTTGAATCAATAAATGAATTGATTTAAAACTAAAGTGTTTGGATTTTCTAAAATAATTTCTTTAGATATATAATCCATCCAATAACAATATATTTTTTTTGCATAAAGGCTGTAAAAAAAGACTATTGGATTGTCTAAAAGATCCCCCCCATTCACGCGAACACTTCTTACCTAACAGACTGAAATGCTTATTTGCTTTTTAATTTCCATTCAAAAATTATTAAAATCGGTGTTTCAACTCCCCCATCGCTCTCCTGCCCGTGTTCAGAATGACTCAAAGCAGAATGAATGGAGTGAAAGAAGGTTTATGAACCGAAGGATTTTTTTTTATTTGAGGCAATGAGTATTTAGCGCCGCCAAGTCCCCCCTTCGAGTTGTGTTTGCTATTCATTGGCTGCTTTGAACAGCCGCACAAGGTGGCGTCGATTTTGTTAAAAGCCCACTTACAACAGGGCAGCAGTCACTCAGCGACATGAAAGAAGTGAAACTAGGAAGTTTCTCTCCTGCATGCTTTTGTGTAAGAAAAATGTCAACATCTCCCTCCCCCAGTAGAGATTTCCTTTGAGGTGATGCCGATTCAGTTTTCCGTTTCCCTGAAATAAAAAAAAAACAGTAGAGTAAAATAAGTAGACATTTTTTTAACACGATTTGATAAGCTTCACTTGTATGCAGTGGAATCCTTGAATTTGAATTCTGCCTACTTTAAGACATCAGATTAATTCGAAATTTTACACACTTGTCAAGCACCGATGACAATACAATAGTTTCATTGTCCTGATCTGGATTCTCAAAAATAATGATTTTGAAATTTGGCGAATAATTTGCATATAACATTTCTAAATTTGGCTACTAACTCCAGATCCAATTTCCTGATTTCACGAATGAAACATTAAGTTGCAACCCTACAAAAGCGAAAACGTTTGTGTCAGCGCAATTTCTTAACATAATATAAATACTTCACTAGTTTTTTTCTGAAAACGGAAATTAAAAAAGAGATTCCTGCATGTGAAAAAAAATGTTCTAACGCAGAGTTTCTCAAATTGTGGGGTGCACCCCCTCCTTGAGGGAAGGGGGCATGAAAACCCTACGTGGTGGGCGAGCAGTTCGAAAAGTGCAAAATGAAAGATTTAAGATAATTATTAATTTACCGAAAGGAAGCAAAACAAAATACATTCTGACATGATAAAAAAATAAAATACATATTTACCTGCTAGAAGATACTCATAAATGTAACAGTGCGATAAAAAGTATTTAATAATTATCAGTACTAAATTAAAAGCAAGTTTAGGTATTACTAGTGACTTCCATGGGCTTGTCATATACAAAAAATAATGCATATATTGGTAATATGTGCAGTTTATAACATTAAAGTCGCATTGTAGCTTTATCGTCGAAGTACAATTAGTGATCTTATTATTAGTGAGTGAATAGTAACGTCGTACAGTTCGGCTAAACGGGGGCTTTTGGCGACGGACCACGTAATTTTGAACCATAGTCAAGTGACGTGGACGACACCTGAGCTGGCACCCCCTCTACTAACTACTACACCACACCAACGGGAGGACATTTGAGCTCTCGACAGATTTAACGTGCATCATTCCCCTACACGGCAGCTCTTTAGTGGTACTAGGCTCGAACTCGTGGCAAACAAGCCAAGATCCGATACCTTGACCACTCGGCTACCGCGGCCAATAAATTATTATTGCATGCATGACAGGGACGATATAAATTATGACTCTAAATTGGGTCGCAAATATGGAAAGTTTGAGAAGCACTGTTCAAACCACCAAACTCATAATTAAAGTCTGTTTTCTAAATTCTCTTGTCGGATCTGTGGAATGAAACATATTTCATTGCTTCTTTTTACCAAAACATCTGATAATTATTCAGAGGTCATCGGATTAAATAATTTCTCACAAACTCTTTGATTAAAAAAGTGTTCTTTTGTGTCTAATACTGATGCAAGTTTCAGAGAGAATATTGAGCTCTTTTTAGTGAAAAACATCATTTACTTAACACCTTTATTCGCATGAAATATTTAAGACTAAGCTCTTCCAGATTTCCTTCAGTTGGCTGATCCATACATTTTGCAAACCAGGCCATATCGACGCACTGATAGGATGACAATGGGTATTTTAGATTCTAAGAAATGAGGTTTTTAAGATTAATTTATCAAGGAATAAATGATCGTTTAAAAGATTATAAATGCATGATTTTACTGTAGATCAAACTAAAAAAATGAAAAAAATAATATTTATAGTTAAAAAAACTAAAAAACACGCTTTTATACTTAATCGAACTCAAAAGTAAAAAAAAAAATTAATTCTTACTATAAGAATAAAATGATTTACGAGAAAATTAATGTCATTGGGGGGTGTAAAAGCGTGGGGAGTGTGTAATATTTGTACTACATTTTTACTCTAACTCAGCATTTCGGAAGAGAACTACTAAGAAATTATAACAATTGATATAGGGTACCCCACGCTTTTACCCAAATGACATTATAATTTTCTCGTTAATCATTTTATTCTTATATTAAGAATTCTTTTTTTAATTTTTAATTCGATTAAACATAAAAGCGTGTTTTTGTAAAACTGTAATTTATTTATTTTAAATGCTATGAAACTGAGTCCTCTTTTCTATGAGGCATGAGCGGCAAAATAAAATAACTTTTTTCATGGTTTTTAAAGAAAAAAATCCACTAATATATAGAAACATGTTTTTTTTAAAAAAAATCATTTTATTTTAAAAGTGAAGATGAGAATTGTCTAAATATTCATTTGAATCCCTAAGCACTACTATACTACTTTCAAATCTTAGTTAAAAAGAAAGGAATTATCCATTTTAATAAAGATAAGACAGTTATTAATGCAAAAAGCAGCAGAAACATTAATTTTTACATTACTGTATTGATATAATTATTATATAATCGAGATGATAAAACCAACAATAAGAGTTCATAGGATTGTTTAAAAAATAATTAAAAATCAATAAAATGGCATCAGTAACAGCGCACGTGCGAGCGAGACAGTATTATTTCTAATTTCATATTTTAAAACTACAAGCATTTTTTGCTGTTATTTTTGTGTGTGTGTTCTGAATTTTTAATTTAAAATCAATTTTTTTTCAAAATAAAAAATATTTTTTTCTTATTCTCTTAATTTTATTTTTTTTTAATTTCAAATTAAGGTTTTATCATGTGATTAGCTATATTTTATTACAGCTAATATATATATATATATATATATATATATATATATATATATATATATATATATATATATATATATATATATATATATATATATATATATAAACTTTTGTTATTTTAATTTCGATTACTCATTTACAAAAAAAAATGTGTGTACTTATATCAGGTTGAACACCCGGTAGAAGTTAACTTCTCTGGCTTAAATTTCATAATAAATTTAATTTATTTCTCACACGATTCAGTATAACTTTTCATAATAATTTATGATACTTATCACAAGTTGTGTTTAAAATATAATAATCAAAATGAAAAATAGCACAAATAGCTACCAGTAAAAGTTTGCGTACAAAAATTAATATAACGAAACCTGCAAATCAAACTTTAATTTACTTTTTAACACGTGCTCAGTTTTGTTAGATTAACTTTAAAAAAATATTGCATTTTGTAGATTTTTGAAAGTAAATTGTGTTAAATCCCAATGGATTTAAAAGGACAAGAGATTAATCTTGAAGAAAGGAAGATTATCATAAAACTTAGGAATGAAGGCAAAACTCTTCGGGAAATTGGCAAGATTGTGGATAGAACACATTCCTCTATTCAAAGAATGGCCAATAATTACACTTCGTCGAAATCTGTAATCTCAAAGCCACGTTTTGGACGTCCATCTAAGCTGAGTCTCCGTGAAAAGAGGTATGTCTTCAAGTCCATGCGTCTGAATCCACGATTAAGTGCATCTCAGATTGCAAATGACATTAGAGAGAAATTTAAAAAACACTTCACTGAATATATCATAAGAAACATCTTGAAAAAGGGTGGTTATCATGGCCGTGTAGCTCGTTAGAAACCTCACATATCAGCTGCGAACAGGCAAAAGCGTTTAGATTTCGCTATTGAGCATGTAAATAATCCTCCACAATTTTGGGGGAAAGTACTATTCTCTGATGAGAGCAAGTTTTGCATATTTGGCATAAAAAGGCGTAAGCCGGTGTTACCAAAACAAGGTACGGCTCTTGAGAAGGAGAATCTTCTCAAGAGCCGTTAAGCATGGTGGAGGTGGTGTGATGGTCTGGGGGTGCATGGCAGCCAATGGCGTGGGTCGTCTAACCTTTATAGACTCGACATTAAATCATATGGGACATATTAACATATTAAAAGAAAATTTGAAGCAGAGCGCACAGGATTTGAACCTTGGAGATAACTTTTGGTTTCAGCAGGATAATGATCCTAAACACACTCCCCATAATGTTAAGCTCTGGCTTCTCTACAATATCAAAAATCATTTGCGTTCTCCTCCACAATCACCGGATTTAAACCCAATTGAGCATTTATGGGACTTATTGGAGAGAAAAATTCGCCAACGCCACAGTACATCAAAAGAAATGTTGAAAAGAGAGATCGTCACAGAATGGAATACCATTTCTTCTGAGGAGACATCCAAACTCGTCCAATCTATGCCCAAACGATTGACGGAGGTTCTGAGACGTAAGGGTTATCCAACCAGCTATTAAAGTTTAGTTGACAGCTAGTGTCAAGTATTTTTAATGACTTTTTTTTAGTTGTACGTAAACTTTTTCTGGTAGCCATTTGCGTTATTTTTCATTTTGATTATTTTTCTAACACAACGTGTGTTATATATCATAAATTACTATGAAAAGTTACTCAATTGTGTAAGGAATAAAATAAATGCATTATGAAATTACTATCATTCTTAAACTATGATTTTTTTTCATTCTTGCATATTTGCAATGTGCTTGTAAGCAGGCTTTTTCTGGCAAGTATATATAACTAACAAATTTATTATTATCATTATTATTTCAAACTGTATTTAAAAAAAATAATTAGAATGAAAAAAGTTTAACTATAAACCAAATTTTCATTTTCAATTCATAATACTAAAAAAAAAAATCTATTGTATACATTTATAGAAAACTATCATTATTATTAGTATCTTTCCATTATGCTTATGGGTGTTTCAATTCATACGTTTGTTATCAAAGGCTTGTGGTAGCTAAAAGAAGAAATTTAGGTTTTGCACTCAATACCATTTAAGAATCTCGAAAACACTGCATCAATTATAGTAATTGATATTATTCTGTTATTTTGTAGAGATAAGGTGAAATGGTCTTTTGCGTCTTAATGTTCCCCCTATTTGAGGTAAATCTGAAAACTCAAGCCATATTTCCTTAACACATCCTTCATCATTTGTTTCTACATGAATTAGCTTTCCAACTGCCCCATTTGGCAATCCATCAGTCCCATTAATATTTGTGGTAATCATTTAATAAATATTATTCACATAAATTGTTAATAAAGCAATCCATTTGTATCAATTAATGACACCTTATGTATATTTTGACATATGAAAGTTTCTGGTTCTTTTGAAGTACAACCAATTTATACATGTTTTGCAGTTGAAGTTATTTTGTCCGCATATGCATTCAATATTTTATTATTATACTCATTGACGGAATTCTTAGTGTTGAATAATGGTATGTCTTGAGGATACCTTAATTCAGCTTCTTTCACAATAGAAAAACGAGACTCTTAATCCGAGTTATTTCTATTTCATCAAGTTGCTCGCCGTTTCTTATTTTTGTAAGTATAGAAGAAAATTGTTGATTCGCTTGACGCATGGCTTCATTTAGTTCCCAAAATTTTAGAATTCGCCATGGAATTGGTTCAACAATGGTCTGTTTTGGTTGCTTAAACATGGGCGTAGAACGAACTGGTGGTAATTGACATAAATCTATTAAAATAATATCTAATCTACCAAAATTTGACTGAAAATTTCCATTTATTTGTTTTAATCTTGAATCAACCTTCAATAACAATTGAGCACTGATCATACTTATCTCATCAATGATTATGACTTTTACGTATTTGAAAAGTGTTGTTTCTTCCGGACTTAATAATGTATCAGGAATAAAATATACCAACAACCACACACATTCAGCAGTTCATTTCTTTAATGACGCGATTCATTCACTTCTACATTCATTCCAAACTATGGTGCCTGATGCACCAGTATAAATAGCGAAAGCAATCCGGTTTTACCGTTGCCATACAAATTATACATCAAAAGTTATAAGATAAATAACAATATGCAAATTCCAACATAACTCCCACCCATCAAGAATTTGTTCTTGATGCACAGGTAATATACATAACTTTACAATAGGTCTTTCATACAGTCCTTTTTATCTTTAAATGTGACAACCCTAACTATTCTATCCTTACCTGGATGGGTAGATATGGGATTTCCAAGGGGCCACACAGATGGAGGAAGATTGTCCTCCTTAATGATTACAACATCTCCTATTTTAATGTCTGATGTGCCACTTTTCCACTTGGCCCTCTCTTGTATAGAATTAAAGTAATCAATTTGCCATCTCTTCCAAAAATTTAATTTTAATTTCTAAACTACATCCCAACGTCCCTTTAATATAAGTTTAGAATCTTATACTGTTCCAGTCGGTCCTTTAATTTCTTCCCCACTAAAAAGTGAAATGGAGTTAAACTGTCTATATCATTACCAACCAGTCTAACTAAATGTATTGAATTCAATACCGCCTCTATTTGAGTTAGCAATGTACATAATTCTTCAAAAGTTAAGTTTATACTACCCATGACTCTCTTTAGATGGAATTTAACCGATTTAACACCCGCTTCCCAGAGTCCTCCCAAATGTTCAAAGGAGAATAGTATGCCATTCATTTTCCTGTTGAGAAAGAAAATAGCATACCTTTTCCTCATTCGTAATTTTGGACAAATGTTTAAATAGTTCTCCTAATTTCCTTTTAGCTCCTATAAAATTAGTGCCGTTGTCCGAATGTATATGACTAGGAGTGCTCCTTCGTAAGCAAAACCTTTTTAATGCAGCAATAAAAGTTTCGGACGTATAATCACTTACTAATTCTAAATGCAAAGCCTTAGTGGCAAAACAGACAAATATAACAATGTACCCCTTTGTTGTTTTAGCTCCTCTTCCTCTGTATTTTAATACAGAAACCGTACCTGCGTAGTCAATTCCACAAAAGTAAAATGGTCTCTTAAGAGTTACTCTATTCTTAGGAAGATCTCCCATCCTTTGTTTGGACATATTACTTCTAAATCTAAAACATTTTATACAATTATGCACACATTTCTTAATTAACTTTTAACATTTACAATACAATACTTTTGGCGTAAGATACACATTAACAAATTACCACCTGCATGTAAATTTAAAATATAATACTTTACTATTAGACTACTTAGTTTATGCCGATTTGGCAGTATAATTGGATGCTTTGCATCATACTATAATTGTGCATTTTGAAGCCTACCTCCCACCAAATCAACCCGTTCTCATCAATAAATGGACAAAGACCTGCTAGTGTGAATCAGTCCAAGCATAAATATTAATAGCATGATCATTAAAAAATTGGACAAAGTTGCAAAAAATCATGCCAATAATAAAGCTCCATTCAACTCTAGTCTTAGAATGCATATGGGCTTGAGAGGAGCGACTTTGCTTTTTCCGCCCAACATCGCAACTTGAGTAGTTTCTAGTTTTAAAACAAACTAAAAAACCACGCTTTTATAGTGAATTGAACTAAAAAGTAAAAAAAAAAATTACTTAAAAGTAACATATACAAAATTTAATACTCATCTTGTTAGTTTGTACGGTTTATAATTACGATCGTATTGTAGCTTTAGCGACAAAGTGCATTGTTATTGCATTCAATACATTATTATTTTTAGGGGGGGGGGTGCGATAAAAATTATGATTGAAAATTGGGTCGCCAGTAGTGAAAGTTTCAGAATCACTGCTTTAGAAGAATGTCTAATATTTTACCGGAAATAGGGACAAATATCACTCATGAAAGGCTCATAAGAATATAAAAAAAACATCTAAAAAAAACTGATTTAATGTAAAATAATTTTAATCAGATAAAATAAAAAAAATCATGTTTACATTGATAATTAATCTTTATAAAACTGTTCTTGCATAGAAAAGCGTGTTTTTAGAGGATGTATTCAAGCAAGGAAATCCAGTATTGATACATGTTAATTAACATGCACATTACTGCAAAAGTGCGTTGAAATATATATATATATATATATATATATATATATATATATATATATATATATATATATATATATATATATATATATATATATATATATATATATATATATATATATATATATATATATATATATATATATATATAAATATTGAAAAAAAGTCTTAAAATTAGCTTATGTAAAACGGAAAATTTACAAAAAAAAATTAAAATAGATTTCATTAAGCTGAACATTATTTTCACTGCTACCTTTGTAAAGGAAAGCAAATAATAAACATAAATTTTGATTTTATCTTAATACGATAAAAATATTTGTACATTTTTTAAGTCTTAAGGGAAAATACAAAATAAATGAAAAGTAAAGTCATAATTACCATTTGCAGTTTTAAAAAAAATGAAGAACAATTGAAGAAATTGTATGTGTGTGTTTGCTGATTTGAAATTGCGTCAACTCTCTCTCTCTTCGGAAAAGAGTACTTTCTGGGGGGTCATTTCAACCTTCGTTTTATTAGTTAGTCCTTGGGCAGTTCATAAAATAAAGAATGTGTTTCTGTTGGGGGGGAGGGGCTTTGCCGAGGGAACCCTTCCAGGGAACATTTACCCACGGCGGTATTTTTACCAATAAAATGGACTCTGCTTTAGAAATAATCCGAATATTTTCACTGATTTTCTAAAAACTTTGTTGACGAGAAACAATTTACTATACGTGTAATTGTCTTACGCCAGTCTAATGTTTAAATATATAAGTAATTACAGAGAAATGTTTCAATACGTATGTATAAAAAAAGTGAAAAAAAATATTTTTAGTATAATATTGAATATTTAATGATATAGAAACGGGGAGAAGGCTGGAGAGCTGCAAACGTCTCTTAAAGCACAGAGTAAAAAAGCAACCCTCACAAAATATTTAGCAGCTTGGATTTATGAATCTTATTGATACGATAATTTAATAATAAATCTAGTAAACTGAAGCAGGGCACGCACATAATTTTTTATGGGGGGAGGAGGGAATTAATTATTTTTTTTAAAGAGATAAAAAAGGGCTGAACCGTAATCTTTTTGCTAAAGATTAAAAATCGGTTGGTGTATGAGGAGGGGGAGGGAGGAATGAAACCTCAGCGTTCTTGTGAACAGATATCCTGCTTAGAATCTAAAGGGATTCATGATAACCTTTGATACCCCCTCCCCTCTCAAAAAGAGTGTTGTAGATTCCGATAAAGCAGTGCTTCTTAAACTTTCAATATTTTCGACTCAATTTTCAGTCAGAATATTCACCACGTTCCCCTTCTTATAGTAACAATGTGTTGAATGTAATTACAATGTACTGTGATGGTAAAACTACGATACAATACGACTTTCATTATAAACCGTACTAATTATCAAGATAAATATTGTTTTGTGTATAATTTTGTACATGGCAAGCCCAAGGTAGTCACTAGTAATTACTAAACTGGTTTTTAATTGAATATTGATAAATTAACCATCAAATACTTTGTGCAGTACTGATGCATTTATAAATGCGTATATTATATCAGTGTGAATGTGTATTTAATTTTTTATTACATAAGAATGTATTTTATTTCGTAATTATTTGAAATTGCAATTTATTCTATTAAATTGCTAATTATTTTAAATATTTCATGTTCGTAAAATTTAAATATTTTATTTTAAATATTTCATGATCGTGACGTTGCGATCAAGATTTTATTTCGAGTTCTGAGAACAATTTAATAACCGTATGCATGAAACAAAATATTATTTGTGAAGAAAAGCCATCTGATTTACATAATAATTTGGCCAATAGCGAAGCGAAGATTTCATAACTTAGATATAAAAACTGAAAGAAAATAATTGGGTTTTAAATAAACACTACGTGGTTGCACGAGTTCTTTGTCATTTTAATTTTTCTCCCTCCAATTTTTTGCGCCCTAGGCTTGCGCTGGTGTTCCTAAGCGGAAAAGAGATCCTGACTCTATTCAGAAGTCTCAAACATTTTGCCCTTTCAACATTTTCTGAATCGAAATTGATTTTTTTTATCTAAAACAAATCTATATTTGATATTTGTAATCGTACCATTCGAATTTTATATTATAAACGCAATAACCCTCTATGTACTTTAAACTTGATACTCTTCTATTGAAATATCAACTGATTTATTTTTAAATTTCCTAGGGAATGTCTCTTTTTAATTTGAATCAACTGTTCATCTTTTGGGAAACAAAAAAAAAATTATAGTTGCCAAGTTTATAAGAGGACCAGTTGGGTGCATAGCAATAACGATGCATTAGTATGAAATGTGTGCTGCTTTAGTTAAGTATTTAATAATATTTTTAAGTTAATTAAGGTTTGACAGAATAAACAAAACACTAATTTCTCTCATACAGAACAAAATATCTTAAATTTATACATAATTAGAGGTGTTGGCATGAATGCATCAATTTAATATATCGTGCCCTCTAAACTAAAAAGAAAGAAATTCAATTATGACACAAAAATAAGGGGGAGAAAATACGAAGAATGGGTTGCCGGAGTACCTGTTTATGAGTGAGCATTGCTTCGGCTTCAAGGGGGTGAAGGAAATTAAAACCCTGGGAGAACATCCCTCTATTTTAGTCACGTGGTTTCTTTTTAGGGGTGGACCAATCTTGTCGGAGCATGTTTTTCGAATAAAAGCGAAAAATGCCGCAATGCATTCCCGAGCGGGACTACCTTGCAACTCACGCTAATAAAAGTTATCACTTAAAAATTAAAGATTTCATGCCTTTTGTACTTTTACCATAGAACGAAGGTGTGGTTCTGCTCTTTTAAAAAAAAATTATCACTCGCTTGTCCTGATTTTGAGTGGTGATTTTAACTTTAACTCCCTTTTGCCAAAGGCTGAGAGCTGCTCATAGTTTTTATGAATGATGAACTCAAGCTCGAAATGAACCGAAATTAGAATGTTTCGACTGCTAACAGTGGTACTTTTATTGACGCTGTTTTTTTCACCGGTTTTTAAATACTTTGAAATCACAAGTGTGTCATATTTTAGTTATCATAAGTCTATTGTCATCTCTGTTCCCCAAATTGAACAAGACTAATTATTTCTGATAAAATATTGCACTACTCATTTTGCTTTAATTAAATACAATTTTCATTAAAGTTATAAGTGTATTCGAAAGAAAAAATTATTTCCAATCATACCCGATTTATAGTTTTTCAGGAAAAAAGTTAGTATTGCGTATGTACTACGATAACATATCAGATGTTACACATTATATGCGACTACTGTAAGACTCGTTTCTTTCTTTGTTTTTGTTTTTGAAAAATGATACTGTGTAGCCTTAAATATAAATAATTGTGTAACATTTCAAAGATATCTCAACAATATTAGAAAGATGTAGATGGTCTAACGTAGGGTGTCTTCAAACCGGGGCTCGCGGGCCACGAATAACGCATTTTAGTGGGTCTCATTTGAATTTGCGGAATTTTTTTAAAAAATTCGCCTTGTCTAATTTTTGTGGTAAAAAATGCCCTTTTTTGTATTATTCTTGATATTTCAAGCATTCCATTAATGTGATTGATATATCCATTCGAAATAATTTTTTTCTGAAAATGACGATTTTTCCAAAATATTCACTGCATCTTAAATAATTTTAAATATAAAAAAAAATCTGACTGTGAGCAAAATTTCAGGCAGTTTCAGAAAAAAAGGTGCACTTATATCTTTTACAGGTTTGCAAAGTATTTTAATTCATCTTTTTAATTTAACTTTTTTGAAACGGATACATATATATATATCTTCAGACTGACCACCTGATCGGGACATTTGCTCATGCCCCTCAGCACCCAATGGCCACGTATAATACGATGGGAACAATTTGTGCCACTGATTTATATATATATGTGGGAGACAACAAGGGGTCCAAGACGTGTTTGTCTTACTTCACATTTATTTTAACATTAAACAAAAATTAATTAAAAAGGTAGATAAGTTTACAGATAAGTTTGACGATGATATTCAGAAGGTAACGCCTGCTCGCGCACCTCTCGCGTTCTCCTTTCTCTCCCTTTCTCTGCTCTAATGTCCAAGAGTTTTTGTTTCTCTTCCACTATTTCGCAAGTTTCAGTTCGTGTTTTAGCTGCGCCTGCGCGCGAAGACTTGTGTTTTGCTTTTGGCTGCATGCCACAACGGCCATTCTGACCGTACGCTGTCCGCAGCGGTATTTCCATGGAGACCAGAGGAGAATCTGAAACATACAAAAAAAAAAACGGAACAGACAAGGACTATACGACAAATATATAGAGATTAAACATATCATAATTTTTCTGAACTAGACAGTTTCTCCATCATGTGAAGGCACCTCTTCGACATCCGGAAGGTTCCACAGGAAAACATTGTTTTTCACAGGCATAAGAATGTCTTTTTCAACAAGTTGATCTTTGGTTGAACGCATCGATATTCTCCTCTGTAGAGTTCTGGACGTCTGTTCAAAACGATTTCTCTTTTTCCTTCGTTTCCACTGCCAGGGCTGGAAGATTTTTCGGAGCAACACAAACCGTCGATGTTCACTCTTCATAGGTAAAGGGTTAGGTGAGCGGGAGATAAATTCCACGGAACTCGTTTTCATGGCACCATTGGCTTTCTTACACAATACTATATCAGAACATTTTTCTCTTACAATACTCAATTTTAACTTAGTAATCTTAATTTTATTACATTTATAATCCTTAATTAGAGAACTCGAATCATTTCTAGTATTAAAGTTCTTAACATATGGCAAATCATAACTAGAGTTTTCTATCACATTTGAAACAGAAACATTTGGAAAAGAAATAGCACTAGAATAAGCATAAGCATGAGCACCTAAAGAGGATTCACTTTCACTCAATAAAACATCGCTCTTTGCGTGGCCTAGATTCTCTATTTCAGAATATACACTGGGATGTATAATAAATTCTTCGGTCAAGGTCGGTGATATTGCCGTTCCAACACTCAAGCTAGAGAGTGTTGATTAAGAGAAATATTTATGGGTTTAACTTCTACCATACGCTGTTCGCCAAAACATGAACTTAATGTTATGATCTCTTCGGAAGGTGTTTGCACTCTAATTAGTGAGGAATTTAAAACTGGGATCTGGCAACCTGAATCAATCAATGCTGTTACGGGCTGATTTTCCACAAAAATGTTTACGTATTGAAGATTTGCGCATTCATCGCTATTTTGTTTTTCGCTCTCTCTTTTCAAAGTATTCACGTTTATTTTATTATGGATGTGATCATTAGATTCTTTAGGTTTAAAACGCTTCTCACAGTCTCTTGCGCAATGAGATGAATCACCGCATATATAGCAATTTTTATTTTCTCTTTCAAGATATTGGGGATAGTTCTCTTTAATCTTTGGTTTAAAGTTTTGTGATCTATTTTTAAAGGGGTCTTGTGTATATCCATAAGTAATAGGAATTTCTTTATGTGATCCGCTTCTAGATGAAATATAAATATCACACTCTTTAGCTAAATCAATAGGCCTAAACCAATCTTCTGCTTCTCAAATGCCAATATGAGTTGCAGTTTCCTTATTTAAAGTTTCAAATAATTTATCAGAAATTATAAGATCACATAGAGATTCAAAGGAATTAACTTTTCTTAACGAACAATAATATTGGAAGTTTGCCGTCAATCTTGCAGCAAATTGGATGTATGTCTCGCCTGATGATTTTACAGCATTTTTAAATGAGTTTAAACACTCGCGAGGGGTTAATTGGAATTCTCTGAGTACTATAGATTTTAGTTTTTCATAGTCATTTAATTCCTCTTCTTTAATTTATAGTAAGACGTTATGAGCTCTTTCGCCCAGAAGATTTATTAAAATTTCAGATTTATATTCGTCATTTATTTTCTTGGTTAAAAATGCGCGTTCTAATGATTGGAAGAACAGATTAAAATTTTCAGATCTGGTGGGAACAGGAAGAGATAAAGTTTTTATACTTTTTATCATATTTTCTATGTTAGTTTCGAACTGTTTTTCTTCGACTTTAGCTGCAGGATTTAAACTTAATGCTTTATTTTTAGCTAATTGAAGTTCGATTTCTTTTTCTAATTTTGCCAACTGAAGTTTCGCGAGCTCAATTTTTTGTTCTGAAGTTACCTCTCTTTCGTTTTGCGATACTCTCTCATCTATACAGTTTTTAATTAAAGTTTTAACGAAATCTGGATCACTTTCAAATGTACTACTGTTCTCAATTTTAGTCTTTAGTTTAACTATGGTGTCCGTACTCTCCACAGTACCGTCTAGATCCTCAACAACTCTTATGAGATCCTCTTTAAGAGCGTTTTTATACATTTTAGAAATGGAAAGATCCTACCTTTTTTTCTGGCTCCCTTGTTGCTCGCACGTACGATGTATCCAATAAAAACGTTGATTCCACTGATTTCACTTCTTCGCAGGTTATATCGTTAGATGAAAAATAGTTCTTGAAATTGTTCGAATTAACACCTCTTCGCAGGTGTTTGTGAGTGGTTCCAACCTCTACACAGGCGGAATTTTCGTCGATGGGTTTTCCAACCTCTACACAGGCGGAATATTTGTCGATGGTTCGTTGTGAAAAATACACCTCTACACAGGTTATTTTGTTATTTGTTCCGACCTCTACACAGGCGGAATGAAGTTGAAAAATTCAACCTCTACACAGGTTGAACGAAGTTTCCGAAAAATGGCGGAGCGTCTCCTTCACGGACGCTGTTGTTCATTGTCCAGACTTTGGTTCAAAATCGAAATTTTATCTATCCCGGCCGAGCCCCCATAATTTGTGGGAGACAACAAGGGGTCCAAGACGTGTTTGTCTTACTTCACATTTATTTTAACATTAAACAAAAATTAATTAAAAAGGTAGATAAGTTTACAGATAAGTTTGACGATGATATTCAGAAGGTAACGCCTGCTCGCGCACCTCTCGCGTTCTCCTTTCTCTCTCTTTCTCTGCTCTAATGTCCAAGAGTTTTTGTTTCTCTTCCACTATTTCGCAAGTTTCAGTTCGTGTTTTAGCTGCGCCTGCGCGCGAAGACTTGTGTTTTGCTTTTGGCTGCATGCCACATATATATATATATATATATATATATATATATATATATATATATATATATATATATATATATATATATATATATATATATGTGTGTGTGTATATATACAATATACACATTGAAATCTGTAAACACTTCTCTTCCCTTAGAATCAGTTGTAGTCTTGTAAAACAAACCTTCCTTTTACTGGCGCAACTAGCCCTGAGTAAAAGAAATGAATTTTAGATCATGTTTGTTTCTTACTCGAATACTCTCACATCCACAACCGACGGGTCGAGACAAGTTGACCTCATGGGAACACGTATTTTTTCCGGTGATTCGTCCAATAGCATGTGAGTCATACTTTTTTTCCAATTAGGTCGCGGAGAATTATTACGAAGATAGAGGAGGGGATATCTGTTCTCTCTTCTTTCCTATCAATTTGCATTAGATTATATTTATAAGGTATAGCGGCCACAAGGCAAAGACTAATCTCCAGGGTAATTTTTTTAGAGTATTTTATTCATTGTGCATATTAACATGAGTTTAGCTTTTGTTTTTGTTGGCACGCTTAGCCTTATAAAAATAATATTTAAATTAGCTTTTTTCCAGTGAAAAACTATGCAGATCAAAAATCTACACATATTTTAATATTTTGTATAATTAAATTGGAATAAAATGTTTTTTGGCAAAAAGCTGTGTGAGCCTTCTCACTACCAAGTAATGAATTTAAAATTTAAGGACTCAGGATGTCACAGTATAAAAAAATCACAGTTGAATAAAATGAAGAGGCTAAAAGCAGCGATACTGAACCTGCGGTCCCCCGAGCCTTTTTGAGTGGACTCTGGTCAGTGTCTAGTGTTCTGAAGAATTCACTTATTTAAGAGCAATATATAAAAAAATTGGTGTCAAGAAATTAAATATATAAATTTTGCTTTTTGCTGTCAATGTCGTACGAGTGGGAATTGGTATTCATATTTTATTTATAACGATTACGGTTAGGGATAACAGACAACAGTTGAATAGTAATAGTTTTATGGGTGGAACTAATTTTTTACTATCTTTCATATCTTAGAAGCGAAACATATTCGAAGAAAATATATCGTTTGAAGACGATTGGGAAATTGACTATTTTGTGGTGATAACTAAATTTCGATCAGTAATTGTTTGATTTGTAACGAAAGTGCCGTATCTAGAAAATACCAAGAAACATGAATCGTTCATTGATAATAGGATTTCTTGAATAACCATTGCAACAGGAACAAAGTGTTTTGCCGGTGGTATTGTCACAGTGGTAACAAAGACATCTTATGAATTACATTATATTATTGATCATCACATAAAACCGTTTACTAATGCAGAAATTGTGAACGAGTGTTAATTCATTGTTAGTAACAAAAATAAAAAATAGGAAAAATAGTAATTAAAAAAAGCAAGCCAGGAGTTAAAATATTTTGATCAGTTTTCTACATTTTAACATCCCCCTCCCCCGTCTTTATCTTCATGATGCGGCCCGCGTGAAATTGCTAACATATGTTTGCGGCTCGCGGGAAATAGTTGACATATGTATGCGGTTCAGCAGAAAAAAAGTTTGAGTACCTCTGGGCTAAATTATTACGTAGTAAACAAACAAAACCAAGCACTATGTAGAGATATAAAAAATACTTTCCATCCTTCATAGTAAGCTAACATCTAAACGATAGCATGCATTATTAACTTTACGAAATTAAAGAGAATGGACACACTATATTATTAATGCGTGTGAATGCAGCACTAATATTACTCTCAACGTTGTTGTGTTTGTCTGCATGTATTAAGTGATTCTGGATGTATTAAGTAAGCATTCTGCATTGTTGGTCAGTAACCTATCTGAATTTTATAATTAAAACATAAATATGAAATAATCCTGGTGTAGCAGCGAACAAAGTTTTGATTTTATAGACTCATTTAGATTCTGTATAGAAGATTCATTATCATATTGAATAGATTTTTATCACGTTCTTTTAAATAAAATGTAAACATGAGTATCTTGTTTTAAGAATATAAAGTTCATTTGCTGTGACAAAACCACTGATTGCAATTTTAAGGGGAGCAAAGTATTATACGTAAGTTATGAATAACCTTTGATATTTAAAAATCCTTTTAGTGTACTATTTTTAAATCTGCATTTGGACAGTCAGTTTGCATCAGTGAATTTCTGCACAGTAATTAGGAGCTCTGTTAAATGAAGTATTTAAATGTTGTGTGTTAAATTGTTTCAAGCTTCGAAACTTTGCAAAATATATGCACTGGTATTCAAAATTTTTGTGAATTTGTATAATTGGACGAACTTTATGAAAATATTAGAACGCAATGTAGAAATTTCGCTTCGAAACAAAGATACATATCTTGAGTATCAAATAAATAAGCGTGCACGAGTGCACAATCAGAGCTAGTCAAGTAATATGATTCATAAGCACGCGTACCGAAATCCGGAACGTCTTGACGAATTTCGTGAAGATATTTTTCCCGCAGTAATCGGTTAAATTAAACAGTATAAATCAGAAATACTCAACCTGTCACAAGATGCAAAGATAACAAATGCATTCTATAAAATGGGTGGCATATGAAATTGTTAAGAATAACAAAACTAATCGATACAGAAATTTCTTAATTTCTCACGATGTACTTTTTGATATATAAATTCGTGGTTATTTGTTTACATGTATATTTTTTTAGTAAAATCAAAAAGTATTTGATTTAATTTGAAAAAAAATGCACAAGCAAGTTTAAACTAATTTTAAGTAAACAATACCGATTTCAATCTGGAATTCAGTAAAACTGTTTCGTACCGTCCTGCACTTGATAAATTAATATCTGAAACAAAAATCAGAAATGATTTATTAAAAAATAAATTAATAAATAAATCAAATTTGGTACGTGACAGCTTTGTTTTTATGACAGTAGAATTTAAACAAGGAACTTGGGATCATTGACGAAAGAAAATCGAAAATACAAGTCGTTATTTGTCGCTCAACAATGGTCTACATTACGAGGTCTGTTACGGATAACCCTCAAATTTTCAAATGTACAATAGCAATGAACAATTATACACACATATATAGCTTCCTATGCAGTTTTGTAATTCAGAGCACAACCACAATTTATATGAAAAGGGATTTACTAAAAATAAAAAAATCAAATTTTCAAAGTACATGGCAGCTTTGTTTTTATGACAGTAGAAAGCACAGAAGAGGCTTGGGATTATTGATGAAAAAAATCGAAATTATCAAATAACTGGGTAAAAATTGCATAAAACCTATTTTTTGGTAATTTGAGTTAGATAGAGATTAATATGGTCTTGAAATATAATATAAATTATGAATATTCATATTTTGATCAATTTTCTTCATTTTCAAATGTCCTTGATTTTTCAGCCCATCCTTTACTCCTTAATCTTCATGTTGCGGCTCGCGAGAAATAGTTGTCATATGTGTGGCCCAGTCAAAAAAAAAACGCTGAGTTCCCCTGCTTTAAGGGCACATATATTTTCTTTTCAGTTTTCTTGTCATAAGCATCTGTATTTCTTCGTATTGCATCATCAGCAAAGAGTAATTCACAAACCTAAAATTAAACACACACATATCTCTCTCTCTCTTTATATATATATATATATATATATATATAAAACTTGTTTTGAGCCAGAATCAGACTTAGTTTTAAAAAAAGGTATTTATTCTAGCATTCGAAAATTTCTTCTGACGCTAAGAGCAGGGAGGAAAAAACAAGCCACGGAGTGTTTTAAGTGGAGGGGTTAGCACTTAAAACACCGATGGGGTAAGTATCGCGGATTTTATGATTGTACTTGAAAGTTAATGCTTACATATAGGGATATTAAATCTAACGCTCTGGAGTTAGAAATGTTTATTGTCAAGGCCATATGTTCCGGAGAAATAAATGGATGATTAGTTTGATACTTGAAGATGAAATGAAAAATATGTGTTAAGTGCTAGATAGAAAATTTAATTTTTAATCTAATTTAATTATCCTTACATTCCCCCCCTCTCATTTTAAAATGGAGTCATAGCGTGGTTTTTCTCTCTTTACAAACTTAATAAATTTTCAGCAAAAACAAAACAATACATAACATCATTTGGAAACGCATATTACACATAGTATAAATATTTAAGTAATAGGAATACAAAAACCACAAAATGCTCTAAAATAAACGAAACTATAACAACAAACACAATAATGACACTTATGATATATTAATTGATAAAAATGAATTTTCGGACATATAACTGAAGATTAGCTTGTTCAAATCTATTCGACATCCTGAATAAGAGCTCGTGTTTCCTCCTATTCCTTCATAATAATAGATTCGTATTATAGCTAGCAGATAATGGAGTCAATTTTTCATATTGGAAAATAATATCATATCAAACAATAAGATAGTAAATATAAAAAAAACATATCATACAAATGTTAAAATAATAATTTTTTATGAAAATCTACTCTGGCGCCATCGTAGTAATACCTTATAGTGTTACACGAAATTTTGCATATGTGAAATATATTTTTTTAAAAAGATAAAAAAATATAGACACTAATAAAATGAAATTATTAATAATATGAAAATGGCGTATTACAACTTATGTGCACTATTCAACACAATAAACAATATTTTATTTCATATGCGTTATAAAATATAAGAATATAAAAATATAAAAATTATAAGAATATAGGAATAAAAGAATATAAGAATTATAATAATATTTTACAAATGCCAGGCCATTGACCATCAGGTCATTAGGCAAGAATTATAATAATAAAAGAGCTCTTTAAATAATTGTGAGGCGGAAATAGGGACTCTCTTCTATCATCACCTTTAGTATTTATGTAAAATTTTCACAATATTTACTGTAACTAAACAATATCGCATTCATTATTTCGAATCTCTCCGTAACCTTCTAAGTATTCATTTCATAGACAAAAATTCTTGAGTTTCTCTTACATCACACATTCACTAATATAAACTGTATCACACAACTTATTTTTCAACACATCTCTCTGAGAAATCTGCGTGACTAAATCACAAATGTTCAGGGATGCTAATAACAAAACAATAAGAAGTGTACAAACCGAACCAAACACATTTCTCCTCTTAATATATCAAGACATATACAAAATTATAATGATTTTATTCTCCCTTAACAAGTGTATAACATACAAAAATAAGCTTCAAGTTATTAAATTAATTTTAAATTTAGATGAGGAAAATTTCAAGAAATAGTGAATCTAGATATATGAACGGTATATCAAAACACACAATTTCAAAATGAAAAAAAAATTAAATGACAATTTATAAGGTTACAGCTGAATAAAATAATTAACAAAGCAAGAAAATTCAGTAGAGAAAAACGAATGCAACGCCACATTACTTTTGTTTCGTATAAAAATGAATATCACTAGTATTAGTACGTTAGTCGTTTTTCTAAAAACTTAATTTATATCTTTCAACTTTAAAACATCAATTTCTATCATAAATGTTAATTCATTCGACATCTTAAGATAAAACTATGAGAAGTATATTAAAATTTCTCAAAATTTTGTATGACAAAAACTATACCCTTTTTTTCTCAATTAAAATACGAAGAAAATATCTCATTTAACACACCTATATTATAAAAATTAAGTATCATATCATATATTATTCTTCTAAAGGCTTTATTCAGCAAAAATCAGTCACTTCAATGTTACTAAAATGAAAACTAATAATTTCACCGACCTTTACTTCGTAGCGGCCGAAATTTTTAGTTTATGGTTGTTGTCATTTGATGTGCGCTAGTAAAAATTTATTTTTTTCGATGTTGGTCCTTCTTTATTGGATTCGATGTTTATCATTCACTATTGTATTCCACGTTGGTCAGTTCACGATATTATTGTACAACTTTTCATTTTTTGAATTTTATTTTTCTCAACACCATTCGGAAAAGAATAATATTTTTTTTCTGGTGGAAGGGAGCGACGTCTTAACAGAGTCCGGGACCTTTTTTTAAGATTGCGTTCTTTGCAGGGTTAAGAGCACGTTTATTCATTTTCCCTTGCCATAGAGCATTCTTTTTTAATTCCGGCAACCTGACATATTCACCAAAGAGATGTACAGAGCAGTCGAAGTTCCATAAAATTCTCCATAGCACTTATTACGGTCGGTGGCGTTCGTTTTTACTTTAAGATTATTTTAAGATTATATTTAAGTTTAAACTTTGAAATGCGTTTTCAGGAAATTTATGCCGGCTTTAATTCTAACATTTTTGAGCCAGAATCAGACTTAGTTTTTAAAAATATCTTTATTCTAGCATTCGTACATCACTTCTGACGCTAAGAGCAGGGAGGAGAAAACACGCCACGGTGTTTTTCAAGGGGTCACAGGGGTGTTGAAAATGTTTCGAGAGCACAAAATACAAACAATTTTCGACTGGAAATAATTCTTTGAGATTAAAATAAAATAATTTGATTCTTTTACACATTTCTTATAAAGGAATAAAGTTTCAAAAAAGTATAAAATATCTAAAATATAATCATAATTTTAAAAATAATAAGCACATAAAAATAAGAAAATTTTTTGTAAGAAACAAATAGTGAGTTTTATGACGCGCATGATATTTTCTGCAATAATAATTCTAATTACTAGCAATAAGTTGATTTATAAAGTCAAATATATCCTTATTACATGCTAGCTTATCTTATAAAAATAAAAAAATAAAAAAATAATATTTTTAAAAATAAAAAAAATACATTTTTAAAAAAATTTTTTAAAAAATTCAATTTTTGTTGAAATATTTCAAAAAATTAAAAATTTATAATACTATAAATAGCTAGGATTTGAAGATTATGATAGAATTTATAATTCTGTAAAGTTTTATACATCAAAGTATGATAGTTTTTGAAACGCAATGCGCGTAATTGAAAAAAAAAACACAAACTGAGAAAAAGGGCTTTAAAGTTTTAAAATTGAATTTGAGAAAATAAATCTTAAAACTTACACGCTAAAATTCTCCAGGATAATAAGATATACCTTCGTGTTCCGGAAACAGCTCAATTTCTTTACTCTTTTTAATTTTCTTGGCTCTGCGAGCTTCAAAAGATGATTCTAAGAGCCTCTGTCTTGACGTAAAGATTCGACGATTGTCACGTTCAGCCAGGGGCACACAAACATTTCTGTTAATTTTCAAGCCAAATTTCTCTAAAATAGTAATAATTATTTGATTTCCATCATTAAAAACACTGGTTGCTAGATTTGCAGCAATCTCTGCAATCTGAAGCCTAGAACCAATCGTCTTAGGACAAAACTTCCAAATTAATGAATTTAAACTTTCATTAGGATTATGTGTCTTACCTCCTAAACATTTCTTCAGGAGTGCCGGATGAGATAAGTCTGCAAATACAGGCTTAATTACATCTCGAACAGCTTTAGCAACTGAGGGTTTGTGTTTATAATTTTGTAAATTATTATTAATTGCGGCATTATATATACTTACACCATGTATTTGGATTTGTAGGACAAAACCAGTGCATCGGTTCATCATCAGTGCTGCAAGAATGACCCCAAACAGCCCAAATGGCTTTCCGCATTTCCTTTACACTAGTAGAATTGCATAGAATAGCATTACCATAGTAATGCGCAAGTTTATCAATTAAACTATCAGTTAACCTACCTTTACCGCCAATAGTTTTACCATCAGATAATTTCTTTTTACTATATACTAATATAAGCTTCCTAAGTCATGTACTCATTCTCTTTTGCACATGGCCTACACATTCTATTTTCTGAATAAGATAGTCATCGCCGTATGGCTTGTTTTCAGAAAGGGCATTGAATGTTTTTGTGTCGCCATCTCCTATGTAGTTCGAATATTTCAGGTTGTGAAGCTTTTCTGATCGATTAAAAATCCTCAACATCCCGTCAACCTCCATCTTACCAGCAGAGCCAGAATAATTTTTTCTACATGAAATCTTATGCGCTCTTTGCCATTTATTGTACTTGATACCAAATTTTACCCCTTTATAACTGTCGCATCCTTTGCAAAATGAGGACAACA
Source organism: Trichonephila clavipes (assembly GCA_019973935.1). Classification (NCBI taxonomy): domain Eukaryota; kingdom Metazoa; phylum Arthropoda; class Arachnida; order Araneae; family Nephilidae; genus Trichonephila; species Trichonephila clavipes. The sequence continues at coordinate 597,577 of BMAU01019830.1, forward strand.
CTTCCCTATACAAAACCTTACCTGTTTCGGCCCCTATTACAGTACATACTCCAATCAACGATGAATGTCCTCTCGTCTTCCAGGTACCATCACCACTTACCGTTAAAAGGTTATCGGGTGACGAAGAATTTTCTTCGACAGCTGCCATTTTCATGCTTTCTTCAGCGACTTCCTTCATAACACGTGAAAGTTTATTATTAATAACATCATGTGATTTTTGTTCAACAGGATTAGGAAGACTCATTACAGCACAAAAGGTTTTTAATGACTCTAAACCTTGGCCTATGCATCTCATTGCTAAAATAGATCTTCTGTTAATTTCTGGAGCATTATTTTTATTCCCAGTGTTTTCACAGCTTGAAAAAGTACAAACACTCCCAGTTTTTACAACGTATTTCAAAATTCGAACATAAACCACGAGTGGACTTTTCATTAATTGTTAATGGCTTATGACATTTTAAACAACATGATACTGATAAAATAGAGCTAAAAGTTGAAATAAAATCAGAAATACGATATCCTTTGAAGAGAGAGTTTTTTTTTCACTTACCTTAACAAGATTTGACTTTAATGAAGTCTGATATCCTGAGATTTTATTACTGGAAGCACACATTTTTATCTCTCCTTTCTGCAACATATGTATGAGAACACACCTTCATGATTTGGTTCCCTCTAAATCTTCTTTTCTTAGGACGTTTACCTGAAGGTCTACGATGAGTATTTTCCATTTCAATCGAGAATTTTCAATTTTGATAAATGGTTTTAAACAACGCTGTTTTAAATTTCGATAAGTTATTTCAAACAAACGTGCTAACATTACCAAAACAGAACCAAAACACATTAAAAAAGTGTGTGTTGAGTTGCAAGCTTCCTTCTCAATTAAGCAAGTGTTTAAAATATTTCATGAGGCTTTTTAAAAACATAAAAATAAAACGTATGCGGAAATAAAGAATAAGTGGGTGTGGCATGTAGCCATTTAAACATTGTTATTACTAAATTGCTGTTTGGAATTTTTCGAATAACTTTCGAAGTTTTTGTAGTACTATCACGTGGTTGGTATCAAAATGTTCAAAAGAAAATGAGGAACAACATATATTTTTTTCGAAAATTCGAAAAAATAGAAGATTAACACCCCTGTGACCCCTTAAGTGGGAGGGTAAAAATTAAATAATCGATGTGGTAAGTATCGCGGATTTTATGATTGTACTTAGAAGTTAATGCTGACATATAGGGATATTAAATATAACGCTCTGAAATTAGACATGTTTATTGGTTAGGCCATATGTTCGGGAGAAATAAATGGGTGATTATTTTGATACTTGAAGATGAAATGAAAAATATGAGTTAAGTGCTAGATAGGGAATTTATCTTTTAACCTAATTTAATTATCCTTATATATATTGCTATATATATATATATATATAGATATTGCTATATACATATATATATATATATTGCTATATATATATATATTGCTATATATATATATATAAAAATGAATGTTTGTCTGTATGTCATCGATGAACTCAAAAACTACTGTACCGATTCTTATGAAAATTGGTATATATATGAATTTTTCCACAGAGAAGGTTTGTATAATATGCTCATTGATGCCACTCGCCACCAGGTGGCGCTGCAGAGTAGCAACTTCTGCCCCGTTCAACCGATTGTCATGAAAATCATTATGACCATGTATTTTTACACAGAGGAAACGAATATGATATTCGTATTAATGGAAGTTACCACCAGATGGCGCTTCCATGTATCAAGTTCAATACTGATTTTAATAGATATCTATACGAATTCGTATAAATAAAAGTTCTCAAAATATATTTTTGGTGCGATAAGTAAAATAAAACTATAAACTTTCTTTTCTTCTCTATCTCTTCTTCTCTTCTCTTTCTCTTCTCTATCTCTTCTTCTCTTCTCTTTCTCTATTCTCTTTTTCTTCTCCTCTATCTCTTATTCCCTTCTCTTCTCTTTTCTATCTCTATAAAAATAATTGTTTACCTGTATGTCTTTTCTAGAATCGTAAACTATGTATTTGATTATGTGAAGATGTCATTCTAATGAATTTCATATATTGTCGTTACAGTTCATGCTGATATGAATTGAAACAAATGAAGCGAACAATAGATGACATTTCGAGTCGAGAGTGACATAAGAATTTGTGTAGGTTGTGAAATTCATATCTAGCTTACATTAAACATACAATATTGTGCGTATTTTTATATTTGGGAGAGTTTTTCAAATAATTTTATGCATTTCATCGTAAGCTGAATTAATTTAGATAAATACTTCAATCGGATTGAATATTTGTAGTTTTTGTGAGCTGATTATATTCATTTTCTACAGTGAATTTACGAAGATCCTCGAATGTGTATGTGACGGATTTGACTGCTGATTGACATCCCGAACGCATTT